>UESW01004123.1:282317-572317 GCA_900491605.1 Calamus simplicifolius
AAGGATCACCAGCACAAAAACCTTACACACAAGCAACTACTTGCACAAGGCAAACTGCCTCAACTGATTCAATCACCTGATTGACTCAGTTCACAAGAAGAATAAGAATGTTTGATACAATAACTGCTCCTTAAATGAGCAAATAAGACAAGTTAACTAATCAAACAAAGAGATAGAAATAAAAGCCTAATTTGCAGATTTCTATGGCTTGATTCTTCTCCTCTTTCTTGCTTTTGAATGGATCTTCCTTGAGTATTCTCTTGAAGCTCGGAAGATCAGTTGAAGAACAGGAACTAGGGCTTGCTCGTTTGCTTCTTCAAACTTGGAAATCTCCTCAAAATGAAAGTGTGAAGATTTGGAATTTCTCTCTTTTCTTTCAGGGAATCAATACAATTTTTTCTTTAATTTTTTTTCTCTGATTTTCTCTTGGATTTTTCTCTTCTTTTTCTTCTCTATTTTTCTTATTTTTCTCTATTTTTAAACGGTCATATTCATTATCCTTTTATAGATCCTTCCAATACTAAGAATAGATGAAAACTATCCGTTAGAATCAAAGTGAAAGAAAAATTAGGAACAAATAAGGTAATAGCCGTTGAGATTTAAAGTAAAAAGTAGGTTTAGAGATGTTTTGATACATCTGAAAGTCGATTCTAATAATCTGGAGTCGGCTCTGACTTTCCTGGGGTTGACTGTAACTTGAAATCCCCAAACAGCCCGATTTGGAGTTTGCTCTAACTTTTCTGGAGTCGACACATTTTTGCTTCTGGAGTCGACTCTAACTTTTCTGGGTCGACTCTAACTTAAGACCTGAAAAACCATCTTTCTATTTTTCTGTTGGAGTCGACTCTACAGGTTCCAAGTGTCGACTCTAGTCCATACCGTTTTTTGGAGTCGACTCTGTGATTCTAAGTGTCGGCTCTCATATCTGCAATCTTACCTTGACATTGGAATTGAGCTCCGAACTTGATTTCTCTCAGATTTTGATCATTTAAACAAGTTATAAACTGAAACATTTAATCAAAATCATTAGTAATTTCATGAGTTATACTCAAATAGTTTTGTTTATCATCAAAATTAATAATTGGGTCAACAATCTCCCCCTTTTTGATGATGACAAAAACTTTGAGTATATGCATTGGAATTCATAAACATTGTAAACCTTATCAAGATTTTAAATTTGTTCAATTTAAAATATAAGCCACAGTTTCAAAGTAAGCAAAATAGAAACATAAACTATATCATTACTGTATCAAATAACGATTATGCTCCCCCTGCATAAAATAACTTCTAACTCCCCCTTTCTTTATGCATATACAATTCTTCTTTTCTCCCCCTTTTTTGTTATCAACAAAAAGGTGAAACACAATTGTATAAAGAATTTTAAGGTGATATTCAGATTCAAAATAATTGAAGAGAAGAGTAAATATTCTAAGACTTTCATTCATTGCAACCATCATTGTATCAAACATTTTTTTCATTACATTAAACATTTCATTACATCAATTACCAAGATATAAAAGAGTAAACATCCTAAGTACAAGCTATCAATATAATATGAAAGCTAAGTTTGATTGGATATGAAACTTACTACTCTTGTTGAAGAGCAGCTAGTTCCTATTCCTATAATTGCTTTTGATAATGATCAAGTTGCAATTCCAGAACAACGTAAAATTGTTGTTCAACCCTCAAGGTACAAACTCAACAACCTCAAGAACAAGTGCATCAAGAACAAGTGCCTTTGCAGCGATCCACTAGAGAAAGGAAGAATGCTATTCCGGATGATTATATAGTATTTCTTCAGGAACATGAGGAAAATAATGGCATGATGGAAGATGATCCTGTCAACTTCCTTCAAGCCATCAAGGTTCCAATTCAGAAAAGTGGATTGAAGCAATGAAAGAAGAGTATAAGTCTATGCAAGACAATAAAGTTTGGGAACTTGTCCCATTACCAGAAGGTGTGAAACCATTGGTTGCAAATGGATTTTAAGACCAAACGGGATTCAAAGGGTAATGTGGAAAGGTATAAAGCTCGTCTTGTGGCTAAAGGCTATACTCAAAAGGAAGGGATTGACTTTAAAGAGACCTTCTCTCCAGTTTCATCGAAGGACTCTTTTAGGACAATCATGGCTCTTGTTGCACAGTATGATATGGAACTCCATCAAATGGATTTTAAGACGGTGTTTCTCAATGGAGACATTGATGAGACAATTTATATGGTGCAACCAGAAAACTTTGTGTCAGAGACTCAAAGAAAATGGTTTGCAAATTGACAAAATCCATTTATGGGTTAAAGCAAGATTCTTGTCAATGGTACCACAAATTTCATCAAGTAATTCTCTCATTTAATTTTGGAGTGAATGTAGTTGATGATTGTGTATATTATAAGTTCAGTGGGAGTAAATATATTTTTTGGTTTTGTATGTGGATGACATTTTGCTTGCCACAAATGATATAGGCATGTTGCACGAAACCAAGAGATTTCTATCAAGCAATTTTTAAATGAAAGATCTTGGTGACGCCTCCTTTGTATTGGAATCCAGATACATCGAGATCGTTCTCAGGGTATCCTTGGATTATCACAAAGGAGCTATATCGATAAAGTACTTAAGAGATTTAGCATGCAAAATTGCAAACCAGGTGATACCCCATCGCTAAAGGAGATAAATTCAGTATTAATCAGTGCCCAAAAGGAAACCTTGAAGTTGAAGAGATGCAGAAGATTCCTTATGCTTCGGTTGTAGGGAGTCTAATGTATGCTCAAGTTTGTACGCGTCTTGATATTGCATACATTGTTGGAGTGTTAGGCAGATATTTAAGCAACCCAGGTATGGATCATTGGAAAGCATCCAAAAGGGTTATGAGATATCTGAAAAGAATAAAGAATTACATGCTCACATATAGGAGATCAGATCATTTTGAGATCATTGGGTATTCTGACTCTGACTTTGCTGGATGCCAAGATAGTAAAAGATCCACTTCGGGCTATGTATATCTGTTAGGTGGAGGGGCTTTTCTTGGAGAAGTGAAAAACAGACACTCATAGCTTCTTCTACCATGGCAGCAAAATTTATAGCATGTTATGAAGCATCCAATCATGGGATATGGCTGAAAAATTTTATCACTGGGCTGCGCATATTGGAAGGAATTGAAAGACCGCTAAAGTTATTTTGTGACAACAAGTCAGCCGTATTGTATTCCAACAACAATAGGAGCTCGATCAAGTCAAAGCATATTGACATCAAGTTCCTGGTTGTAAAGGAAAGAGTACAGAGTGGTCAGATTTCTATAGAGCATATAGGGACAAACTCCATGGTTGTAGATCCCCTTACAAAGGGTGTGTCGCCCAAGGTCTTTCATGAGCATACTGCTCACATGGGCGTTATAGAGCATGACGATGCTTAGATTCAGTGGGAGTTTGTATTGCTTCTATTTTATGCTTTATGTTTGGTTTGTACACACTTATGTGTTTGGATATTTTCTGATTAGAAATAAAGTATTTCATTCAGTTCAGTACACTAAAGTATTTCATTCAGTTCAGTACACTCTGTACAATTATGTTAAAGTTTTGATCTCACTCAAGTTTAAGAAGGACCAGTTGGAAATAGGCATGTTAAGATCACATTATATGTAATTTTCATGCTACACATCCACATCATGATCCATGTCATTCAGTTGTGTCAACATACGTGACCATTGATGGGTCGAGTTATGATAGATATAACAAAGGCCGCTTTGATCCTATATTGGTATGGTTGATGGACCAGATTGGTTATAGATACATTTCAGTAATGACAGTAAAATTGAGCTCATTTGGTTATTTTTGCAACATAATTATAAGGTTACACATATAGCCCAGTGGGAGATTTTGGATTTTTTAATCCAACATTGGGCTTATATATGAAATAATTATGTGTACGGACTGTCAAATAAGGTTAAGCCCAATTAAAAGTGATCAGCTGAGGTTTAGTAATTTGGACTTTAATGTATCTGATTAGGTATGGCCCTTTAATGTGTAGAGACCTAAGGGGTTATTTCTATTTTTATAATGGGCTAAAATAGGAATACCAAAGATAATGATGAGATTATCTATATATAGCGGTTATGGTCCCTGGATCGCATGCACGACCTTCTTCTTGAATCCCATCATCAGAAAGAATAGCCTAGAGAGAAAATTCTAAAGGGCTCTCTGGGAGTACGTGTTGATCTGGAAGGCCAACCGCAGGACTCTGGAGAGCAATCAAGCAATATGGATTCAGGTATGCTTCGTTTATGTTTATGGATTCTTGATGATTTAACATGAATGATCCTTGGGTTTTATGGTGATGGTCTTCACCAAAGGTTCGGATCTAATTACAACACTAACATCTGGTTATATGCTAAACTATAATCCATCAGTGTCCTGAAAACTTTTTTATATTAAACCAAATTATTTCTGTAAGTACAAATAAATAGGTTGAGTTTAATAATAAAGGTGAGTATAATTAAGTACAATGGCAAGACGAGTCCTATGATAAAAATTTGATAGGAAAATAATATATTTTTTATTTTATTTATACATCATTGCTAATGCAATGTCAACATCTTGCTTTTGTGTGCAATTTAACTGAGTTGGTGATGCAAGACTTACGAGGATCCTATTGAGACTTTAATAAGTGCAATGATTCTGTTCCTAGAGTTATATGCATTTAGGAATCCACTATGAACCTAAAAAATTCAGCAGAATGAACAATAATTTTAAAACATTTTTGAAAAAATATCGACTGATCAACAAGAGGAATGGAAACTGAGATGTAGGGATAGAAGCATATGACTTACCTTAACTTCTTGTTTGAAGTCACCCCCTATTCTTTTAGGGTTTAACCTGCACAAAATTGGATTAGGTATGGAAATTTGGACAACAATTACAGATCTAAAAATGTTCTGACATTTTTTACCAATCTTTAAGCAAACAAGAATCTGGTGAATAAAGAAAAGGTGTAAGAAACGATCTGACCTCACACTTTCTGATTGTCTCACATAAATTTTTGGTCAGATGTATACGCAATATTAGAAATCTTAACTAAATAATTTGCATCATAGCATTGGATAATTATAACAAATATTGTTTGAATTTAAGATAGCTTGGAATGAAAGTTTGAAAGATTGCAAATGTACAATAATTCAACACTAATAGTAGAAGTATAAAAAATTGAGTAAACATGGCCTTCTCATAAACATGCACAGGACAGAGGACTAAATAATATATAACATCTCCTAAATTCATGATGGATCAATTAAAGAGAGTTTTGGATCAAAATAAGTGCAATGATCAATCCAAAGTGGTGCCACAAGCCATACTTGCAGCATCATTCCTCATATGTTAGTCAATAGACTTTGCCTGGTTAAAATACCATAATGTATATGTTAGTCATATGTTTATCATTTGAAGTTCTGATGCAACCAACTTTCAAGATAGCCTCCATTGGTGCATCATTTATAATCATATGGATCACCCAATTTTTCCATTGCAACCACAACTGAAGTGGCTGAGTAGTCACATATCATCCAAATAATAGAAAAGAAAAAGACCATTGGAACAACAACATGAATAAAAAAAAAAAGGTAAGCTAGCTAAGAAGCTATGCTAAGAACCAAAACAATCAAAGAACCACATAATGTCTATCCAGAAGATATCACAAAAAAAACCCCGAACTCAATGCTCCACATAATATAAACCCTAAAATCATAAAATATGGTCATAAAAAGAAGCTAAAAAAAAGAAGCCAAGGTCCGTAATAGCAAAAAATGACACAACATTAGTATCCACATTATTCCCTAGATCTTTCACATCCTACAAAACTGATTTTACATGAAAGCCGAATAAGGGCTAAATGAGCTACATATCTATAAAAGAATAAAAAGAAAGCCCATTGACTGGTTGAAAAGCAACATCAAAAACTTAATATTAAAGAACCTAAGTTATACCGCAAAATACAATATCTTCTGAAACAACATCAGCAACAACAATGTGAAAAAAAGGTGCAACGAATTCAACATCAAGGAGCCACCATAATGAGAAATCATTAGCCCTCTCCACTTTTCTTATTCATGCTTGAGACTAGCACAGTAGTGAGAAGCTAAATAAACTCCTTTAAACACATGCGCGCGCATGCGTGTATGATAAGGAAAATCCAAAAGCCTAAAATGAATGCAGCATACCAAAAATAGATTCATGTAGCAATGATAAAACAAATAGTTCCATCCAGACACGAATCAGACACACCATAGAAGAAAATCAATACATGTTTATAACATCAATAAAAAATTTAAACAAAAAAGACTTGCATCAACTTAAATAAACCATCTAACATGACTGATCTATGATAAAACAAATGCATCCATCTAGTCACACCACAGAAGAAAATCAAGCCAAGAAACAATTCAAACAAAAAAAAACTTGCATCAACTAAAATAAGCAAAGCTCATATCAAAAGACCACCTAATAGGACTGATCTATGATAAAACAAATGCATCCATTCAGATAAAAATCAGACATACCATAGAAGAAAATTAAGCCAAGAAACAATTCGAACAAAAAAAACTTGCATCAGATTAAATAAGCAAAACTCCTATAAAAAGACCACCTAACAAGACTGCCTATGATAAAACAAATGAAATCCATCTAGATGGGAGTCGGACATACCATAGAAAAAAATCAAGCTACATGTTCATAACATCAAGAAATAATTTAAACAAAGAAAACTTGCATCAACTTAAATAGCAAACTCCTTTTTGAAGACCACCTAATAGGATGCAAATTAGACACACCACATAAAACAAAACAAATGCATCCATCTAGATGAAAATTAGACACACCACAGAAGAAAATCAAGCCCATATTTATAACATCAAGAAACAATTCAAACAAAAAAAACTTACATTAATTTAAATAGCAAACTCCTCTAGAAGACACCTAATAGGACTGGTCTATGATAAATAGGCGCATCCATCGAGATGCAAATCAGACACACTATAAAAGAAAATCAAGACACACCACAGAAGAAAATCAAGCCACATGTTCATAATATCAAAAATATAATTCAAACAAAAAAAAAAACGTTAACTTAAATAGCAAACTCTCTCAAAAGACCACCAAACATGGCTGATCTATGATAAAACAAATTCATCCATCTAGACGCAAAACAAACACAACATAGAAGAAAATTAAGCCACATGTTCATAACATCAAAAACGATTCAAACAAAAAAATACTTGCACCAACTTAAATAAGCAAACTCCTTTTAGAAGGTCATCTAACAGGACCAATCTATTATAAAACAAATACATCCATCCAAACACGAATTATAGAAGAAAATCAAGCCATATATTCATAACATCAAAAAAAATTTAAACAAAAAAATTGCATCAACTTAAATAAGCAAACTCCTTCCAGAAGAATGAATTCTTCAATAACTTTGTAAAGCAATCAACGAATAGATAAATATGAGAACACTTATCAAAGAGAATCATAGCACCATTTACCATACTTTATCCGATGGTGAAACTGTTGTACAATTACATAGGAATACATGCAACGTAGGTGACCCCATCATGATATGAACAGATACAAATATTTTAAAAGTTGACAACTAAAAATTAGCTAGGGATTCTAAACACACAATAACACTAAACGACATACAAAGTTATTAAATTTGTACTACCTCAACGTTTTATAAAAGATAAAAAAAAAGAAAAAACACTTATAAAAATGATAGTAAAAAACTCAATAAGTTCCTACAAAAATGTAACGTGCATATTATGTATATTCCTATACAATTCTATAACAATAGCATAACCAACACAAAAATAATGTCTCTCGAGAAGATATCACAAAAAAAAAACCGAACTCAATGCATCACATAATATAAACCCTGAAATCATAAAATATGGTCATAAAAAGAAGCTAAAGAAAAGAAGCCAAGGTCCGTAATGGCAAAAAAAATGACTCAATATTAGTATCCATATTATTCCCTAGATCTTTCATATCCTACAAAACTAGTTTTAGATGAAAACGAATAAGGGCTAAAACGAGCTACAAATCTACAAAAGGATAAAAAGAAAGCTCATCAAAAATAAGCAAATTCAGAAACTATCTAAAATGGCACCTTGCGGTATATCAAGCCCATTGACTGGTTAAAAAATAATATCAGAAAACCAATATTAAAAAACCTAAGGTATACCGCAAAATATAATATCTTCTGAAATAACATCAACAATAACACTGTGAAAAAAAAAATGGTGCAATGAATTCAACATCAAGGAACCACCATAATGAAAAATCATCAGCCCTCTCCACTCTTCTCATTCTGGCTTGAGATAGGCATAGGTAGTGAAAACCTAAATAAACTCCTCTATAAGCATGCGCGCGTATATGACAAGAAAACATCCAAAACCCTAAAATAACTACACATACCAAAAATAAATCCATGTAGCAATGATAAAACAAATGCATCCATCCAGACATAAATCAGATATAACACAGAAGAAAATCAACACATGTTTATAACATCAAAAATAATTCAAACAAAAAAAACTTGCATCAATTTAAATAAACCACCTAACATGACTGAACTATAATAAAACAAATGCATCCATCTAGACACACCACATAAGAAAATCAAGCCAAAAAAACTGCATCAACTTATTTAAATAACAAATCTCCTCTCAAAAGACCACGTAACATGATTGATCTATGATAAAATAAATGCATCCATTCAGAAAAGAATTAGACACACCATAGAATAAAATTAAGCCAAGAAATAATTTGAACAAAAAAAACTGGCATCAACTTAAATAAGCAAAACCCCTCTCAAAAGTGATCTACGATGAAACAAATGAAATCCATCTAGACGGAAGTCAGACACGCCATAGAAAAAATCAAACCAAATCTAGACGGAAGTCAGACACGCAACAAGAAGAAATAACGAATGACTCTTTGCATGGAAAAAATTCATTTTATCAAATCAAATGCCAAAATTAAGAAAACACCTTCATGAAGTAACATACACATACCATTTCACTATATTGTCTTCAATTATTATTGGTGAAAAAAAAAGAATGTTTAAACTTGATCAAATAGAAATAATTGAGAATTTGGAAACAAAGATGAAATCAACAACATACTACTATACTATCGCTTATACAAATTGAGGATGCACCATCTCCCTATAAAACTAGTGTTGTTTAAGCAAAAAGAAGGATAAGAAATAAACCAAACATATAACCAAATGAAGATCCTTGTAAAACCAACCTTACAAAGAAAATAACATGAGAAAAGAAATAGAATCAACTATATAACAAGCAGGTGCTCATCACTAAGCCTACACTCGCAATTCGAGGTAGCAATTCTATTATAAAAGGAAGGCAATTAAGAAGATAATGTTCCACAAACAAAAGTGAATTTTCTCCCTTAAGCATGGAAGATCCTTGGAACACAAGCTCTTTTATAAGAGCAGAATAAATAGTATATCGCACAGACACTCATCATACTAGAAAATGGAGTCCACTATGGAAGGCAAGTTACACCATCATACAATAAAAAAAAAAGGTTTGATGCCATTTTGTCCACACGATTCAGATATCAAATCGAGGTAATGGTGAAATGAATAAAAGTAAAAATAGAAGTGCACAAAGTCTTATAAACTAGGGTTGCACAAACACAAACAGAAGAGCCAAAAAAAAACCTCAAAGCTCGTTACAAATTTTTCAATCCCAAAACTTTAGGAATCCTCCTAGATCCACCTAAGGTTACCAATCCATCAAAGCACAATATAAAACAATAAATACAAACAAGAAACCACAAAAATAAAGAGAGACTAATAGACATAGGACAATATAAAGAATGATATGTTAGTGAACCTCTTCTCCCTTAGGACATAAAAATATATAACAATGACCACAAAATAAAGGACAAACTCTCTACCTTGAAAAAATTAAAAAAGGAAGCTTATCAATAAAAAATAAATCTATAAACTAACAACATCTACGGCTGTACGCCAAACTCATCAATAATTTCAATACTAAAGATCAACCAATTAAGTAGCTAACAGGCCGTAAATGATAACTAAAAAAAATGAAAGATGCCAGCTATTAGCCATTAACCAAAAGCCACCTAAAGTGAGAACATAAATAGTAAAACCACTGGTAGGGAAGAAAAGGTCAGTACAAATCCTTTTAACCATGAAAGATAAGCACCTATCATAGAAAAACATCTCATGCAATTCTCCAAAGTGCCTTCAATGATCAAACAAATGTTATGTTGAAACAATGAAAGAATAACAAAGATAAAAGAAATAAATTTTCAAATAAAGAAATAACAGTGCCTACAAAATAACAAGTAGCATAACGATGAAAATAATCGAAAGATAGCCCAAACGCAATAAAGAAAGAAATGAAGTTCACCACATATTGCAAGAAGGCATTATTCAAAATATGCAAGTACTACAACCAAAAGAATCAGGGACACTGATAAATTTAAACCAGTACAGATAAAAGAAAATTAAAAACTTAAATGTTTGTAAAATAATAATTATAATATGAAACACTAGGGGACATACCCGATATAAGCACATTTGCAACATACCAAAATCATCCACTTTCTTCACCAATGTCAAAATTGCAGTAAACCAAAATCATCAATAATCCAAATATTGACAACAAAGTAGGAACGCCTGTCAATGATAACATTAAAATCAATGATGTAAGCTAGTGGTACGCATTCCCTTTAATCGAAAAGAAAATAATTTACACCTACAAAATAAATTATGACATAAGCTAATAGATACTTTCAAATGAAATAGCAATTAAAACAAAATACATTCAGTGATAGATGTACTAGTAAATGGTTCTTCAACTTATGAGAAACCTCTTTGTGAAAAATCACTTTGCATCTCCAATTTCACCATCTTACCTTCACCGATAAAATCAAGGTGTTCTGACGAAGTATATAAAGATACTAACCCAAAAAGAGAAATTTCAATGCTTAGAACAAAGACTAACATATTATAAGTTACTTTTGAAAAGAGCAATTAAAAACATAAAGGTACACAAAAACTACTATATATAAATTAAGACACCCTCTAATGCATAAAAAATAGTAATACTAACTCTAATTTAAATTATAAGAAAACCCCTTGATTAAAAAAATCATAATATCATACTATATTTCCTCCAAACAATCTTCAATTTTCAAATAAAGACGGTGAGCAGGATTGTCCTAGGATGCACAAGCTCTCTACAAAATCAGAAATAACAAACTTAAGAAAAAAGGTTAAGCAAAAGGGAAAAAATAATAATAAAACTTAGTATTAACCAATTCCAGAATCAAAGTTAAGGAACCACCTCTATGATTAAAAATAATAATCCACTTCCGTCCACCCAAAATGTCTCGCTCCCTGGTCAAACTAATGACACAAAACAAGTGTTAACCAACATAAATGGAACGAATGAGATTTTAGAACATAGAGAATGAAAAAAACAAAAGAGATACTCAATGCTGCATATCAGCCACCAATCCACTTATCATCATGGTATCCATATCATTTTCTACATGTAAAAGCCTCCATGAAAAATCTTTCCTCTATCATAACTCCTTCATCGTAGATCAAATCAAAGATTAGAAATTAAAGCTTAGAATGAATATTGATAAATTATAATTAATGCTGAAAAAATAATAAAATATTTAACTTAGGCAAAATCATAAACTGCATTTTGTTCATCGGCAATAGAACATAATAAATTAACCTTTATAGTTCCTGATGATCAATTAGCATAGAAAAAGATACCATCACCCCACTATAAATATGAGCAATCCCTATAATAAATTTTTTAAAAAAATTAAACCACTACAATCCAATTCTTTTGAAGTGCAGCATAACGATAAAAAGAACCAAAAAATAGTACAAACACAATAACAAGAAATGGAGTTCACCACACATTGCAGTAAAGCACGTTTCAAAATATGGCAAGTACCACAACTAAAGGGATAAGGGGATATGATAAATTTTAAACTACTACAGAGAAAAGAAAATAAAAAACACAAATGTTCATAAAATAATAACTACAATATGAAACACCAGGGGATAGTACCCGATATAAGCACATTTGCAACATACCAAAATTATCCACTTTCTCCAATAATGTCAAAACTGCAGTAAACAAAAATCATCAATAATACAAATAGACAACGAAGTAGGAAGGAACACCTGTTAATGATAACAAAAAATCAATGATGAAAGCTAGTGGTACCCATTTCATTTAGCCAAGCCATCTAAACAGACTTTCTTATACAATAGCAAAAAGAGGAAATAATTTACACCTACAAAATAAATAATGACATAAGCTAGTAGATACTTTCAGATAAAATGGCAACTAAAACAAAATGCATTCAGTGACAGGTATACCTGTAAATAGTTTTTTAACTTATGAGAAATCTCTTTGTTAAAAACCACTTCGCAACTCCAATTCCACCATCTTGCTTTCACCGATAAATCAAAGTGTTCTTGCAAAGTAAACAAAGATATTGTCCCAAAAAGAAAAATATTAATGCCCAGAATGAAGACTAACAAATAATAAATTAGCACTAAAAAGGATAATTAGAAACATAAAGGTACACAAAAATTATTATGATACAAATTAAGGACACCCTTTAATGTAGAAAAAATTAGGAATGCTAGCTTCATTTTAAAATATAAGAAAACTCCTTAAAAAAAAAGTCATAATATCACACTACATTTCCTGCGAACAATCTTCAATTATCAGATAAAGACTACCCTTGAGCAGGATTGTCCTATGACGCACAAGCTCTCTGCAATATCAAATATAACAGACTTAAGAATAGAGACTAAGCATAAGGGCCAAAAAAAAAAACTTAGTATTAACAAATTCTAGAATCAAAGTTAAGGAACCCTTAATGATTAAAAAAAAATCTACTTTTGTCCATCCAAAATGTCTTGATCACTCCCATGGTCAAACTAATGACACAAAACCACCAAATATTAACCAACATAAATGGAATGAATGAGATTTTAGCACATAAAGAGAAATAAAATTAAACCTTTATAGTTTCTGATGATTAGCTAACATAGGAAAGATACTATCATCACCCCACTATCAAAGATTAGAAACCCCTATAAAAAAATTTAAAAAATATCAAACCACTCCAATCCAATTCTTTCGAAGTGCAGCATAGCGATAAAAATAACATAAAGATAGCTCAATCGCAATAACAAGAAGAAATGGAGTTCACCACATTGCAATAAAGCATGTTTCAAAATATGGCAAGTACCACAACCAAAGGAATCAGGGGACACTAATAAATTTTAAACTACTACTAAGAAAAAAAATTAAAAATATAAACATTTATAAGATAATAACAACAATATGAAGCAACAGGGGATAGTACCCTATATAAACACATTTGCAACATACCAAAATCCTGATATAAGCGCATTTGCAATATACCAAAATCATCCACTTTCTCCACTAATGTCAAAATTGCAACAATAATCCCAATATTGATAATTAAGTAGGAAGGAACAACTACTAATAATAAGAACAATAAAATCAATATGTAAGCTAGTGGTACCCGTTCACTTCAGCCAAAGCTACCTAAATAGACTTACTTGTACGATAGCATAAAGAGAAAATAATTTACACCTACAAAATAAAAATGACTTAAGCTAGTAGACACTTTCAGATAAAATGGCAACTGAAATAGAATGCATTTAGGGAAAGATGTACTAGTAAATGGTTCTTCATCTTATAAGGAATCTCTTTGTGGAAAATTAGATTGCAACTCTAATTCCACCATCTTGCCTTCATTGATAAAATCAAAGTGCTAAACAAAGCAAACAAAGATACTAGCCTAAAAGGAAAAATTTCATGCCTAGAAAGAAAACAAACAGATTATAAATTAGTGCTGAAAATGGCAATAAGGAACATAAAGGTACACAAAAATATAAATATGATATAAGTTAAGGACACCCTCTAATGCAGAAGAAAATAGGAATGCTAGCTTCAATTTAAAATATAAAAAAAATTTTTAATTAAAATATAATCATAATATCACACTATATTTCCTCCAAACAATCTTAAATTATCAGATAAAGGCTACCCTTGAGTAGGTTGTCCCATGATGCACAAGCTCTCTGCAACATCAGAAATAACATAAATAAAAATAGCGGCTAATAATAAAGGGCTAAAAAGAATAAAACCTTAGTATTAACCAATTCTAAAATCAAAGTTGAGAACCCCCTTTATGATTAAAAAAATTCTAATTTCGTTCACCCAAAATGTCTTGATCGCTCCATAGTCAAACTAATGACAAAAACAACCAAGTGTTAACAAACATAAATAGAATGAATAAAATTTTAGAACATAAAGAGAACTAAAAATAAACTTTTATAGTTTCTGATGATTAGCTAGCATAGAAAAAGATACCATCATCACACCACTATCAAAGATTAAAAATTTTTATAAAAAAAAAAATCAAACCACTGCAATCCAACTCATTTGAAGTGCAGTATAGCGATAAAAAGAACCGAAAGATAGCCCAAACACAATAACAAAAAGAAAAGGAGTTCACCACACATTGTAGTAAAGCATGTTTCAACATATCACAAGTACCACATCCAAAGGGATCAGGGACACTATTAAATTTTAAACTACTACTAAAAAATAAAAACATAAACGTTTATAAGATAAAAACTACAATATGAAGCATCAGGGGATAGTACTCGATATAAGCACATTTGCAACATACCAAAATCTCGATATAAGTACATTTGCAACATACCAAAATCATCCACTTTCTTCGCTAATGTCAAAATTGCAACAATAATCCAAATATTGACATTGAAGTAGGAAGGAACAAATATTAATGATAACAACAATAAAATCAATAATGTAAGCTAGTGGTACCCGTTTCACTTCAGCCAAAGACACCTAAATAGACTTTCTTGTTCGACAACATAAAGAGGAAATAATTTATACCTATAAAATAAGAATAACATAAGCAAGTAGATACTTTCAGATAAAATGGCAACTGAAATAGAATGCATTTAGTGAAAGATGTACCAGTAAATGGTTCTTCATCTTATGAGAAATCTCTTTGTGAAAAATCACATTGTAACTCCAATTCCACCATTTGCCTTCACCGTTAAAATCAAGGTGTTCTAGCGAAGTAAACAAAGACAATAGCCCAAAAAAAAATTAGTGCCCAAAAAGAAGACTGATAGATTATAAATTAATGCTGAAAATGGCAATTACAAGCATAAAGGTACATAAAAATAACTATGATATAAATTAAGAACATCATCTAATACAGAAGAAAATAGGAGTGCTAGCTCCAATTTAAAATATGAGAAAATGTCTTAATTAAAAAATAATTATAACATCACACTACATTTCCTCCAAACAAACTTCAATTATCAGATAAAGGCTACCCTTGAGTAGGATTGTCCCATGATGCACAAGCTCTCTGCAGCATCAGAAATAACATAAATAAGAATAGAGGCTAAGAATAAGGGGCTAAAAAAAAATTAGTATTAACTAATTCTAGAATCAAAGTTGAGGAACCCCCTTTATAATTTAAAAAAAATCTACTTTCGTCCACCAAAAATATCTTGATCGCTCCCATAGTCAAACTAATGACAAAAAACCATCAAGTGTTAACAAATATAAATAGAACAAAAAAAATTTTAGAACAAAAGAGAACTAAAAATTAACCTTTATAGTTTCTGATGATTAGCCAGTATAGGAAAAGATACCATCATCACCCCCTATCAAAGATTAGAAATCCCTATAGAAAAATAAAAAAAATCAAACCACTACAATCCAATTCTTTCGAAGTGTAGCATAGTGACAAAAAGAACAAAAAATAGTCCAAATATAATAACAAGAAATGAAGTTCACCACACATCGCAGTAAAGCATGTTTCAAAATATGAAAGTACCAAACCAAAGGGACCAAGGGACACTAATAAATTTTAAACTACTACTGAGAAAAGAAAATA
The DNA here is from genome assembly GCA_900491605.1 of Calamus simplicifolius. Classification (NCBI taxonomy): domain Eukaryota; kingdom Viridiplantae; phylum Streptophyta; class Magnoliopsida; order Arecales; family Arecaceae; genus Calamus; species Calamus simplicifolius. Next base: position 298,371 of record UESW01004123.1, read on the forward strand.
AAAAACATAAAATTTATAAGATTATAACTACAATATGAAGCGCCAGGGATAGTACCCGATATAAGCACATTTGCAACATGCCAAATCCTGATATAAGCACATTTGCAATATACCAAATCATCTACTTTCTCCACTAATGTCAAAATTGCAACAATAATCCAAATATTGACAATGAAGTAGGAAGGAATAAATATTAATGATAACAAAAATAAAATCAATGATGCAAGCTAGTGGTACCCGTTCACTTCTGCCAAAGCCACCTAAACCAACTTCCTTGTATGAAAGTATAAAGAGAAATAATTTACACCTACAAAATAAAGAATGATTTAAGCAAGTAGATACTTTCATATGAAATGGCAACTGAAACAGAATGCATTTAGTGAAAGATATACCAGTAAATGGTTCTTCATCTTATGAGAAATATCTTTGTGAAAAATCACATCGTAACTCCAATTCCACCATATTGCCTTCATCGATAAAATCAAGGTGCTCTAGCGAAGCAAACAAGATAATAGCCCAAAAAGAAAAATTTTAATGCCCAAAAAAAAACTGACAGATTATAAATTAATGATGAAAATAATAATTACGAACATAAAGGTACATAAAAAATAACTATGATATAATTAAGGACATCCTCTAATACAGAAGAAAATAGAATGCTAGCTCCAATTTAAAATATAAGAAAATACCTTAATTAAAATATAATTACAACATCACACTACATTTCTTCAAACAATCTTTAATTATTAGATAAAGGCTACCCTTGAGTAGGATTGTCTCATGATACACAAACTCTCTACAACATTAGAAATAACATAAAAACAATAGAGGCTCAGAATAAGGGGCTAAAAAAAACTTAATTTTAATTTCTAGAATCAAAGTTGAGGAGCCCCCTTTATGATTAAAAAAGAATCTACTTTCGTCCACCCAAAATGTCTTGATCGCTTCCATGGTCAAACTAAGGGCACAAAACCACCAAGTGTTAACCAACATAAATAGAACGATGAGATTTTAGAACATATAGTAAACTAAAAATTAACCTTTATAGTTACTGATGATTAGCTAGCATAGAAAAGATATCATCGTCCCCCACTATCAAAGAATAAAAACCTCTATAAAAAAAATCAAACCACTATAATCCAATTCTTTCGATGTGTAGCATAGCGACATAAGGAACCAAAAGATAGACCAAACGCAATAACAAGAAGAAATAGAGTTCACCACACATTGCAGTAAAATAAGTTTCAAAATATGGCAAGTACCACAACCAAAGGGACCAGAGGACATTAATAAATTTTAACTACTACTGAGAAAAAAATAAAAAAACATAAACGTTTATAAGATAAGAACTACAATATGAAGCACCAGGGGATAGTACCCGATATAAGCACATTGTAACATACCAAAATCCCGATATAACACATTTGCAACATACCAAAATCATCCACTTTCTCCACTAATGTCAAAATTTGCAACAACAATCCAAATATTGACAATGAAGTAGGAAGAATAACTATTAATGATAACAACAACAAATCAATGATGTAAGCTAATGATACACGTTCACTTCAGCCAAACCACCTAAACAGACTTCCTTGTACGACAGCATAAAGAGAAAATAATTTACACCTGCAAAATAAAGAATGACTTAAGCTAGTAGATACTTTTAGATGAAATGGCACCTAAAACAAATGCATTTAGTAAAAGATGTGCCAGTAAAAGGTTTGTCATCTTATGAGAAATCTTTTTGTAAAAATCACATCGTAACTCCAATTCCACCATCTTACCTTCACCGATAAAATTAAGGTGCTCTAACGAAGCAAACAAAGATACTAGCCCAATAAGAAAAATTTTAGTGCCCAAAAAGAAGATGGGTAGATTATAAATTAATGTTGAAATGGCAATTAGGAATATAAAGGTACACAAAAAATAACTATGATATAAATTAAGGACACCCTCTAATGCAGGAGAAAATAGAAATGCTAGCTCCAATTTAAAATATAAGAAAATCCCTTAATTAAAACATAATCATAACATCACACTACATTTTCTCCAACAACCTTCAATTATCAGATAAAGGCTATCCTTGAGTAGGATTATCCAATGATGCAAAAGCTCTCTTCAACATCAGAAATAACATATAATAAGAATAGAGGCTAAGAATAAGGGACTAAAAAAAAAGTTAGTATTAACCAATTCTAGAATCAAAGTTGAGAAACCCCTTTATGATTTAAAAAAAAAATCTACTTTCATCCACCCAAAATGTCTTGATCGCTTCCATAGTCAAACTAATGAGACAAAACCACCAGGTATTACCAACATAAATAGAACGAATGAATTTAAACATAGAGAGAACTAAAAATTACTTTTATAGTTTCTGATGATTAGCTAGCATATGAATAGATACCATCATCACCCCACTATCAAAGATTAGAAACCTTATAAAAAAATAAAAAAAATTAAGCCACTACAATCCAATTCTTTCAAAGTGCAATATAACGATAAAAAGAACCGAAAGATAGCCCAAATACAATAAGAAGAAATAGAGTTCATCATACATTGCAGTAAAGCATGTTTCAAAATATGGCAAGTACCATAACCAAAGGGACCAGGGGATACTAATAAATTTTAAACTACTATTGAGGAAAAAAATTAAAAACATGAACGTTTATAAGATAATAACAATAATATGAAGCACCAGAGGAAGTACTCGGTATAAGTGCATTTGCAACATACCAAAATTTTAATATAAGCACATTTGCAACATACCAAAATCATCCACTTCTCCACTAATGTCAAAATTGCAATAACATCACCTTGGATGTGCACTGCTACTACAACCCTTGGTTTCATGGCTTCACAATTTAATATGATAGAGAATTTCAAAAAGTATCATCGGTCCAAAAATTGAATATATAAGAAGCCATAAGACATTGATGTTATAATATCACTATGTTCCCTATTTTCATGTATAGTTCCAACCAAATATCTAAATACAAGTATGATAGACAATAAGCACATTCACTAAATAAGGAGAAAAAATTGACTTTGGCATTACTATAGGGAATTCACCTGATAAGCAATATATAATCTAGATAATGAAAAAGAAAATTACCATTAGAACAACAACATGAATAAAAAAAAAGATCATCTTTTCACTGCAAACATTTATAGAAGAGCATGTAAGTTTGAAAACTAGAAATTAGGTTGGAGAAAATAGTGACATGATAAACCAAATATTAAAAGGAAATAGCTGTAGGAGCAAAAAGAAATAAACATAAAAGATTTCCATTTATGTTAAGATTATTTAGATGGTTTAAATTTAATCTAAGCTAATAATTGATGTTACGAGATAGGCAAAAAATTGCAACTCGAATATTATGTGCGATGCATAATAATGATTTGAGCATTGTCTTAAGAAACAGTGTAGATAGAAGGCCTTCATACCTTATACAACAATAAGATAAAGGCTTCTCAGATCACCAACTATGATGAAATCACAGTGAGTTTGAAAATACAAGGCCAGCATGCCCATGATGTCTGCATTCATATTGCAGCTCACGAGCTCCATCTTCTCGAAGCATCCATTTGTATAACTGGATCCTCTAATTGATAGCAGCTAGTAATTTTCCATCAAAAGCATTGAGAGAGTATACAGCTCATTACTTATCAATGGTCCTAGCACTCCCACATACTTAGTAGACGGATCCATTGTTCCTAAGCTCGAAAGAGATTGGAATAAAAATGATAGAAAAATGGCTCAGCTCAATGCCAAGGCCATGAATGCCCTATACTGCTCTTTGAATGCAAATGAATTCAATAGAATATCCACTTGCATCTCAGCCAAGGAGATATGGGATAGGTTGGAAGTTACTCATGAGTGTACCAACCAAGTTAAGGAATCCAAGATTAATATTTTGGTGCATAAATATGAACTCTTTAGCATGGATCAAAATGAATCTATTACATGCATGTATACTAGATTTACCGATATAGTAAATGGACTAAAAAGTCTTGGTAAGACCTATACTAACTCTGAATTGATGCAAAAAATTCTTAGGTCTCTTTCAAGAGCATGGGAAGCTAAAGTGATAGCTATCCAAGAAGCCAAAGATCTGAAAAGTCTACCTTTGGAGGAGCTACTTGGATCTCTTATGACCCATGAGCTTACAATGAAGAAGCATCAAGAAGATGATGTGAAGAAGAAGAGGACTGTTGCACTCAAAGCTGGAGAAAATAAAAGAGCAGCAACAAAGAAGATGAAGACGACGATGAGACCGCTCTCCTTGCGAAGAAATTCAAAAAGTTTATGCAAAGAAGGAGACCCTTCCACAAGAGAAAACCGGTATTAATATGGAAGGAGAAAAAGAAAAAGATAAGGATAAAAAGAAAGATCCCTTGATATGTTATGAATGCAAAAAATCGGAACACTTCAAATCCGAATGTCCTCAACTTAAGAAGGGATACAAAAAGAAGAAGAAGGCGTATGTTGCAACTTGGAGCGACAGCAAGGAATCTTCATCCGAAGATGATCAACAAGAGGTTGCCAACATGGTAAATTCTGAAACCTCCAATGATGATTTTACTTTTGATAAACTATATGATGCCTTCAATGAATTGTTTAGTGATTTCAAGATTTTAAGAACAAAAAAAAAATTTTGAAAACTGAAAACCTAGATCTTGTTAAAAAGAAAAATGAACTTGTTCTTAAAATTGAGAAATAAAATCTGAAAAGCAAGATATACTAAAGAAAAAAGAATCAATTTCTACAGAAAATCTAATCTTAAAGAAAGAAACTGAAAAATATAAAAACATTGTTGATAAATTTACTAATAGCTTAGAAAATCTTAACTTACTTTTAAACAATCAAAGAGTTATTTTTGATAAAGCTGGTTTAGGGTATAGACCACACAAGAAGCAAAAATTTGTTAACAATTTCTTCATAAAGAAACCAATTAAAATGATATTTTTGTTACCATTGTGGCATAAAAGAATCTTATGTATGCAATTATAAAATGTCTCATAAGAATATAAGTCATAAAGGTAAGAAAATTTGGGTTCCAAAAGGAACTGTGTTTACTGCTAACCATGAAGGACCCAAGAAAGTTTGGGTACTTAAACAAAAGATATGATTGCTTTGCAGGAGTATCTTGCAGCCAAAGGATCAAAAAGAAAATGGTATCTTAATAGCGGCTACTTAAGACACATAACGGGTGACAAAGAGCAATTCATCACCTTTGAAGCTAAAAGAGGAGGAGTAGTAACATTTGGAGATAACGGTAAAGGCCACATCATGGGCTTTAGTAAAATTCAGATCACTCCATCCACTTTTATTGAAAATATCTTATATGTAGATGGATTAAAATATAACTTAATTAGCATTAGCCAACTTTGAGATAAAGGTTTCAAAGTTTCCTTTGAAGCTTATATCTGCACTGTATCGAATCCCATTGATAATAGCATTATATTTGTTGGAAATAAAAATGGCAACGTATACTTAATTGATTTGGACAATCTGTCTACTAGTAACCATTGCCTAATTGCTGATAATGCTAAGGTAAATGAGATTGGATGACTATGACATCGTAGAGTAGGTCATGCAAGCACACACTTGATTTCAAAATTGCTTAGAATGGAATTAGTTAAAGGTCTTCCAAAATTAGATTTTGAAATTAATAGAGTTTTCAATGCATGTCAATTTAAAAAATAAACTAGAAATTCTTTCAAATCTAAAAATATTGTTTCCACCTCTAGGCTACTCGAGCTACTACACATGGACCTTTTGGACCTACTAGAACCACTAGTCTAGAAGGAAAGAAATATGGTTTTGTGATAGTAGATGATTACTTAGATTCACTTGGGTATTGTTTTTAGCTCACAAAGATGAGACTTTCTCGATATTTCTAAAATTCTTCAAGAAAGTCACAAATAAGAAAAACACAACCATAGTGTTTCTTAGAAACGATTATGGAACTGAATTTGAAAATCATTTATTTAAAAAATTTTGCATTGAAAATGGCATTCATCATAATTTCTCAGCACCTAGAACACCTCAACTGAATGGAGTTGTAGAAAGAAAAAATAGAACTCTAGAAGACATGACCCGTACCATGCTATGGAAAGCCAACTCCCAAAATATTTTTGGGCAGAAACTATAAACACAGCATGTTACATCCTAAATAGAGCCTTAATTAGATCAATCCTTAAGAAAACTCCCTACGAATTATGGCATAATAGGAAACCCAACATTAGTTATTTTCATGCATTTGGTTGTCGATGTTTCATTCATAATAATGGTAAAGACAATCTTGAAAGTTTAACGCAAAATCAAATGAAGGTATATTCTTAGGATATTCCACTTCTAGAAAAGCTTATAGAGTATTCAATAAGAAGTATCTAATTGTAGAAGAGTCAATTCATGTAGTGTTTGATGAATCTTTAGCATCAAGTTCTGAAAAGATAGACGATGAGGAGATACTAATTTACTTGAAAGAAACCTTAAAAATTAAATGTCGATGTATCTTCAGATCATGAACCTGAAGCTAAGGATAATGACTCGCCTAAGGATGATGGTATTGATACTACTTGTAATTATAAAGATCTACCTAGAGATTGGAGATATGCTTATGGTCATCCAAAGGACTTAATCATAGGCGATCCATCTCAAGGTGTAAGAACTAGATCATCAATGAGAAATATCAGTAATCATCTTGTATTTATATCTCATATAGAACCCAAGATAATTGAGAAAGCCGAAAAGGATAGTAATTGAATGTTAGCCATGCAAGAGGAATTAAATCAATTCACTAGGAATAAGGTACGGACCCTAGTTGATAGACCCAAAGATCATCCAGTTATAGGATCCAAATGGGTATTTAAAAATCAATTAGATGAAAATGGCATTGTTATTAGAGATAAAGCTAGATTAGTTGCAAAAGGATATAATCAGGAGGAAAAAATTGATTTTGATGAAACCTTTGTACCTGTTGCTAGATTAGAGGCCATTAGGTTGTTACTTGCATTTGCATACTGCATGAACATTAATTTATTTTAAATGGATGTAAAAAGTGCATTCTTAAATGGTTTTATAAATGAGGAAGTTTTTTGTTGAACAACCACTTGGTTTTGAAGATCATAAATTTCAAATCATGTTTTTAAACTACACAAAACACTTTATGGTTTAAAACAAGCTCCTAGAGCTTGGTATGATAGGTTAAGTAAATTTCTGATTGAAAATGATTTTTCTAGAGGTAATATTGATAAAACCCTATTTTTAAAAATACAAGAAAAAGACTTACTAGTAGTATAAATCTATGTAGATGATATAGTATTTGGTGCTACAACAATCTTCTTTGTCAAGATTTTGCAAAGTTAATACAAGGAGAATTTGAAATGAGCATGATGGAAGAACTTAACTTCTTCTTGGACTTCAAATCAAACAAAGAAAGAGATTTTCATCAACCAAACAAAGTACACTAAAGAAATTCTTGAGAAGTTTGGTATGGAATCAGTTAAATCTCTTGGCATGCCTATGAGTCCTTCATGTAAACTTGATAAAGATGAAGATGGTAAGCAAGTAGATCAAAAATATTATAAAGGTATGATTAGTTCTCTACTTTATTTAATAGCTAGTAGACCTGATATTATGTTTGATGTTTGTTTATGTGCTAGATATCAGTTTGAACCTAAAGAATCTCACTTAATTGCTGTAAAGAGAATTTTTAGATATTTAAATGGAACTAAAAATGTAGGATTATAGTACTCTAGAGATTCAATATTAAATCTAATTGCATATTCTGATCCTGATTTCACTGGTTGTAGATTGGATAGAAAGAGCACAAGTGGTGCATGCCAATTCTTAGGCAATAACTTAATCTCTTGGTTTAGTAAAAAGCAAAATTCAGTTGCATTATCAACTACTAAAGCTGAACATGTTGCAGCTGAAAGTTGTTGTGCTCAAATTCTTTAGATTAAGTGATAACTTGAGGATTATGGTATAACTATTGATAAAACTCCAATTAAATGTGATAATACTAGTGCAATAAATTTGACAAAAAATCCTATTCAACATTCAAGAACTAAACACATAGAGATAAGACACCATTTCATTAAAGAACATGTAGCTAATAATAATGTTTGTCTTGATTATGTATATACCGATGAACAATTAGCGGACATATTTACAAAACCCTTAAGTGAAGAGAGATTTTTCTATCTTAGAAGAGAATTAGGAGTTTGTGATCCATTAGAATGATTCTAGTCTCCTAGGAATGACTATCTAGAATTCAATCATTTCTTGAAGATCCTCTTATGATTCTAAGGAAAATTTATCTAGATATTTGAGCTTCTTGATTTACCATATTCTAAGGAAGATTTATCCAAAGTTTTATGATCATTTTGACAAGTTTTAGATTTTTTGAAACTCTCACTTTTCACTGAAACTGTCTTGGAGCCGACTCTATTTATGTTGGAGTCGACTCTAATTTTATGTGCTCTTTGTCTGAGTTTTAGAGCTGACACCTGCTACTGTAGAGCCGACTCTATTCGAGCGCTGACTGTGTTAGCGATTTAAAGCTGACACCTCGCTTTGCGGGAGCCGACTCTAAGTGGTCCCCTTTTGATTTATCTAGGGTAGAGTTGACACATTCTTGTTTCCATCCGACTCCAATCTACTCCAAATCTCTCTCCACCTGTCCCAAACCCCAAAATCTTTTGAATCCAACCTCTCTTGACCTCAAATGGCTCCCTAGCGACGTGCATCTGCCATTGGTGTCATTGTCACCACCAAGAGGAGGTCCGCTCGATGTCCGGCGAGGCAACCCTCTCCGAGCTCGTCTTCTACTTCTTCTTCCTAGACTTCTAGCGTCATTCCTACTCCACCTTCACCTCATATTGATCTTTTGGCCAGGAAATCTATCACAACTGGAAGAAAGATAGATTTCAACTTTTTTGATTCTGAAGGCTTTTCTCTCGGGAAGCAATTAAAAGATATGGGATGAAAAAAGGTATGCTCACTTGACGTCCCCACCTACCCTGGTTTAGTAAAGGAATTTTATCATAATCTGAGTAGAGGAGATGGTGGGATAGTCAGCTCTGTTAGAGGAACTCGAATACACTTAACTTCTGAAATTTTGAAAAATTGTTGGAAATTTCGGTGATTGGGATGACTGCCACCTCACACAGCAATAGAGGAGAAGCATTATCAAGAATATTAGGAAAGATGTGTCAGATTTTGAAGAAATTAGTGCAAATTAGTTACCTTTAGAATTAAGGCTGTTACATAACATATGTAGTAGGATTTTGTTTCCAAAGACTGGTAGATTTGAATATGTTTCAGAAAGGAATATAGTTGTATGGACTGTGTTGTAACGGGACAACCCATTAATTTAGCTGGAATGATGATTGGTTATATGGCGGAGGCCGATAGCAAGAAAAGATCCACCTTGCCATATGGGATGATTTTGACTTTAGCTTTTCAAAGTCAAGGAGTAAATATATTGAAAATGAGCCACAGAAAAAATTGAGACATGCAGATTACTACAATGTTGCTACACTTCATCGTATGGGCTTCAAGAAAGTACATGGTCAATGGCAAAGGAAAGGACATGGAGAAGAAAGGGCGGCTGAAGCTAATACTGTAATCCCTGGTCTTTTGGAGGCTAGACCATCTGTGAGACATTCTTCATCTGGACCGAGCAGTTCGGCATCCTCAGCAACACCAGCAGCAACAACCACTTTGTCCAAAGTTCATCTGAGTTTTCTGATAGGCAAATTGAGCAGCTCAAAGCCCTGTTGGCAGAGCATGAGGCTAAAATTAAAGATGATGTCAGAAATCAGCTTTTGGGAATTAGGCAGCTGTGTTACTCTTTAGAAGAAAAGGTCAATGAGATAGAGTCATCGTTTAGTAGCTCTTCTAATGCCTTGAAGATTGATCTGAAATTAATATTTGACAAAATTAAGGACATTGAAGGTGACTCAGATACTTATTCCAGAAGTAATACAGAGCTTCAAGAAAAAGTCATGGCAGTTGCTTTCCTGGTTGAGAAATGCTTAATGAATTTATGAAAGTTTAAGAAAAAGGAATGGAACAGATTCTGGCAGAACTTAAGAAGATTCTAAGATGATACTTTCTCCAAGCCAAGCCAAGTCAATTCTACTTCAATCCAATCAACTTCAGTCTATCTTAAGTTATCTTTAGATTTTAAGTTTAGCATATGGAAACTAGTTTGTATCTAGGACAAACTTATCATTTTTCCTAGCATATAATTAGAATCAATATATCTTGTTGTGATTATCTTGTCTTAACATATTATGTGCTTGATACTTTGTACTCAATGGTATTTTATATGAAATCAGCCTTGACACTTGCATTTTAAATTCTGAAATATTCAATTCCTATATTGATTGATTTTGATTTAAGCAATGGCTACCCTATAACTTCTTAACCTTTTGTTGATAACAAAAAAGGAAAAGAAAGAGTGTATATGTATATGGACTTAAATGGATATATTGTATGCACATACATAGGGAGAGCTACCTCACTCAGGGGGAGCTTAATTAAGTTGTTAAAATCCTATTTGAACATTCTATTTGTATAATACATAAGAAAATTATTTGATTTAATTTTGATTAAAATTATTAAAACTCAAGAATAACTATGAATTTACTTATTTTGATAATTATGCATTAATTGATTATGCATATACTCAATGTTTTTGTCATCATAAAAAAGGAGAGATTGTTGACCCATTTATTGATTTTGATTATTAACAAAAGCCATGAGTATATTCCCTATGATACTAATAAGATTGACAAGTGTTTCAGGAATTTAGAATGATTAAGTATTCATAATTCATACAAAAATGAGCTTGGATCAATTTTTAGCGGCATGTGTCAAAGTTTAGATTTTAGAGCCGACTTCGGAGCGTATCGGAACTATTTGGCACATTTGGCATGGTTTAGAGCCGACTCCAGAAAATTAGAGCCGACTCTAACCTGAGTTACAGTGAACTGTCTTTCTTCATATTCTAGAGCTGACTCCAGCAGAGTTAGAGCCGACTCTAACATGAGAACAAAGACTACATTTTTCGGGATACTGTTAAAGTTGACCCCAAAGAAATTAGAGCCGACTCCAGCTTGAGTTGTGTTGACCCCATAAAATTCTAGAGCCGACTCCACGATGAATGTTTTCTTTCTATTTTGGGCAACCCGACTTAGAGCCAACACCAGGCCATATTACAGCCGACTCTAATCTATCAGAGGCGACTTTCAGATTTATCAAAAATGGCTCTAATGGTCATTATTTCTTCTGATACTCTTCAACGGCTCTTTCCCTTTTTGTGTTAAACTCATCCATAAGTACTTTCAATGGCTACTTTGCATCAAAATATGGATTAAGAGAGATTATAAAAGAAGCATTTTGACAGTTCAAAAATAAAGAGGAAGAAAAAAAAGAAAAATAGAGAAATATCAAAGAGAGAAAACTTTGATTCAAAGCCTAACTGTGCAAAAAGATAGAAGAGAAATCCAAAGCATTCAAAAGTCAAATCTGAAGGATTTCCATCAATTAGAAAAGAAAAGCAAGAGCCCTAGTTCTTCATCCTTCTCTGCACCAATATTTCTTCCAGAGCCTAAATTCAATCTTGAGAAAGATCATTTAGAAGAGAAGAGGAAAAGAAGAAAAGCTCAACATCAAACATCTTCTAATCAGACTTTTCTATTTCTATTTTTATTTATATTATTTATCTGCTCATTTGAGGAGCTTTTATATTGTTGTAATCAATTATTTGATACATTTGTTTTCTGATTCAATCAGGGGATTGAATCAGGTGAGGTAGTTGACCTTGGGCAAGCTAAGATTAGCTTGTGTTAGGTTGTGTGCTGGTGAACCTGTGAAAACCGGCTGGATTCGTTGTGATCCCGTTGTAAAACAACAAGTTCAAGTTATGATCTTGTAAAACAACTCCGCTATAATTAGGGTGATTATAGTGCATACCCGAGAGTTGCTTGGGAGTGGATATAGGTGTAGCTAACACCGAACCACTATAAATCCTTTGCGTTTGTCGTGCTTATTTCTTCTCTCTTTTACTCTAATTTTTATATTGTACTCAGCATTCATTGCATCATACTCTCTACACTTTACTTGTGCACATTTATCTTGGAAAATTAATTTTAATTGTAATTTTTTAAAGAAACCAATTCAACCCCCCTCCCCCTCTTGGGTTGCCATCTGGGCCAACAATCGTTCGAATGGCCCCTCCCCCTAGCTCCCTTTCAAAATAGGGATTTACATCTTCTATCCCCTCATCTCCCCTTTGTCTTTTGGTGGGTGAAGCCGCTCCCCACGAAAGCATGCCCACCGTCCGTTTTGTTGGAGTGTTGTCAATGCCGGCCTGAGCAGGTGGGGGCCTCATCAAAGGTGGAATGACCGGCGCCCCTTTCTTGATAAACTTTTCAAGGTAGCCTTGCTGAATAAGTTCTTCAATGGCGCGCTTCAAATTGTAGCATTCGTTGGTGTCGTGACCATAATCTCTATGGAAACGACAGTAACAGCTTCGGTCGCAGGTGACACCCGCCCTTAGTAAAGGGGGGCGCTGGAGATAAGGCTCACCTTCAATCTCCATAAGAATATGAGATCTCGGGGCGAGGAGGGGTGTATAGTTCTCTTCCTTGGTAGATAGGTTCTGGTGCCGATTATCTGGCCGGCACGGGGGTTCGGGATTCTTAGGAAGAAGTCTGCTTGGTTCTTCTCGACCAGTTTTTTGCCTGCCACTCTATCAGTGTTCCTCCGGGTGTGGTCAGCCTCATCAGCGTGGATATACTTGTGCGCCTGGTCCAAGAGTTCGGCATATGAACTAGGCGGCCTCTTATCTAGAGAATAGGTGAAGCGAGAGGGACGGAGTCCCCACTTCAAGGCCAAAGTGGCCACAGCATCATCCAAATGATATACTTCAAGGGCTGCCGCCTTGAACCAGGCTATGAAGTCTTTTAGTAGCTCGCCTTCTTTCTGCTGGACGAAGAAGAGGTTGTTCGCCACTTGGGGGATTTTGCGGCAGGCATCAAACTACGCCAAAAAGGCCTTCTCCAATTGCTGAAAAGAATCGATGTTGTGTGGGAGCAACCTAGAGTACCAGGCACGGGCGGCCTTTCGGAGAGTAGCAGAAAAGGAAATATATAACAAGGCATCAGTGGCTCCTTGGACTTGCATAAGGGATTTATAGCTTTCTAGGTGGTCCAATTGGTCAGTGGTACCATCATATGGGTCTAGTTAGGGGAGACAGAACCGGTGAGGTATGCGCTCCTTCATGACTCGGCAGGTGAGAGGGGGGCGAGTATCATATTCTACCCCCGAATGATCATAAAGCCTTTGGCTAAGCTCCTCCAGGCGTTGGTTCTACTCCTCCAAGCGCCTCTCCATCCGATCATTGATGTCTTCGCTTGCCGATTCGGATGATGAAGAGGTAGGATGACGAAGCTGGCGATATGAACATCGGGGCTCCTTCCCTCATCGTTGCCCATAACTACCAAAGTGGAGAGTAGGAGACCGAGACCTCTTGAGGCTTCCCTGGTAATGGTGTCTGGATGGAACTTGGTGATGGGGGCATTCCTTCTGAGAGGACCTTCTGTGTGCTGACTGTTGACTAGCCGGGGTAGCAGTCTGCGGTGGTATAGGAAATCCAGCTTGTCAATGAGCGGCAGTAGGTCGTTGTTCCTGTAACTCACGGACCACCCCAATGAGGGCTTGGACATGTTGAGTGAGATTAGCTAGCTGCTCATCTGGGGTGGCCAATACCGATGGTGATGAAGAAGTAGGAAAGTCAGCTTCTAATGGGTCCATCCGAAGGGGATGCCCCCTAGTGGAACTGGAAGAGGCTTCTTGAACATGTGTTGGCTCCATCAAGACTTGAAGAAAGGACTTGAAGAAAGGCAAGCTCCTTCACGTGCCGCCCCCCTTCCTGGCGCGCCAATCTATTGATGCACGGTCGCTTTGAGCTGGCGTCTTTGAGTGTCAGTTGCCACTACAGGGATGTACCAGGATCCCTCCTTCATCTTCAGAGCCTGCAAGAAGTCCACAACTGGAGATTCCAGTTGGGACCTTTCGACGCCCAAGTTAGCAACCAGGAACACAGCAGCAGTTTTTGAGAAGGAGAGGTGTGTGAAGAAGAAGTAGATTGTTTCAGACCAAAAAATCCTCCCTTTCCTGTTTGCTCTTACCTCCCTTTATTGGCCTCTCCCTTTGCTAAGGTCCGAATACCATGATGTGTTAGCGCTCTTACAGATAGATTGTCAAAGCTGGTCGGATTGGATCTGCATCCTTGGGTCCGACATCATCAGCATTTTTTTCATGAATAATCGCCTATCAATGCAGTCATTAAATTCTATTAATGACTTTTTTGGACCTTAGTGGCTTTTCTGACTCGAAGTGATGGCTACTTTATGGCAGGTAATCACCTTTTGATGCTTATTTAGCCAGAGTCATTAAATTTTGCTAATGACTTTTTGGGCCTTAGTGGCTTTTCTGACTCAAAGTAATTGATACTTTATGATAGGTAATCACCTTTGATGCTTATTTAGCTAGAGTCATTAAATTCTGCTAATGACTTTGAAGGCCTTAGTGGCTTTTCTGATTCGAAGTGATTGATACTTTATGGCAGATAATCACCTTTTGATGCTTATTTAGCCAGAGTCATTAAATTCTGTTGATGACTTTTTGGGCCTTAGTGGCTTTTCTGACTCGAAGTGATTGATACTTTATGGCAGGTAATCACCTTTTGATGCTTATTTAACCAGAGTCATTAAATTCTGCTGATGACTTTTTGGGCCTTAGTGGCTTTTCTGACTCGAAGTGATTGATACTTTATGGCAGGTACCTTTTGATGCTTATTTAGTCAGAATCATTAAATTCTGCTGATGACTTTTTGAGCCTTAGTGGCTTTTCTGACTCGAAGTGATTGATACTTTATGGTAGGTAATCACCTTTTGATGCTTATTTAGCCAGGATCATTAAATTCTGCTAATGACTTTTTGGGCTGGGATCCTTTGAGGATGATGTCAAAATTGACGTCTCTTATCTTGTTAAATCCATAAGATTCTGGAAAAGCGACCCTCGCCTAGGGGCCGGTTACTATCGAGGTCACTTGGGACCCGCCCTGGGGCAGCCTAGGGGTCGATTACTATCGAGGCCACCTAGGACCTGCCCTGAGGCCACCTAGGGGCTGATTACTATCGAGGCCGCCTAGGGACCGATTATTATCGAAGCCACCTAGGACCCGCCTTGAGGCCGCCTAGGGGCCGATTACTATCGGGGCCACCTAAGACCCGCCCTGGGACCGCCTAGGGACCGATTATTATCGAGGCCACCTAGGACCCATCCTAGGACCGCCTAGGGGCCGATTAACTATCGCGGCCGCCTAGGACCCATCCTGGGGCCGCCTAGGGGCCGATTACTATCGTGGCTGCCTAGGACCCGTCCTGGGGCGGCCTAGGGGCTAATCACTATTGGGGCCGACTAGGACCCACCCTGGGGCTGCCTAGGGGCCGATTACTATCGGAACCGCCTAGGACCCGCCCTGGGGCCGCCTAGGACCCGCCCTGGGGCTGCCTAGGACTCGATCACTATTGGGGCCATCTAGGACCCATCTTGGGGCCGCCTAGGGGCCACCTAGGACCCATCTTGAGGCCGCCTAGGGGCCAATTACTATTGAGGCCGCCTAGGTTCCGCCCTGAGGCTGCCTAGGGGCTGATCACTATCGGAGCCGCCTAGGACCCGCTCTGGGGCTGCCTAGGGGCCGATCACTATCAGGGCCGCCTAGGACCCATCCTAGGGCTGTCTAGGGGCCGATCACTATTGGGGCCGTCTAAAATCCGCTCTTGGGCTGCCTAGGGGCTAATTACTATCGGGGCCATTTAGGACCCGCTCTGGGACCGTTTAGAGACCGATTACTCTTGCTATTTGATTATCGCGTGGCTTTTACTAGCCACATCATATTGCGTGGCTTTTACTAGCCATATCAGACATCACCCACTGCCCTTCTCTCTTCTTCTCTAGTTAGAGTGGCCTTCTCTTCTGCAATAGTGAGGAAATGAATGCTCTTCTGCTTGACTTGTACAATGCATTGGCACGACAACCCCATAGCTGCTGTTGTTCAAGCATCTCCCGATATTAGAGGTCTAGGGTTCAAGTGAGCCTTACAATTGAGATTTCGACAACATACTTAACTTTTAACTTTGAGAAAGCCATAATCTTATTTCCATTAAAGTCTTTGAGGATCTTATACTTAGCTTTGATGCCATTTGTTATAACAAAAAAAAAAGTACAAACAAAATGATTTGATCAATAGACTTGCATTTATTTTGCCAGTGATGATGCAAGTTTCATTATAAAAAATATAAAGTATTACTTATTATTAATCTTACAAATTCTAAATCTATATATATATATATATATATATATATATATATATATATATATATATATATACCCAATAAAACTAAAACATTCTTTTTATGCTCTTCTCTTATAATGTATCTTGTTTATAAAATATTACACACATTTAAATGAAAAAAGGGTTTGCCATGATTTGCAAGAATTGGAAATCATGTTCCAGTCATGTTGTACGTAGATCAAGCTTGCAAATTCAAGATAAAATTTCAACGAAACGTGATAAAAAGCATCTTACTCCACCTATGTTTTGTCCTCCTAAAGGAGCTATAGAATTCAGAGGCCTGCATTTATTACAGAGGGAACATCAAGCATCCCTCCAACCAAGCAACACGAAACCTTAGTCTAGTTGTATTTATCCAAGCTCAGCCAACCCAACCTAGAATTCTGGGGTCTGCATTTATTACAGAGGGCATATCAAGCATCACTCGCACCCATGCAACAGGATACCTTCGTCTCGTTGTATTCATCCCAGCCCACCCAACCCAACTACCACGTTCACTCCCCCTCTACTCTTCAGTTGTCAGATCGGCCAGGGCTCTAGGATATCGATTAATTATTTTAATATAAAAATATATTTATATTAATAAAAAAAAAAAATTAATATAATAATAATTTTATTTGATTTAAATTAAATTATTTAATTTACGGATGAATTAAATAAATTGATTGAGTTATTTCGTACCATTTATCTATTTAATTTTATGTTAGAACTGAATTAGTTTGGTCTTTAAATTTCAATTTAATCGGTTCAATTTAACTTTTAAATTTCGATTCAATCGGTCCAATCAATCAATTCGGTGAAATTCTAACAGCTATGCTATTGCTTTCTGTCGCTAGATATGCATCAAGTAAAAGGCCATTCTTAGCTCCTCACCAAAATTTTTTTCTGAAAAAAGAAAAGAAAAAAAAGACCATTCCTTATGGATAAACCAGCAACAAGCTCAATCGAGTCAAACCCCGGCCATTCATCCATTTTCAAGATAGAATTTTGATACATTATTTGCCACGTGCTTCCACATAAACCCTATGCGAACGAGTCCCACTTGTCGTTAGTTGTGACCGTAATCAAGACATTAACGCGCCGTCTACCATCAGGTGGGCCCAGTTTTATGAAATAAATAAGAGCAATTATTTAAGCCTCAGCATTGACTCCATACTGCGCTTGAGAGAGAGAGAAGAGAATTGAAGAGTCGAGCCAAAGGGAAAGAAGCCCTTCACTTCCCCCATGGCTGCTTCTCCCTCTTCCTCTACCTCTTCTCGCCCTTCTCCTCTTCGTCCTCCTCGCTCTCCCCTCTTCAACCCAGTAAGTATTCATTCCTCTTTTCTCTATGCCCCCTATGAATTAATTCTGTCAACTCAATTCTCTAGCAAAAGTTTTTATCTTCGATCTTCTACTTTTCTTCAAACTGTCTGTAGATTTTAGAACGCGAGAAAGCGCGAGGAAACGAGCTGGCAACCAAAGAAGCCTACAAGCACCAACCTACTCCTCTCCACCCTTCCTCCTCGTCCTCCTCCAAGTCGACGGCTCCCAAGAAGCTTTCCTCCAGATCCAACAGCGCGGCTGACGGCACCGGCGACGACCGCTCAGTGTCCTGCACCAACTGCCGGCCCTCCTCCCGGGAGAAAATCTCCACCGTCCCCCTCAACGTCAACGGCCTCAAGCATCCCTCCTCCCTCAGCCCCTCCGTCGCTGGCCTTCGCTCCCTCTTCCTCTCCCTCACCGGCCGCAGCCCCCGCTCCTCCTCCTCCTCCTCCTCCTCCGCCGCCGCCGCCGACGAGTGGCGCCTCGCTGCGGAGGAGCTCTCCCGGAAGCTCCTCCACGCCACCCGGAAGCGCGACGAGGCCGTCCTCGAGTCCTCCCGTCTGAAATCCTCCCTCTCCGAGCTGGAGCACAAGCTTGGCCGGCTCGAGTCCGACTGCCTCGACCTCCAGGCCGCCCTCGACCGCCGCGCCTCACCCAAGCCGGTTCCGTCCCTGACCGGGTCCGCTTTCCCGGTCGAGACCTTCCTCCGGGCCGTCTCCGACTCACGCGCCGCGGTCCGCCAGCTGAGCCGCTCCCTCACTCCCCAGCTCGGGCCGGACCGCATCGCCGTCCTTCTGCAGCCCCACGCCGCCGGCCAGTGGCGGCGGAAGCCGCCGGGTGGCGTGCACTTCTACGTGAAGTCCCTGCTGAACCGGATTTTGTACGCGGGGTTCGAGGAGGGTGAGTTGGGCGAGGCGGTCGACCCGGCCGACCGGTGCGAGGCAAACCGGGCGGCCTACGAGGCGGTCCGGGGGCTCGGGTGGGACGAGGTTCTGAGCAAAGGAACCCGGTTCTACAGCCAAGGATTGAGCCGGTTTTGTGACCGGAAAATGAGCGAGGTGGCGGGGATGCTGGGATGGGCGCGGGTGTGGCCGGAGTCTCTTCTCAGGGCGTTCTTCGAGGCGGCGAAGGGGGCGTGGGTTGTGCGGCTTCTGGCGCGGTCCGTGCACCCGGCGGTGCCCGTGCTGAGGGTGGACCGGGGGGCCCGGTTCGACCCGCGGTTCATGGAGGACGTCGCGAAGGACCGGGTCGAACCGGTGAGCGTGAGAATGATGGTGGCCCCGGGTTTCCACGTGTACACCGGCGGCTGTGAGGTGGTCAAGTGTGAGGTGCTTTGTGCCTCCAGCAGCGGTTATAATGGTGGCAGTGATAGCGATTATAAGAGGGCTTGTAGTAATGGTGTTGTACAGCGGAAGCAAGGGATTTAAATACAAATTTTAAGTGTTTTTAAATGTGAATGGAAATAAGGTACAGTTTGTATTTAAGATGATCTCCTTTGCCTTCCTTAAGTCTTTCCCCCATTGAGTTTATTTTGAGAGTTGGCAATTGAGTTAAATTGGGTACGCGTTGGAACAAAGATTTGTCAACCTGAATTCGATTTGTTTGTTAAATAGATTAAAAATTTATATTTAATCTCAACTTGGTTATTCAACCAGTAATCTGATGTGAATCGCATAATGTATTTACTAAATGATGAAATCAAGTTAATTGGATCAAGCCAGTCCAAACACAGATCAAACAAGTTGTGAGTTGGGTTGAACAAGAGAGATTTGGATATTTAAGAATATTTTAAACAAATTAAATTCGTTCACATTTATAGCTTGACATGAACAACGTAACCGATTTAAGAAACAGGTTAACCTGAACTTGCTTAAAATGAATCAGTTGCGGATTTGATTGAGAATTAGGTTATAAATTGCCATCTCTATGCATCATAAGCTCTCACATGCATTCAATAGATTTTTTTTTGGCGTGAAAAAATATAATTCAATAAAAGATTTACTTAATCTTCCCAATCTAATTAGAGGAAACCAATTCTTTACTTTATTTATTTGTGTGGTTGTGCTTGTGCATTTCCACGCGCATTCATGAGAGTTAAACATCATTGCATCCTTTGAAAACTAGGTTAAATGAGAACACAGTGGTGAAAAAAAATATATATATATATTTATTTTTTTTACCTTCTCTCTCCCTTAGAAAAAAGAATAGCTGGCGTGAACAATGTAGTCAAATTTGAAAATCTAATCTCACAAAAGATTGTATCTTTCTGCACAATCTCACAGAAGCTTATTATTATACAAAGAAGTCTTCTTAGCACGAGTTTTTATATCATCGTTAGAGGGTTTTCAGTATATTGATTGCTATTCAACTCGCAAGGTGGACTGAGTTTTAATTGTTTGGTTTTAATCCTCACCTACCTCCACACGATAACCTATGCATGCATGAGAAGAAATATGGGAGATTTTTTTTTGTTTTTTAATGGATGAAGGAAATATTCATTCATATCATTTCGAAATAATATTACTCCTCCCGTGACTTCATGGATTAGTTATATCTTCGTGCCATTTGAATAACTGAATCGCTGAGATAAGAGAGTTGAATGATTTCTCACAAGGAAACAATTTTTTATTCAACGGACCCTAATAAGTCTCAGGTGGCAGGCAAGTCACGAAGCTTGACCTTGAGTTGCAGAACATTGACCAATTCAAGGGTCATTTATGGTTATTACGAAGCACTGCAGAATCGTACCCATGGGAGGGAGGGCCATGGCAATGAGAGCTCCTGAAAATATTGCAGGAGTCTGTGAAACCATTCAGGTTTGATCGCAATGCTTATAAAATGTGTTAAGGCTACAGTAGTAGGCTAGGGTTATTTTGTTGGTTTGGATACAGGATCTATCTACTCTCATCACCAATGTTTGAGGCCACGAGGCATATCATCAAAGGCCAATTGGTCAGCTATTGTTCTAAAACCACGATTCCAAGACCGAAATGATAAATTCGATCACATTGCAAGGGAAGAAGGGATTGTTTGGTTCGTGGGAATAACTAATTTTAGAATTAAAATTACTAATTCTAATTCTAAGTGTTCTTTGAATGAAATTAGAATCCGGTTTAAATCATTTGTGCGCACAAAAAATTTAGTAAAAATTAATTTTTTATAAAGTAAGGTTCATGTGCGGCGGATGAATCACCATGCGCAGTACGCAAAGCATGATCCGGAAACCACCCCAGAAAGCGAGCAACGTTCATGCATCATCCGGAAACCAAATCCATTAAGGCGCTGACATGGTCATACTAAATTCTGACCCCAGTAAACAGTGGGTGGCAACTGGGTGGGTTGCTCCAAACAGCGGAATAATACAATCCTTTTACTTCTTCCAGGTCTAATAAACCAAGGGAAAAAGAAATTTTAGACCATACCTATAAGCGACGAGCTATTTCTCATTTCAGCTCACATATATTGGGCCTAAATAAAATTCTTGTCAAAGCATTTCAGGAATATCATCTCATAAGTAGGGGATGGATTCAGAGCAAGGTTGATCAAGCTCGGCTTGAGACTGAAAATCCACATCAAGCTTGGCACTTTTGCGGCCCGGTTGTGCCCGATTCCAAACCAAACTGATCTCTAGCCTATTTCGAGCAGATGAGTCACATGTATCAAGCTAGAGTGAAGCTTGAATTGAGCTCGATTCAAGCTGATTTAATGGTTGGTTATATTCTAATTGAAACCAAGGTCAGCTGTTGTTGGGTCAGAACAAATGATTGTTTGCAAACACATACATATTAACGCCATATAAAAACTTCAGAAATCGTTAAGCCCAGTTTTTTTTTTCCCTTCTAGGCTTGGCTTCAAGCCAATTTTGAGCCAATTAACTAGGTTTGAGTTTCATTCAAATCGAGTACGTTTGAGTTTTCTCAGGATGAACGTGAGCTAAGCTATAATCATATCCATAATGGGCAGCAGCAGCACCACCACCACCACCACGTGTTTTGGCTTTTGAGTAAATGAAATATATAATGCGGCATTCAATGTTTACGTCCATTGTGCATGGGCACGATCAAGCAACCAATGGTTCTTGACGGCTTAACATACAACAGAAATTACCTTAAACTTGCAAAAGTACAACCTCATAAAGCATAGAAAAGGAACTCAAATCTATGACACTAGAAAAGAAATTGTTATTCACTAAATATAAATGGGTAATCCATCTCTCCATGTTTAAATTTGTAATCTAAAAAGAACAATAATTACGTAGCCATAATTCCAAACTAGCTGTAATCGACCATATAAATCTTTTATTTTCATTCAGCTCGATTTTAAGTTTTTTATATATAAAATGTAAAGATTCTAAATCTTTCTTTAATACATAATTCTATATAATTTTCAGTCTACTTCTACATGTATCAAGTCCCTTTTTTTTTCACATATGCATCTTTAGATCTACATTGCATACGTGCAAACTATCTTATAATTTAAAGTTATAATCACACCCTATGAATATGTAATTTAATAATTAGTTATTCATATTTTACAGGCTTGAATGGCAGAGTGAATGCAATGAATCCTATATACAAATTAAATCTGAAGCCATTAGTAGCATTTTCATACAGGAATAGGCTGACAGGATGCAATCGCTGACTGAAAGCCTAAATCAGTTTAAAACATTGACCGTGCAATTTGGAACGATTTAATTGAAAAAAAAAAAAAAAAACTATGACATGAAACCAGTGCATTGAAAAAGAAAAAGAATATGAACCATGATTACAATAAGGGATCCAACCTCTGCAGTGAGAACCTACAAGCTGTAGAATGTCAGTTGTGGTTTATACATTAAATCTGAAGGTCATCCAGAGAAAGTTCTTCAGCGGACATCATCTTCAGTTTCTGCAGTTAGAAATCAATGGGCAAGTTCTTTAGTTTGACTTCGTATGCTTTTTGACATTGAGGTGGCTTGTCTCCAAAAGTAAATGCAATTGCATCAATCATAGAGTGGACATGAAACTTTCATCAGTGAGAAGGGAGCACAAGTTAAATCTATGCTAGGATATGCCTAAAACAATCAACTTGCAAGACATTTGCGAAGCCAATGCTTCATAACAGTTTGAAGTAGAAACAGTAGTTATGTTTGAGACATGAAATTCAACAAGGATCAGTTTAAGTTGTTCCCAAATCATATTAAGGAATTCAACATAAACCTACATTGGATATATGAAATATTTAGGGAGGAGAAACTAGGAGTGGATATGATTTTTGAGAAAAGTTCTATGTTCCAAAAAGCTGTTTTTATTTTCAATTATGAAATGCATTTCTTAGAAAATAGAAAATACTTATGAAAATGCATTTCATAATTGAAAATGAAAGCAGCTTTTTAAAAAACACAACTCCAAAATAGCAAAAAACTGAATATGGTTTAAAGATGGTTTTACTAATTTTTATCAAAGCTAGAGAATTTGAAAACATGGGAGTAAATAGTATTCCCTTTAAATTTTTTCCCCATCCTTTTAAAAAATGCTGTCTATAAAAAAATAAAAAATAGAAATTAATTTTTCTTTTTACCTGTCAAATGCAATTTTAGAAATCAGAAAGCAAAATAAAAATTATTTTTAGAAAATGACATTTTCAAAAATCAAACTTGGATAATCTATCATATGCCAGTTTCATAGACTCACCGTAATGAACTGGGGAGGATCATCAAGACTAGATGAGCCAAGAATGATTTCCCTCTTCAGCTTTGATGTTAGCTTGTGGACCACACGTAGCTGATACAGGCATTGAAGGATGATTCTAAATATAATTGAAAAAAGAAAGTTCAAAGCATGTATAATCAATCACAGGCATTGAGGTACCTCAGATCGAGTCATTCCACCAACAATGAAGACAAAAATGCGCTGGCCCATCCTTTTGAAATCACTTGATGCGTGCCTCAATACAGAATCACTGCAAAAGCTCAATGATCAGCAGAAAAAAAAAAAAAAAAAAGAAAAGAAAAGAAAAGAAAAGAAAGAAGAAGAAGAAGAAACAAGTGATGGAAATTGAAAACTTTGAGATTAATCAGGGATTCACAGGCACAACAACAAAATACAAGACTGTACATTCCTTATATTTCAATTATGTAGAAACACACGAACATGATAAGAACTGGAATGATTGTCACCACACCTTGAATAGCCATCATCAGAATTTCGAGGTCTGGCCCATGTGGCAGTCCGCCTGGATCTCATGGAGTAAGCAGGCTGAGAAACGGCTGTCCGTAATGGTACACTCTGTGAGGTTCCATGGAAAGAGGGACTTGGGTCATTTATACATGGATATTCATCTTTTGGTAGTTCACCTTTACCAAGTTTCTCAATCAAGTCCTGAAAGAAAATAACAACTACAGATGTTAGGCAACATTTTGTGAGAACCAAAAAGCAATAAAGGAGAATGGGACGCCACAACTAAGAAGACAGATCTACCCAAGAAAACTAAACAGATACATTGCAATATTTCTTACCAGCACAGAACAATATGCACTATCAGCATAACATCAATCAGTGCCACGTTGTTAAAAAGAAGTCTATAGAGAAGCATTTAATTCAGCATATGAAAATCATTTGAGGTGACAAACATCATAGTCTTCTGTGGTTGCTCCATAAAAAGCATACCACATGTTTATTTTATGAAGTGAATCATGCATGCAGGAAAAGAAAAACAGAAAGCAGACGTTCCTCTCTTTTGTTATCACTGCTTTCCCCTTTATCTGTTTCCTATTATCTCTAGGATGCCACTAAGTAATTATTGAAGCTCCTTTATTTCATCAGAATCAAAGGAACAAAGAAGACTAATATTATAGGAAAAGTATGAAGGTAAAAAAGGAAATATACCATGAAAGCTCATCTTACCTCTCCTTCATGCATGATATTATTTCTGATATTCCATTCTTCTGTGCATGATAGCCTATATCAGTTTCTTATTTCTCTTCTTCAGATTGCTCATACTACTATCTCAAG
Source organism: Calamus simplicifolius (assembly GCA_900491605.1). Taxonomy (NCBI): domain Eukaryota; kingdom Viridiplantae; phylum Streptophyta; class Magnoliopsida; order Arecales; family Arecaceae; genus Calamus; species Calamus simplicifolius. The sequence continues at coordinate 323,110 of UESW01004123.1, forward strand.
CAGTGATGGCTGAACCATCCTAAACCGGGCAGTTCAGGACGAACTTCAGATGATGCGGTGGTTCAGTTCGATAAAGGTCCAAACCGCCACAAACCATTCTATACCGGTGGTTCGACTCGGTACAATGGCAGACATGGGTAGGGAACTCCCAATCTACCTAACCGGTACCTTGCTAGTTTGGTATGGTACACACTGTAACGAAGTGTACCAGACCGGTACTGATACCCAATATGGTGGACCTCGATCTCAAATACCTCTTCTACTCATCAACTTGCAATATTAATGCCTTCAGTGTTATGCACCAATCCATATCAAAAATTACTGAAATGACTACCATACCATGCTGAGTGCTCATTTCCACCAGGATGATGATCCAGAAGATAAGAGAAACCTTTTCACCCTCATTCTCTAATAAAGATACCATTTAACATCTTTAGATTAATCATACATCACACATCAATCTAGTAAGTCCATTGAAAACACTATGATTCCTCTATCTCACATGATGGAGGCCAGGGTCATATGTAAATGAGATCTGGTAGAACCAATGATGAATATTCTTTCAGCTAAAATTCAGAGAGGCATATATTGCAGAAGGGTGAATCAAACCACAGATTGAGAATGTATTTGAAACTGCAAAAGGGAAAACTAGTCTTACTTCTAAGGGATATGCATCATAAAGTATCATTGAAAACACAAGCTTTTCTAATATTACCAACAAATTAATCAAAAAGCAACATAAGGAAAACTTTCCCCTCAAGAAAAGATTAAACTATCTACTTCTACATGTCATTGAGTACGGTAACTTACTGGTTAATATTATACGATAGAAAGCAATACAAATTGAATAAGGTAAGTACTCATCAGAACATGTTCTCCAGATACAGAAGTCTGACACATGCTAATAAGGGAAGAAATACTAACCGAATAAGGTAAATACCCATCATGTTACCCAGTAACAGAAGTCTGGCACATGCTAACAAAACCGTGCTTTGGTACTCACTATATGATGCAGCAGTACATACACAACTGTTTTGCAAATCAATGCATGGATCGATGCAACAAGCTAATGGTAGCAGCCATTAATCAAAGAGATACCAACATCAGCAAGTTCCCATGAACATGATCTGTGTTAGCATAATGTTATCAAGAATTCTTAAAACTTCCATCAATATATTCCTTATCTCTCACAAAATCCTTCACTGTAGCTGTCCTATGATTTATTCTACATCAACCAGAGAGCTTTCTAGTCCTTATGAATCTAAATCAACAACAATTGTCCCACACATACAGTGTACCTTACATGGCCCATGCAACGATCCCTCAAGGTGTAAGACTATTAAACAAATGACTGGTTTCTGAGTACAAGTCAACCCATCAAAAACAGATTTCTAGCCTAGGTAACCATGGACAAGAGAACTGCCAAGAAGGCAAATGCATAGTGGAGATAACCATACTGCTAATATGGTTTAAACGAAGACCACCAAGGTTCCCTAAAACTTAAAAACACTTAGATGGAAAAGAACAATGGTTAATCTAAAGAACTGCATTAAAAAAAAGATTGAAGCATTGAGCATATTTCCTACAAAACCAAATTAATTATTGTCTCCCCAAGAAGAAGTAACATATCCAGTAAATACCTTGAGCCCACCATTTCTCTCATTTCTCACAACTAGCCATCCTTCATGTCTCCATATTCCACAACTCTCTCAGAAGCTGACCAAAATATTTGTCATATGTGGGCTTTTACTATGGTGTATGTTATTTGTAGATGATATAGTGTTAATTGATGAAACTGAATCTGGAATAAATGCTGAGCTAGAGATTTGGAGAGAGGCTTTAGAATCTAAAGGTTTTAAGATTAGTAGAACTAAAACTGAATACGTGAAATGTAATTTTAGTAGGAGTAAAAATACAAATGAAGAAACGGTGGAGATTGCAAACTAAGAGATATCAAGGAGTGAAAAATTTAGGTATTTAGGATCAATTATCTAGCAAGAAGGTGAAATAGGTGAAGATATGAATCATAGAGTTAAAGCATGATGGATTAAGTGGAGTGCTTCGGGAGTATTATATGATCGGTGCATCCCATTAAAATTAAAAGAAAAATTCTCTATAAAACTACTATTAGGCCAGCTGTGCTATATGGAACAGAGTGTTGGACAATATTGAAACATGCGAATAAATTAAGTATAATAGAAAAGTGTATGTTAAGATGGATATGTGGTAAAACTTTAAAAGATAGAATTAGAAATAAACATATAAGAGAAATGATAGGAGTAGCCCCAATTGAAGATAAAATGAGAGAAAATCGATTACGGTGGTTTGGACATATACAACGTAGACCTTTAGATGCTCTAGTTAGAAAGAGTGATCTTTTAATAATCCATGGTAAGGATAGAGGTAGGGGTAGACCTAAACTAACATGAACAGAAATAATTAAAAAAGATATAATTATTTATAATTTGAATGTCAACTTGGTCCCAAATAGAACAGAGTGAAGAAAGCAGATTCATATAGCCAACTCCATGTAGCTGGGAAAAGGTTTAGATGAGTTGAGTTGAGTATGTGGGCTTTTACCAATATTTTTCTCTCTTTGGGATTTTTAGCCAATCTGCCCATGGACTTCCAAACACATTGTAAGCTAAACCTGTTCTGAAAATAACTAACCTTCAATGAATAGAGAAGGTATAGTGATGATATAAATGACCTAGTATCAAATACAGGTAATCGAATTCTCAGAGATTAATAGGAAGTAACTCATGAATCCTATTTAATTAAAGACTTCTTAAAGAAATCGAGTTTCATTCTTGCAAACATACTCCTTAGGTGGGATAGTTAATGCATTAGCTATAGCACCATAGAAGTCGATCTGCACAGCGCCTGGATCCATCATTTACAGCTAGGACTATCTGGGTATCTAATCCTATTTGCTTCCCTAATTTCATCTCTTAGTGTCAATGTTGGACTAGTAGAGTGCTTTCACCATTGATAATACTATAGCTGAGAAACAAACAACAAAAAAAGAATAGGCTAGTTCCCAATTTCTAGCAAGGTAATGACCCAACCTACTCGATTTACTTGTAATTTCTTTAATGAAATTCTGTGCCAAAATTATGTAGAATGAAACTGATGAGTATGGAGGTCATGTTAGGTTCATTTCTTAAGTCATGGATATGAGTCTCATACTATGGCATGAATCAAACATCAAATCTAAGGAATTAAACATCAAATTATGTTGGTGTTGATTTTTCGATATGTTGGCAATGAAGTGCCTATCTAAATTTTTTTTTCTTTACATAGTTTTAAAAGTACTTTGAGAAAATTAATTTTAAAGATATTTCAAGAAATTAAAATATATTTTTGAAGAACACATATCATGTTTGCATTAGTATTGCTTAAATGTCATCAAAGTTGCATTCAATTGATACAAAACTAGGCCCAAAATTACCATATATTTAAAATCAACCCAAGCGAAACAAAAATATTTGGGTTGATTTTTATATATAGAACCCATGGATTGATCTATAAAAGTCTGCAATAGAAGTTTGGGAAATAACCTGAATTCAAAAAAATAATTTCTAAATTAAACATTTGATGAATACATTGGAACATTTTCGGAAAGCACACATTTCACAAAAATGCTTGATTTATGACAAGTAGTTAATTCTTTTTTAATTAGACAATATCCAAAGAATTTTGATATAACACTTTTTAGTGTTTTTTTCATGAAAGAGAAGATAATCCTGATCATTCCTCAATCAGTGTTATAAAAGGAAATTAATAGAAAACCAATATGGAGCTAGTTCCCTCTTTTATCTTATCCATTTATTTATTTATTTTTCCAAAACTCTATTGGTCCCATCTGTGACACTTCAACTTGACCCTACCTCTCTTTGGATCTCTCTGATCCTTTGCCACCCACTACTCTCTCTTGCCATCCACCATGCCCAAACTAGCACCCTAACACCATAGTGGCAAATGCTAGTCACCAAACTCCCTCTTAACCTAAGAACCAATACCAACCCGATGAAATAAGATCGTGTCAATTTGATTTTGAGTGTTAATAGGGTCAATTATTGGTCCAAAACCTTGAAATTGATCCTTTTCGGGTTGGTTCTCAATTCTAAGGGTTGGTTCCTCAGCTCAAACCCAAAAATCAACCATCCTTTTTATTAAAAAAAATTAAGAAAACAAAGTGCTCTCAAGGATCAAACTTGGGACATTGCACATACACTTTATGAATTGTTCACCATCCTTACTTAAAAACTTGTAAAACACAACTAAAAGAAAAACTTCCAACCATCATATATCAACCATGTGTCAAAAAAAAAAATTCAATTCTACTTTGGAACCAACCTAGGACCGAACTGATTTAATCGGGTTGATTCCAAAATAAAGTTGGTTCAGTTTTGGGTTTAAAATCATAGAATCGATCCCGATTGGGTCGATTCTGGATTCTAGCCTAGAACCAACTTAACCCGTCGATGCTCACTCTTACTCTTCACAACATTTCTTTATTCCTCATCGCCAACCTTCTCTCATTACACTCCTAGCACGAACTCCTAGGTTTACTACCACCAACCATAACTAGCCTATCATCATCTATTCTCTCCAATTGCAATCAATTGGAGTGAAGTCAAGAGTTCTGATGAGGAGGATGGAACAAGATAAGAGCAAGCGACAAGCAACGTGTTCTCTTAAACGATGTACCCGAATGGAAACTAGGGCGAAAAAAATCAATGCAATGTTTATCTTGATAGTTTCAAAACTTTATACTGCCTAAGTGGTAAACAAACTGACCATTACCAGTCACATGATGATTACGCATAGCAGTTTATTTTCAAGTGGATGGTGAGTATACTTTAAAAAATATTACATAAAGAATTCCAAAAGCAAGTACCAATTTAAATATGTGATAAAATATTTTAATTTTTCAAAAAAAATCAAGACACCTTCCTAAATGGCACAAATGCAACGACATAGGATACAACAATCTTGCAAGCATTATTAAAAAATATATATAATGCAAAATTAATTAAAATTCAGTGATAAATAAGTCATTCATTACTAATGAGGTGGCATGACTAAGGAGCACAAGCAGGAAGAGATTGTGTGGTAGTTGTAGCATGAGACAAATATACAAGAAATGGAACCAATTGCAATTTCATTGGTCAAGGTGGCAAGGTGAATAGACTAAAGAAGCATTGCTAGTGGCTAATTCAACATAAGCATAGGAACATACCAAACTAGTCTAACAAGCAATGATAGAGCATGTTAGTTTAGCTAAGACAAGAAGAAGGCCAAGTACAGAACAAAATTTGATAGACAAGTGCACCCTTGGTCAATACCTTTGAGGATGTAAAGAGTGATCTAGATGGCTCGAAGGTGTAGATCAATGTAACTAAGGTTTTAAATCCCATGAAATGGGGGTGTCTTAGGTTATCCATGAAATGAGATGCCCCGCTATCCTGCCTTCTCCTATTAACTATCCAAGCATCCTGGTAGCTCTTCTTCTTTCCTTTTATTTCTTTTTTATTTTATTTATTTCTTTTTCATTCTTCCTTCTTTTCTTTTTTTCTACTTTTTATTTCTCCCATTCCTTCCTTTTCTTCTCCTTTATTTCATTTCTTTCCTTTCTTTTTGCATTTTTCCATTCTCTTTTATCTTTCTTCTTTTCTTGCATGGATAGGTTTTAGAGTCTCGCTCCTATTTCAATCCCGCTTTCACGCTAGAACAGGGTAGGATGATTGGGACACCCCTTGTCCCATTTTCATTTTTCCATTCTTTCTTTTCTCTTTTTTCTTTTCTTGCATGGGTAGGTTTTAGAGTCTTGCTCCTATTTCAATCCCGCTTTCACACTAGAACAGGATAGGATGATTGGAACACCCTGGTCCCATCAGAACATAAAACCTTGAGTATAACTAGGTTGGCATCCATTGGAAACCAATGTCTTTAGGACGACATGCAAAGGCATTAAAGTCAATTTAGGCGATCAAAAGTTGAAAGGCTATCATTTTAGTGCCCTCTATGGATCTAGCACATAGACACAAAGTGGTGGGCACAGTTGTTTGTTTAGGAGTTAATTTATGAGTTGCAATCAAGCAAAAGTTTAATGTATTCAAAGGTCAATAACAACAAAATGGGTCCAAATACTAGAGACATTAAAACTGTAACATTTCCAAACCTGGATTGGAACCAAAGTTTAGATTTTTATTGGACAATGGGAAGAGATTGGTTGCTTAATAATCAATTGGCTTACTGCAACCACATCCCTCCATTTGCAGCCACAAACAATTGCTTTGGTCCATGACCAACATCATTTAGGAAGTCAAGGACTAGGAGGTTGAAATTAGAACATGGATCTTTGGCTTCAAGCATAAGCAAAAGTTGCAATAAGTAACAATTATAATGGTTGGACCAGACAAATGAGGATGAGCCTCATTACTTTATTGTGACAAAAATATTGTCTTCCAAGAGACTAATGGTGCCTCTATTAAGGTCCAGCACCACCAATAAACACTTGAATTGATAAACAAGGTGATAAAGGACTGGGGGAGAAGTGTAGTCTAAGTGCTCATGGATAATGATTTGGTATCTAACAAGAGAAGCATGTAAGAAGGAAATAAGTATCGTTCTAAACTCTATCTACAGGTTGTCTATTGTATCAACATGATGTTCAAAGACATAAATGAGTGATTGGAGAATACAATGGTGGATTAGGACCAAGCTATTTAAAATGTCAATTATGAGTATCAACAGCATACTTGATATCATCCTACTTCCCAAAGATGGTAACAGCAGGTAAAGACAAAAGGAAGGGCCAAGCTACATATAGTCACAAGCAAGGCCTAGGTCTACCGGACTGACTTGTACCAGCCCTATCGTATCAGACACATGGTACAAGTATGGTACTAAGATGATTCGTTATCAACCAAATAGATCCAAACCAAGCGAAGTTATCTTACACTGTCCGGTACCAATCTGCACCCGATTTTGGTTGAAAGTGAGAAAAAATATTGATATCCTATCTCAGTACGAGACATATAGCATACCATACCAACTGTACAAAACCAAACCAATAATGTACGATATGATTCTCGATATTGGTTTTGCATACTAGAATCACTAAAGTGAGACATTACAATGAATAGATACTATAAAAGGGAGTCAATTCCAATAGGTGGTCAAATTAGATCAAATACCTACATTAGGTTGAATAATCCGCAACTAGCATAAGCATGGGTTCTATGATATCTTTGACTTATGGCCACAAACCAAGGGATCACTTGTCATTTCCGAGTTCCAACTCTTGTTTATAGCTCCATATCCACATCCAACCCCTTCAATTACAGTTAATCATGGAACATTTAAACTCCAAGAGATAATGTTAAACACATGGCTACCCTTTATGTGGTTGGATAGCTCCAGACTAGGCCCCATGACTGATCTCCTAGATTCAAAAATTGTTAGATTGGAATGGAACCATATTATTTCAAGCGAAATTGATACTGGTATAGGTGATAGGACACCAAAACCACCTACACCTGTGTGTGCCAGTCCATATACAAACCAGTCCATGCCAATTGTACCATATCGATGATACCTATCAGTGATAATTTTTCATTGTGTTTGGTATTTTCAGTTTTACCATGTACCATCAGTATTGGTACTGTACTGATACTGTTTCGTTTCAAAACTGGTCTGATACCTTACTGATATTGTTACCACTGATGGAAAAGCAATATAAGATTTGGTGCCAGCATTTAAAACCTTAGTCTTTTGCTTCCAACACCTATGTAAATTTAGCAAGTCAAGTAATGATATGATGCAATACATGGAGTACATGAGGCAATACTATGAGGGGTACTGTAATGAGAGACGTGATCTCGCCCGTGAAGGTAATGAAATTATCCATGAAGCTAGCAAATGGAGCCCTGAACTAGCCTCTTCATCCCTGAAACCCGGTTCCCAGCTGATAGATGGTGAATGAAACCTCCTTGCAATACTATGAGGGTATTGTAATGACATATCACTAGCAACACCTGGACTACCTCTAACAAGCACACAATGAATGAGGACATTATGCACGTGTCCCACACTCAATGTGGTAGTAAGGAAAACATTTCCTTTAAACATATGTAAAATGTATTATTTCTTCATTTGTTAAATCGGCTACATGCATAAACTATTTAGTCTTAACAATATTCAGTATTATTGATGGATTCACTAACAATTCTGCATAATAAGGATGACCATTTTATTCCTCTAAGAGATGAAATACAGCCATCTAATATATGCATATATAACAAGACATCAGCACACATGATTCACATGATTTTTTTCAAGTCGAAGCATTTGTTGGATAGTTGTGACCCCATCAATCAAGACTTTTTCTAGTGCTCAACTCATCTAAGCATTTTCCCAACTACATGGGGTCGGCTACATGAATCTGCTTCCTCCACTCTGCTCTATTCGGGACTTAAGTCGATATTCAAATTACAAATAGTTATATCTTTTTTAATTATTTTTTCCTATATTAGTTTAGGTCTACCTCTACCTCTATCCTTACCATGGATTGTTAAAAGATCACTCATTCTAACTAGAGCATCTAAAGGTCTTCATTGCATGTATCCAAACTACCGTAATCGATTTTCTTTCATTTTATCTTCAATTGGGACTACTCCCATCATTTCTCTTATATGTTTATTTCTAATTCTATTTTTAAAAGTTTTACTACATATTCATCTTAACATGTATATTTCTATTACACTTAATTTATTCACATATTGTTTTAGTATATAGCATAGCTGGCCTAATAGCGGTTTTATAGAATTTTTCTTTCAATTTTAATGGGATGTGTCGATCATACAATACTCTCGAAGCACTCCTCCACTTAACCAATCCTGCTTTAACTCTATGATTCACATCTTGACCTATTTCACCTTCTTGTTGGATAATTGATCCCAAATACCTAAATTTTTTACTCTATGGTATCTCTTGGCTTACAATATTCATTGTTTCTTCATTTGTATGTCTACTTCTACTAAAATTGCATTTCATGTATTTAGTTTTAGTTCTACTAATCTTAAAACCTTTAAATTCTGAAGCCTCTCTCCAAATCTCTAGCTTAGCATTTAAGTTTCATCAATCAACACTATATCGTTTGCAAATAACATACACCATGAGATATCATCTTGAATATATTTGGTTAATTCATCCATAACTAATACAAAAAAATATGGACTTAAAACAGATCCTTGATGTAAACCTACAGTAATTGAAAACTTATTAGTTTCTCCTATTGTTATTTTAACAATAGTTATTGCTCTATCATACATATCTTTTATCAATTCTATGTACCTTTTGATAACTCCTTTTCTCTCTAAAATTCACCATATTATTTCTTTAGGTATTCTATCATATGCTTTCTCTAAATCAATAAATACCATATAAAAATCTTTTTTCTTTTTCCTATACCTCTCCATCAATCTTCTTAATAAATAGCTTCCATAGTCGATCTTCCAAACATAAATCCAAATTTTGATTATTTGACACCAAAGCTTCAGCTTTTATTCAATTTTCTATTACTCACTTCTATAATTTCATTGTATGACTCATCAGCTTAATCCCTCTATAATATGCATAGTTTTAAATATCTTCTTTATTTTTCTATATGGTATTAATATGCTTTTTTTCCTAATCATCCGACATTCTTTTAGATGCTGCTACAATCCTGTTAAATAAATTGGTTAACCCCATGACTCCAATTTCTTCTAAACCTTTCCAAACCTCAATAGGGATCGCATCTGGCCCTATTGCCTTTACATTTTTCATTTTACTCAAAACCTTTTTAACCTCAAGCATGCTAAATCTACGAAAAATTTATTTTCATTTGTTACTCCTACGTTATCACATCCTTCTATCCTTAAATTTACTAAATTATTTAATAATTTTTAAAATAACTTTTTCATCGTTCTTTTATCTCTTCTTTCTTTCTAAGACTTTTTCATCTTCATCCTTATACATTTAATATAGTCAAGATTTTTTTCTTTTATTTTGCTAATTTATATATAGTCTTTTCATCTTTCGTATCTAGTCTATCATATAAATCATCATAGGCTTTAAGTTTGGCATTACTTACCGCTTTTTTAGCTTCTTTCTTTGCATCCCTATACTTTTTAAGACTTTCTTCATCCCTAGCCTCTTGCCAAATTTTATAGTTTGTTCTTTTAAGCTTGATGGCAGCTTGAACTTTCTCGTTCCACCACTATGTTTCCTTTCCTAATAGTCCTACTCCTTTTGATTCTCCTAGACTTTTACTATTTTTTATGCATTTAGTTGCTTTTTTTTCACATTAAGTTGGAATCACTATTTATATTCATAGTCATTTCTTTTACTAACTATAGTTGCTTTTTCTAGTAGATATAACAAAATATACTGTTACTCATAATTTGTATCAAGGCTTCAAGTGGATTGGATTGACCTACTTCCAACTTAAAATTAATCCAAAATTTGTCAAGTCCAACCCAAACTAAAGTTCATTTGGATTAGATACGGATTTGAAAACATGATCCATCTCAAATATGGATTGGATTTGGGTCACCAAATTCTCAATCCAAACATGAACCAAACTGAACCGATCCAAAACTAGTGTATTATATATTTCAAAATCCTCCATGAACATAAAAAAATACTTTTCATTTTATAAGTTAATTAGACAGTAATTTATGTTGTTACTGATCCAAAATTAGTGTATTATATATTTCAAAATCCTCCATGAACATAAATACTTTTCATTCTGTTAGTTTAACAATAATTTATATTGTTGATTATAATTATGCGCTTACCAATCGTATCTTATGTAGAATATGGTTTAGATAACGTCCTATTGCTTTTTTTATTTTATTGCCTAGTATCTCAACTAAACTCATCTAAGCCTTTTCCCAACTACATGGGGTCAGCTACATGAATCTGCTTCCTCCACTCTGCTCTATTCAGGACTAAAATATGCTAGCTATGGGGTTCGAACTCATGACCACTTGTGTGCAGTCTTCTCCCTTAACCACTCAAGTATTCTTTTTGGTTTTTACTGCCTAGTATGTTTACCATATAATTGCACAATCAATTTATATATGTTTACCATGATGTGTTTAGACTATTTTTTGACCTGATTTGACCTTAAAAAAATCCAATGGATCAATAAAACTAAATCCGATTCAATCCAACTCAATGGGAATTGAATCTTGTTTGAGTTCTATTTTACATATGCAATTAAGGTTTGTCATACCAACCTATACCAACCATACCAGTGTGGTGCTGAGCTTCAATTCAATACAAATTGAACCAGTTATAACACTGTACCAACTTATAACACTCGACACTGAGTGATATTATAGTTAAGAGTGAAAAGAAAGAGCACTCTGTCTTGGTACGCAGTGTATATGTATCATACGATAATATACCAATTGAAGTCTCGATGCTGATTTTGCGGATCTTGTACGCAATGGATCTGGGTTGCATCCATCCCCAATCCAACCAGATGCACTTGTAACTACAGTTTGTATATTTTTTAATCATTGATTTGTTTTTACCTATGAGATACATGTGTATAAAGAAGAGGGAATATATAACAAGTATTGTGAAGACTTTGCTTGAGAGGGGACACAAGCATCATGGATAGAGGGCATAAATGAAAGGTAAAGACACAGTCACGTTTACCAAATGACCTATTGATGTACTCTCTCCATTCTTCATAATGAATCTACTCATGGATATACAAGAATATTGTAAATGCATTTTTTTAGCCCAAAAAACAAGCAATATCTTCAGCATGACTATTAAAAAATAATCAGAGACTATTCTAATAAAAGCACCTTTTGATAATAAAGAAGATCAATGCTGCTACCTTGAACACAATTTGGACATGAAGTTAATGTCTAGATTCTAAATGGTTAGCTAGAACTTGGTAGCAACAGAATAAATATGACACTATATAATGTATGAACAATTGATGACAACTACACAGATCAAAAACTAGAAATGCAATTACTTGCTGTGATAAAAAAATGGCAATCTAAAAAGAAACATGTGGTAAAGCTAACAAGAAAAAGAGAAACAAAGAAAACTCCAAGACAACCCAAGCATATAATTCGCTCAAAAAGCTAAGGAATCACTACTATGAGCTTTAATCAGGCTTAATATAATCTTAATTGAGACATAAATCCAATGCACACCTCTATCATGGGATAAAAACGTGATAGTTGCCATGTCTCTTCCTCATCCTTCCGTTCTTTCCTCACTGCATGCTTCTTCTGATAGCCAACAAAGTACAGAGCAAGCTCCAGATCAGTAGCTGAAATACAAGCAAATATGATATTCTAACAATCTTGAAAAACTCAACTATAGGCACCAAGGTATTTACCTTGTGAATATCAAACTTGAGAGAGAAAACCCCTCCTGATGTTTTTTTAGTATCCATCCCTCCCAAGTATCGCATGTTATTCACAGCATTCATATCATCGGCTGATAATCTTGCCAGCTGTAAATCAAGCACCTTTCAGGTACCCATCTTAAGTTATAGGTGCAAGCAAGCAAGGGTAAAAGAAGTCCAAAGCAATTATAATTCTTTCAGATGCGAAACTAATGCTTCCATCTCACCAAGTTCCACAACATGCAAACCATATAGCCAAATTTGAAACTTAATTTCCTCATATATATATATATATATATATATATATATATATATATATATATATATATATATATATATATATAGAATAAGTGTATTATGGGGCATATATCATATTGTATCGACTCATACCATACCAATCCAATAATGTACCGATACAGATTTTAGTACCAATTTTGCAGGACCTTGCCTTAAGGTCTGCTGTACCGATCTGTACCACTCCACACCAATCGTACCAGTAAAGAACCGAGTTTCAACTCAACTCATCTAAGCCTTTTCCCAAGTACATAGGGTCGGCTACATGAATTTGCTTTCTCCACTTTGCTCTATTCAGGACCAAGTCAACATTCAAATTACAAATAGTTATATCTTTTTTAATTATTTCTATCCATGTTAGTTTAGGTCTACCTTTACCTCTATCCTTACTATAAATTGTTAAAAGATCACTCTTTCTAACTAGAGTATCTAAAGGTCTATGTTGTATATGTCCAAACCACCGTAATCGATTTTCTCTCATTTTATCTTCAATTGAGGCTATTTCTATCATTTCTCTTATATGTTTATTCTAATTCTATCTTTTAAAGTTTTACCATATATCCATCTTAACATATGCATTTCTATCACTAAAGAACCGAATTTCAATTCGGTTTAAATCGAACTGATCCAAATTGACTTGTATCATCTGGTACCAATTAGAACAGCTCAATACTGACTCGTGTTGCCTAGTACTGAGTGATTAAGAGTACTTATCTTGTAAGAATGGCACTCTATCTTGATACAAGCTGCATACCGACCAACCCATATCGTGCCGAATTGGTAATATACCGATAAAAATCTCAATACCAATTTTGCAAACCTGGCTTTGAAGTAACCAAAATATTCTTCTCCCAAAACATCATTGCTAGACTTCAATTTCTAAGCTCATGTCAACCATTTTTAATGCAGCATTCTTTACAAAGCATTTGGATATATTTTTTTATTTCCCAAAACCTCCTTTTGATTGGTCCACCATTGTCCTCCAAATCTGTGCTTTCAGCAATTCTGGTTGCAGTGGTCAAGAACTAAGCCCATCAATAATCCCAATCTGTATTATAACTGGCTCATAACAATCACTCCATAACAAATCCTAAGTCACTTAATTACATTACTGTCAAATTCCAATAGAGAATCAATTAATGAAATTCCAAAGGAGTTGGAGAAAAGAAAAGAAAATTGATATGTGAATTTCATAAAGAGATTGACATTCACATAATCCAAAGTCAAAGTATATGTAATGGCAATTTATACATCATTTATAACAGTAAAAATCCTAACGATCAGTTCTACTGTATGTTAAGTTAGAAGTGAAACTCCTAGTTACCTCCTGGCCACCTAGCCAGCCCATGCAAAAGATTATGGAAATAATTCATAACATAGAAGTTGTAATGTTATAATCATGTCATTTCAAAATATAAATATAGAAATTCGAACCATGAGAAAGATTGGATATAGCATTGAGCACAAAGAATAAAAATATAAGGGAATATGCCTGACTGCTACAACAATCACATGTAAATTCAGACATCTTATTTAGAATGCAATCAATGAATAGTAAAAGTCTGCTATTTACCTGCATCAACTTCGAACCTTTATCACCTTCAAACTTCTCTGGATGGATGGCAGCATAAATCGCTAACAAGCGCAATTTATTTTCAGCTGAGATATCCTGAAGAATAAGTTAATTTGCATGTCAAATTATTGTGGATGAAAAAGGGAAAAATACAAATTAACTTCATCTTCAGCTTAATCCAATCAGGAAACCTGCTTTGTCCGTAGAAAATTAATCAGTTCTTTTGTCCCAGCATCTCCAAAGACAAGATCTTGTTCTAGCTGTCCAATATCACGAAGTCCTAGTTCTTTAATCAGATTGTTAATTTTTCCTGCAATCTGTATAAATTACATATATCAGATAGATACATTGTTTTGTAATGATTAATCTCACTCTTATATGATTAATTGAAAGTTGTTGGTTCAGTAACTTCCTTCTAAGCTCATTAACATGATGCAGTTCAAAAGTGAAGAAAGGAAAGTTGGGGATCAATTTTCTTATGTGAAAAAAGAAGAAAGAATAGTAGAAAGCATTGCCACAACTTTCAAGGCTATGGAAAAGTAACTCCTTGCAGTAAAAGGAAAAAAGTGAGTAAATTTATTCACATACTGAAATCACTTTCAAGCCTCTACCAGATTCTCCACATGTCCAGCAGACCATAATCAATACCAAACAAGACACAAAAAGATCTCATTCTTATCTACATAACATGCAAACATAATTTTAAAGATGTCAGCATATATGGATCTTTTCAAAGTTTCAAATCTGATGAGACAAAGGGCATCCCAGTTTCTTCATGCTACAGGACATTCCGCTATCCCACCCTATCCTAGTAGGTACCCTCATCTCTCTCCCTTTCTTTTCTCCTTTATTTCTTTATTGCTTTGTTCATTTCTTTTTCATTGTTCTTTCCTTTCTTCCTTTCTTTCTTTCCTTTTCCTTCTCTCCTACCTTCCTTCGTTTCTTTATTTCCTATTTATTCTTTCTATCCATTCTTCCTTCTTTCATTCCATTCCTTTTCTTCTCCCTTCCTTTCTTACCTTTTTATTCTTCTTTCCTTTCTTTCTTTCCTCTTCATACTTCTTTCCTTACATAAATAGGTTTTAGTGTCACCTTTGTCCTAGTCCTATTGCATGTAACACAAAATTAAAGTCTAATTATTAAATCTTGTAAGCAATCATTAAGAACTTCTAGGAACAACTCCACAATTAAAGTCTTAAGCCTAATAAACATATATTTCTGAAGGTTTTGGTATATTAAATAGATTGTGATATTTGTCATCATGTGATATTATATATTAGATTGTGATACTTTCTTTCTACACTATAGAGGTTTTGTCAAGGAAGTTCTTGGCAAGAAGGTGAAATAGGTGAAGATGTGAATCGTAAAGTTAATGCAGGATGGATTAAGTGGATGAGTGCTTCGGAAGTATTGTATGATCAACACATACTATTAAAATTGAAAGAAAAAATTTATAAAATCGCTATTAGGCTAGCTATGCTATATGAAACAAAGTGTTGGGCAATATTAAAACAACATGTGAATAAATTAAGTCTAACAAAAATGCGCATGTTAAGATGGATATTTGGTAATACTTTAAGATAGAATTAGAAATATACATATACCAAAAATGATAGAAGTAGCCCCAATTGAAGATAAAATGAAAGAAAACCGATTACGGTGGTTTGAATATATACAACGAAGACTCCAGTTAGAAAGAGTGATCTTTTAACAGTCCATGATAATGATAGAGATAGAGGTAGTCCATGATAATGAGTCATGAGATAGAGGTAGACTTAAACTAACATGAACAGAAATAATTAAGAAAGATATAACTATTTGTAATTTGGGTGTTGACTTAGTCCTGAATAGAGCCGAGTGGAGAAAGCAGATTCATGTAGCCGACCACATGTAGTTAGGAAAAGGCCTAGATGAGTTAAGTTGATATTTGTCATCAGGTCAAGGCTGCAGACACAAGTACTTTCACTAAAAAAGTAAAAAAGTGCTACCAGGCGGGAAGGCTTGCCAAAGATAATGGTGGCAAACCATAAGATCAACATGACTAAACATCGATTAGCCATCCAGTCATCCACACCAATCAAAATATGTCTGATGTGGCGCATCCTGCATAGTGTGTATAAGGCTTGTATTAGATCATTCACAAAACTACATGATCCAATGTTTCCTAAACTCCTAGTATGAATGCAAATCTGTGTGTGTTCAAAAACTGGAGCCCAATGCTCCCATTCTGAAACACGTTTCCAAAAGGATAGTGACAATACCCTCTTTGGTCCCCTTGATCTCAATAAGAAAAGATGAAGCAGACCTTCCTAATGGATAAGCGTGTATGGAGTAGAACTTCTTTTAAGTCAGCTATAAAGATATTGACACATCATGAAGATTGACAGGTGAGTTGATCAACAAAAAATTAAACTTAGAGATCAAATACGCAAAAATAAAGCTATCTGAATTGAAGAACCCTTCATTGACGAAGAAAGTATTCATAATAAATTTTCCTAATATCCCAAAAACCCTTTTTCACAATGAAGTAAGAGAATATATAAACCACGGCCCTAACCTTAATTCAGATGTTAAACCTAATATAAAATCGTATTAGGAATAGGACCAAATAATAAAGAAATATTAAAAATCATACTAGGAAGAGGATTCAATATAGGAAAATATGCTAGAATTATTTAGGTGCAAATATAAAAACCCAGCTTAAATTTAATACTATCTCTAAGGGAAAATTAAAAGGAAATTGCACTAGAAACCTCTGAATCTACCCACGTATCTGTTGGCTCCAAAGAAGTTTGGCATGGTCCTACTGGTCATAATATTTGTTTCCTGTATCGTATGCTGCATCAAATATTAAGGTCACATAGTACTAATATATTCCCATCTAATATATTTTTCCTCCTCTCACGATGCTTGGAGAAGTAACTCGGCAAGAAAAGAGACAACACTCTACTTCTCATGCACTAAATCATCACAAGGGCCAGCAATAAAAACCTAGCCATGGAGAAGAGAGAAGAAGAGGGACATAGGTCAACTTGGGTTTTCCTTTTCCATTGTAGCACCCCCTAAGCGCCTTATTAGAGCATCATGACTTATCAGTAAATGTTAGATTCTTTGATAAAATAGTGGCTGCCAGAAAACCCTTTATGCATTAAGTTTTCTAACAAATTATAATTTTTATTTATGACACCATTGAAGGATTGCCATACTTATCCGTATCATACTAGTAAGGTACTGTATGGTACTAAGGTTTGATTCAGTATGAACCTACCAAGGTGCATATATCATGATGATCATTCTATACTTAATACTATCGATATCCTATACCCAATATGTACAATGCAATGGCATCATTGGCACAAAGCATAGGGTTGGTGATGGGTGTCTTGGGAACCATTAGACACCATCTTAATATCAAATTGTGCCAATTGGGCATGGCCGATACCAATGATTCAAGTCGCGGCAAGACGATGGCCATCTCATCCTAGAGAAATTCCAAGACCAATCACATCCAGTCCAGCCTTGACCATAATACAATATAGTATCAATTTTAAATGGATCTAATTTATCATACAAATATAACTTTGAAGTTTAAATATGTTTAAAAATCGAATAAAACTGTAAAGCTTCACATATAACCCTTTTTAAAGAAAAAAATATCCCAACCAATTACTAGATAACTGACCAAGTCAAGGATTAGGACGGAATGAGGCGAACAACATCTCGTTCTATAGAAAAACTAAGACACCTCTATCCTATGAGATTTAAAACCTTAGCTGGTATTAATTTGTAGCAAGCCAACAAAGGCAATGGAAACTTTATTTTTCTTCAACTAACTTGAACATCTTCCAACTTAGCTTTGGGTTTGCAAAGGTTATAGGTTGGAAAAAAATTCAAGCCTTTATAATCAAATTTTCAAAAGGTCAAAGCCAAAGAATTCATCAAAGCAAATTAAATCCTCCATCTACATTTTTTTTTGAATTTTTGATGTCCAAAAACATGAGAATTGGCTAACCTTTTGAACCTAAACACAAAGAATTCTTTTCATGAAAATTGTTGCTAGTAATCCTAGAATCATGCATTTAATCATGAATCAAAAATCAAGACAAGTGTTTTGGATGAGGAATGGTTCCACCCATGATGTGTCAAACTGTCCCAAATCAGGCAATTCGATGCAAATCGAACCAAACTAATCCAGAATCAGGATGGTTTGGCCTGCTGGTTCGATACAAAGGGAGAATTAACCCCAAACCATCCGATTCAGCCTAATTTGAGGCGGTTCATGGCTTGTGGCTCTTCATGCCATCTAATCATTACGCCACCAATAGGGTTTGGTATGCCCCATTTTGAATCATGCCAGTTTTTGGTACGGCAAACCTTGCTTCCATCAAACTCCTTAATCAAAAACACTATATAAGATTAGAAGATATTTTTAGTTTATTTTAAAATATGTTATCAAGTAGGACATGATCTACATACCAAAAAAGTAATCCCAAGCCAACTTTTATTTATAATTTGTTGATAAAGATATTTAAAATAATGAACAAATTATGTCGGGAAAATTACACCAGCTTGCTTATTCTATAAATATGCACTTGCCAGATTAAAATGCTAGAACAAATTATTTTTATTTTCATAATAAACCTTATTTTATCACTAATACTCATTATTTATTTAACTAAATAATGTTTAAAATAAGTAAAATATGTATTTATAACCAAAAAAAGAGAAAAATGATATTTCTATATGTAGCATCTAAGGATGAATTGAAGTAGATGCGATTAGCATGAACTTCAAGGATAAAAAAGATTATTGAAAAATACAAATCATATTTAAAATTAGTAAGAATTTAAAATCTAAATCTCCATGAAGTTATTCATGACACGGATCCTCAATCTGCAGAAGTAGTGGCTTAATGTCCTCAATTGCTGAAGTTATGTCAGCCTCATTATGAATTACCGTCCAGATGCAACCTGAGTATTTGCTTGCATCAAGAAAGCTCTTGCAATAAGGAGACTTGGATCTTCTTTCTTTATCTTTAATGGGGTTCTAACCTTCATGGGTAAGAGCAAAATCATCATGCCACCTTTTAGGTGTATATGTAGTATCTTCTTAGTGAGTCAACTCCTAACCATATTGCCAAGGGCAACCTTGCAGTAATGTGGCAAGAATTTACTAATGTCACATGACACTATCAACTATTATCAAAACTCAAAATTATCACTAATAAAGAACAAGGTTCGCTGCATCAAGAACCATGACCGTTTCAGCGCTGGATTGGTACAATTTGGTAGAAAGTATACCACACCAAACCTACTGACATACTCAACACCCCATACTGAACCAGCGATATACCAATTAGGTGAACTAGAAGACTCCAACTCATAAACTACCCCAAACCGAGCCAAACTAAGCAGTTTGGCATGGTACGGGGCTGTTTGGTACGATATAAGGTCAGTATAAGGTTGGTGCAACGCGGTTTTGGGCTCTATAGGCAGTTCGAAGTGGTACTAACCCCATACTATTTCGAAATGATGAACCATACCGATTTTGCACTGATACGATTCGATATGCCTCATACCAAATGGTTCGGTACAGTTCAGCATACCTTGGTAGAGGATAATACAAATCAATCTTTGACCTCATTGCCTTCCTTGAACTAGACAGCTTGTGTATATGATGAGAAATGATTCATTTTTAGAGCTTGTTGATGATTTCCTATAAGACAATGTTCTTGCATGAAGCATCATCATTGATAATTTTGCAGACTCACTAGCGCTGCAACAAGTGTGAAATATGTGGGTAGTGCAGCCAATTCTCATCTCCTACCTTATGTGCTAATAACATTTTCCACAGACCATGGCTTTTTCCTTGATCTCCATCAAGCTCGATGGTAGAATCGTTAATATGGGTTCACATTGATTAGTAACCTTGTCATATTCATCACAATTGCTCCACATGTTGTCTACATCCAAGGTAGATGCCAATAGTGAGGGATAAGCAAGGCACAAAACCAGAGTCTTCATGAGTGTAGCAAGTAGCATGCATATCCCATGTTGAGGCTCATAAGGACTTGCTCAAAACCACCTCATACAGACTGGACAGAAAATGATGATCTTTCAATAATGCTAGATGAAGCAATTTAGGGACCCTTGGAGGAGGAAAATTTGGCACACCTAATAGCATGCTAGGTTTTAAGTCTAATAGGATGAGGGCATCTCAACCACCCATCACATTCTTGTGGGAAAACGGGACTGGGATGGGGTGGGACCCCGAAACCCATCCATGCATGAAAAGAAGAAAGAGGAAAGAAATGAAGAAGGAAGAAAGGAAGAAAAGAAGAAAAAGAAAGGAGAACGGGAAATAAAAAGAAGAAAAAGTCAAAAAAAAAAGAAGAAAGGAAAGAAAGAAAAAAGAAATATCCATGGTATGAAAGAAATACAGAAAAGATGAGGGCAAAGATAGGAGTAACTACTGTGATGCTCTATCAGGACAGCCATTGGAATGGGGTGGGGCGATGAAGTATCCCATTCTGTGAAGAAATCAATGCATCCCTATCCTACGGAATTTAAAACCTTAACAGCATGTACCTCAATAGGTCCTCTCATAGCTATCGACACTTACAATTGCTCTTCATGTAATGCCTTGTGCTACATCATCCACATACCATATAACATGATCAACAATCTACTTATATATTGAAACCAAAACAAGATGACGTAATGCTTACACAAGTTCTTTCATATGGGCATACTAAGGCAAAGATTTCAAAGAACTCATCTCATAGTCAGTGATGGTCCTCTTGCTCTAAGATTCATATAATGTTGATAAAAAGAGGACCATGTCAGGAGAAAGTGGCAACATAAGTGTCTCATCTTTAGCCGACCAATAACATCTTTTCGATGCTTAGTAACATTGGCTGTTCTTCCACCAAATAGATGTGTAGCCACAGTTTCAATGCTACAATCTCTGTCTCATTGTCCAAGGCATCCATGGCTACCTCGAACAAAATAGTGACTCATTCAAGAAGTCCTACTATTTAAGCATCCAATGGAACTTAGCTAGCTCAAGTCGATGCCCACCACAAATGTGGGAAGATGAGCTGGCCCTTGATTTGGGCACAGTGGTCAATGGGGCTGATGACCGCTATAGAAGATGCATGAGGTGGCATGTCATCCAACCAATACAACCCTCTAAGGCAATAAACATGTTTAACCACACATGAATTGACCTGCAACCTAGCATATTCCGTGTATTCGAGCAAATCATGACTTCAACATCCATGCACAACTCTGAATGAAATAGAACCAGTTTGATACCAAAAGACTACACACTGTAGTCTCTCTGTAAAACGATTGTTA
Source organism: Calamus simplicifolius (assembly GCA_900491605.1). Classification (NCBI taxonomy): domain Eukaryota; kingdom Viridiplantae; phylum Streptophyta; class Magnoliopsida; order Arecales; family Arecaceae; genus Calamus; species Calamus simplicifolius. The sequence continues at coordinate 344,768 of UESW01004123.1, forward strand.
TCTACCAATATAGTTGAACTAGCAATATAGGAGGAAGAAAGCAACGTGAATAAAGCTGACCTCTCATAAAGCAAATTAGTTAGACACCAATTCAGTTCATCTCGATGGCTTTACAGTGGCTAAACACCTTTTTGTTCATGTAAGAGTCTTCAAACCTAATCTTGAATGTGTCCATATTCATTCATAGCAAAAGGAAAGGATATTTCCAATTATGAAAATAAGGAAAAAAATCACATCATAATTTGGTCTTATGATTCATTAAAATCTAATCGCATCTTTGCTTGGTTGTGACGAGGTGTCATCTCTGTTAGATATTTATTTTTGAACTTTGTCCATTCTAGCCAACAAACAAAAATCAACACTCTATCTTGGCAAGAATGTAAATCAACACTATGGCTACCACCAAGCTAGCCGTAACTTGCAACAACAAATAAGTTCTTCTGGAAAGCAGAAATTATCCACGTTTCCACAGCAATAACACAGCTACAACTGTGTTAATGGTTGCTAGCATTAATCACAAGGTACCAAAGCATATGTTCCCTATCCTACGACAACTTTCCTTCATATCAACAATATAGATTCAATACGAACTAAACCCATCCAGCAACAAATTGTGATGCTTGTCAATCGCTTGTAAATTCATTATATGAACGAGCAAGCCATCACTAGTCTTGTTTGCCATGTGTTCATTTATTGTACTATCTTTTGTTCATTAAAATAATTCTCCCATGCTATAGAAGTTATCACAATATAAAGAATCATAAAGCTCTCAAAAGTCTTTGCTATGAAATTGAGCTCCTCTTATTATTGTTTGCTTGAAAAATTAGTTCATATTGCTGTGTTCTTCACATAATGTGAACATCAATAGGACCTTATGACCCACCAACATATCTTTAAGGAGGCCATATTGGTGTATATAATTCTAGAATACATTTCTATCTTCAAAATATGTCTAATTTCTTCCCTAAAAAGAAAAAAACAACATTGAGAAAAGAAAAACAAATGCATGTGTAAGCATGCTGATTGTGTATCTTTTTGGAGTTCGATATCATTGTAGGTGTGGGTTTAGTGTTCACAAGATAAAGTATACATACCATACGACCCCTAGCTGACAAGGATACAACAACACATAATTTAATCCTGATCAGTTATGATAAAAATTCCCATACATAAATTGGCCAGGTGTAGGTTTAGAACAAATGAAAATTAGTGGTGCATTTGATTGTGGCACAGCTAAAGTTAATAGCAAACTCGATTTACAAGGAAATGAAAAAACAAAATGACAGGAGCATGCAAAGATTATGACTTGATATGATAAATAGATAAAATTCAACACTTCCTATAAGGGTTACAGGATCACATTGACAGATTTGATTAAAAACATGGTTAACATTGGACAGGTAGGATAATGTATGCATGCAGAAACATCAAAACAATATGCCAAAAATAAAGAGTTACTAATTTTCTGAGAGCTAAAAAATCAGATGTACACATGATACAATGATGGATGGCTCAAAACAATGGATGGTTCTGGTTATCGATTGAGAACAAAGAAGGGCATTTTAGGCCCTTATCCTACTACATGGAGTTATGGCCAACTTCATCCCTTAAAGCATGAATCAAGATTTTAAATCTCATGGGACAGGTGTTTTTTCCACAAAACAAGACGTCCCACCATTCCATCCCATCTCGATCCTCGACCAGGTCAGGCATCTTAGTTATTGCTTGAGATATTTTTTTCTTATAAAAAAATTCATAAAGCTTTAGTGTTTTATTCAATTTTTAAATAAATTTAAATTTTAGAAGTTATAACTTTACGATAAATTAGATCTATTTAAAATTAGCACTATAGTATATTATGACCGCAACATGATGAGATGGGAAAATAGAGATTGGTCTTCAAATCTCTCTGGAATGAGACATCTTGACCATCCCAGCCTTGTCCCACCGAGACTTAAATCATTGGCATAAACCATCCAGATCAAATTATATGTTGTTTGTACCTATTTGAGTCATAGTCATTATATTACCTGGCCCTTAAGTATCAGATAGTTTAGTAACTTGGCTATCAAGTTTCTTGACCTACAAGTAACCTGCCCCGTTTTAATTTATTTGGTTGGTTGCTCCTAAAGTTATGGTAGGCTATAAGATATGGGAAATGTCAAAGATGGTCTCAATTCTCTAGTTGTATTGTGACGTGAATTTCATTTTAAAAAAGTGGTTTCTCTCTCTCTCTCTCTCTCTCTCTCCCCCCCCCCCCCCCCCCCCCCCCCCCCCCCGCCCCGCCCCGCCTTGTTTCTTTAGAGTCTTGTACTGTCCACTTCAGTGAGACATGAGTTAATATGGACCATGGAGGTTACATCAACATCACAAGGTCTAAAAGATCTAAAATTCTTGATCTGACCTTCAAAATAAACAGTCAACGGACAAAAAGTAATGGGTAATGATAAATATGGCACAGCTCTCTAAACAAATATGAAGAGAAGGTTGCTTGGTATAATAATTGAAACACAGCAACCATTAGCTACAGATTTCAGAGGCAATATATTATGTTTAATGGGAAAGGAAATTACACAAGCTCCAAGTGAGATATAAAGCTAAGTACTCTAAAAACAGAACTAACCTCTACATGGAGAGAAAGCTTGTCCATTTGTTCACCATAATTTGGCAAAGCTTGAACAACTTTTTGCAAATCCCTGGTTGACAGCTCCCCATGATCTCTAAATAACAAACATGAACAAGGCAAGGAGCACACAATACTTAAGGTTAATGGATATACAAAGGCTACACTTCAGATTTCACAAAGTACCAAGTAAATATTTTAATGTACTTTGGGACAAATATTATTGAACGAACTGACACTAAATCTTAATATCATGAATTGTATTATCTCAAGAAAACATTAAATATGTAGACAGTAGTTTTCTTGAACTGGTCATCTATAAAAAGGATAAAGGGAATCATATTTTTTGATCAAGCAAGTCTCATTATAAAAAAGAAGCAGATGAGGTCACTCAAATTTTCAAATAAGAATTGATGTACAAAAATAATATTAATAGGTTTTGGCTTATCGATTCATCTTCTACTTGTTGGGCAGATTTACAAATTACTACTTCCACAATAGTATAGAAAAATATGACTAATATACACAAATTTGCACAATAAACAAAAATAAGAATTACAAAGTTTTTTAAAAAAAAGGAGGGGGAGGAGGGTAATATAACAAGGTAACTAATAAAATTCACAACAACATAAATTCCACAAATTCTGTAATTTGATAACCACATTGAGACTATTAAAATATTCAAAAGTGTCTAGCTACTAGAATATGTCCCAACATATGTACCCAAAGTAACAACAAAGAATGGAGCTGGTGGATAGATTTGTTGTTGGCTAGATACACCACAATAAACCAAACAAAATGTTGTACAGAATATGATGCAGGCTTCCAAGAAACTTTCTTGTATTAAAGAAGGCAAACTTGCATTCCAATGTGCAGACATTTGAGTTGCAACTTTAAAATCTTCTAGAAGCACTGAGGTAAATATCTCAAGTATTGTGCAGAATGCTCCAAGAAAAGGTTTTAAACCTAGGATTCGGTCACTTTCAGTCCCTACGGTAGAGTTTTGGTAGCTCTGCTCAAAATTTTGCAGTTTCAATCCAAAAAGTCAAAAAAAATCCAATAAATAAAAAAAATTCAAAAGCAGATTATTAACATCATTTTTTGTGTAATGAGTTAAGAAAATTAATATTGTTAAATCTAAGGTAAAATGAACAGCCACATTCCAAAATTATGCTAAAATATGCCTATTAAGTCCTTGTATTTCCATATTGATCCTATTATGTTAAATTTTCCACTCTAGCCCCTCAAGTAGATTCACACTTTTCATATCATTCTGGCTATCCAACATTCCATATTGATATGTTATTTATGATCAACAATTAGAAGAGGTGAGCTGATTAAGAAAAATGATTTTCTTCAACCCACTCAACTTGAAATTCTTGAAAAAAATAATAAACAAGGGCTCTACATCCTTTATTTTCATTAATTTTTCATGATTCATAAATGGTGGTACATATCACCCGCAAAAGGTAGAGCCTATGCTCTCTGCTTTCATTTTTTTGGTTGGAGTCTAGAGATTAGAAAGTAGACTCGATGCTCTTTGTTTTCATTCCTATTCTCTCCTTCCAAACTATAGCGTATATGATCTCTATTTATGCTAGTGAGGTCCTTATTTGTGTTAGATTCCTCTTATAGCAAAAGAGAAGTTGCAAATACATTCCTCTTATAGCAAAAAGAGAAGTTGCAAATACTCTACCATTCTATGTAGGTCCACTCTCTCGAATTCCTCTTCTAGCTAGAAGAGAATGGAAGTTTCCTTTTTATGCTAGTGAAGTCTAGCCCACTGAATTGGATTCCCCTCCTAATTAAAAAAGATACAAATTATAAAAATAATAAAAGTATTTTAAAATGTTTCAAATTTTGGCAGAAGTTAGATCTTGACTCAATCAACTTCATCTTTAGTCAGATTATCAAATTCTTCCAAGATTAGAAGTCGTTGCTTTCTAAAGTTTTGATACTCCATTAAGCCTTGGATATGGCAGATCTTACCCTTGGACCCCATCCAGGAGTTGACCCATTCAGCTGATCCTCCCCTGCTTGGTTTCTATAACGTACCTCTCGATGATACAGTCCTCATCGACTAACCTTTCCTACTCCATCCATAGAACATCCATAGCTTGTAGCATGAGTTCCTAGCCTTGGTTTTCATCTAACAAATAAGGCTTAAACAACTTCAAATTCTCAATATTAATTAATAGATTACATCTACAAGTATGGTGATGAATGATGAAAAAAAGCATTCTCCTATCTTCTTTAACTGACTTAGCTCAACTTTCTGACTTGAACTCAAGGCCTCCATAAGGGTTCAGTCTTCTCTAAGTGACATCAACTTTGCATATCATCATCAACACAATTTTTTTGTTGATGTCAACAAGTCGCTATGCTTGAACAAAAATTATATGGCCTATGCTTCCTTGTATTCTGGAAGCATTGGTCATAAATTCCTTCCGGTTTTTTATGAATTGATACTTCCTCTACCGCTTGTAGTAGATGGCATCCCAAACCCAAAACATAAGGCCTCCCAAGGGTTAGTAGATAAACATCCAAAAGGAACTACTTCATATGTCACTTCATCAACGTACCACTCAGTTATTACAAATTCAAAGGTAGACTACTTAGCGATATTTAGCTCAACATCCTTTTGAATTCAACCAAGGATAATGGACATGGATGAAGCGTGATGTGCAAACATGGCTTCTGAACCCAGCTTTTAGACATCAGAATTGCTAACTTCCAAGATCTATGATAACTTCCATGATACTCTGGTTCATCTAAAGCTTTAAGTGGAAAAGTTCCTCTTGCAAAACTTGGTCCATTTCGGTCACTACCTTAGATTTTCTCACTGTCAAACTCAATTTTTGACTCTACTTGCTCAAGATTAAGCAGTTCCTTATTCACAGTCACATTGTAGACTGCCCTACCTTTCTCCTTAAGATCATCCTTGAACTTTTTTCCTTTTAGATGCAACTCAGGCAAAACTTCCAACACTTCTTGCTATATCCACTGATCCCACAATAGTCACAATGATTTTTCTGAGTTGTGTCAGCTTGCTCCTTGCTCCATTCCCTCTTTTGTCAGGATTTTCACCACCTTTCTTGGACTTATCGCCCTTCTCTTCTTCCCTAAGCAAATTTATCAATACCCATTACCCTTGCACTGCTTTCACTATAATCTTCAACTTTAAAGAGTTTCAACTCTTTCTGAATGCTCCCTCGGAGATCTCCAATGTCGTTCATAAAAATTGCCCGACTATCCATGGAGATCTTCAGTGAGACAGCTTTCTTGTGAAACTCAGTGTAGTCCAAGACAAGTTAACACATTTCTGCCACAAGTATTCACACTTGTTCCATTGATCTTCCTCATAGCCAATTCGATAGAATTGCTTTTGTTATTAAGCTCCTAAATTTGCTCCATGTCATATTAGAGATGGTGTTTAACATTTATAAATTCCACTAGATAAGAGCACGGTAAGAAAGCTTGAGACAGACAAAAGCTACCTTCTGAACGCTAGTGTATTTATAAAATAGGTCTCTAACCAGTCTAGCCAGTTATCCATTTCTTTGCATTAGCAATTTCAACAATACCAGAATTTCAATTCCAACTTTGATTTTGAAAGGTTGAAGAGAGTGATTTTGAATTTCCACAAGTTGCTCATCCTCCTCGCAGATGAGTATATCCCCATCTCCAAATGTTTGGATACAGTTCTGCTACAAGAACTGATGTTTGGTACTTGAATTAAAGACATTATCAATCAGAATATGATCTTTGTGAGTCGGGCAATCTTCTCATTTAGTAGTGTTAGGTGTCCCTTCCCATCATCATTCATTGAGATAGAAGTAAAAGTCATACTCACTTTCGTCCTTCAATAATTTCAAGCATCGATAGTAGCTATCCAGTCTACTTGTATTGCTCATAAGTTTGAACTATAAACTAAGGCCCACAACTTCAAAACCAACTTGATTTAATTGAAGAGAAGAAAGACTTCCATCAACCTGCTCCACTCAAATCAATCAAATAAAATAACAAACAATAATAATTTTAAAATTCAGGGCTTTAAACATCTACTTTCACTAATTTTTCATGATCCACAAATTGTGGTATATATCACGAGTGGAAATGAGAGCTTATTTCTTTGCTTTATGTAATCCCCCACGAATTAAACGATGAAAAAGAGGGAGCAGAAGAGAGGCACGGCATGATAGCGACCATACACACATGGGCGATGCACCAGCGTGCTGCCCCTTCCTTCTCCACCCCCCCTTCTCCTCCACGATAAAAGGGGAAGGAGAGAGGAGTCTCCTCCCTCCATCCGTCGCTATCAACCATGTCGGTAAGCCCCCCCCCCCCCTCTTCCATTGCTTCATCGAGAGAGAAATAGAGAGGCAGAGAGGGAGATCGGGAGGAGCAGCGGATCCTCCCGTTATTGTGCCGGCCATGGAGTGCCGGCCGCTCGAGGCGGCCGAAGAGGGAGAGGGGAGGAGTGTCCGACCGCTCAAGGCGGCCGGAGTAGAGCAGTGGAGGGCCGTCCTTCGTTGCGGAACCAAGCCGGTCCGCGGCTTGGTTCGGGCCCGACGGTGTGCCTGCCGGCGAGAGCCACGAGCAACAACCTCCACCGACACCGAGGAGGCATCCAGTGGGGTCTGGCCGGCCTCCTCCGGCCAACCTTGTCGTTGCCCAAGGCGGAAGAAGAATAGGGGAAGAAAAGAAAGAATGAGAGGAGAGGGAAAGAGAGAAGGGGGAGGCGGCCACCGGCGACGGCTGGCGCGGGCCGATGGCCGGTGGCTGGCCGAAACCCCATGAGGGGCCGGCGGGGCCCTAGGCCACCGGCCACCCTCCATTTTCCCTGGTTTGGGTGAACCAAGGGAGGAAAAACAGAGAAAACAGAGAGGAAAAAGGGAAAGGGGCTGGGCCGAACCCGGGCCCAGCCCAGTTAGCCCTTTTGGGCTGATTTTTTGGGCCTCAAACTAGACCAAGCCCAATAAAAAGAGGATACAGCTTGGATCAGTGTTGATCCTAGTTTCTTGAGGTATTCTTATTTCCCCATTTGAGCTTGTATATTGGGAGATATTCAAGCCCCAAGTTGGCCCTGGGATTAAACTGGGTAGAGTTTAGAAGTCATGTTCATATGCTGATTCTGGAGAATAAAAATTGGGAAATTGATGCTATAGGTACCCAAGTGCCTAAATAGCTGAATTATATTTTTGAATTAGCGCCAGGAGGTAAGTAAGCCATTTATCATAATTTTTATGAATTATTAAAATATAAAAATTATGTATTTAAATGCTATATTGATACATAATGCATTATTTGAAAAATGAGAAAATGGATTGGTACTCTTATTTGCAAGTGAGCATTTACTATGATCGTTTTATTATTTATTATATTTTGCAAATAATTTGGTACCTATGCGGACAACTAATAAATTGGCATGGTATTTGAAATTGCCAAAGGTTTTATAAATATACATATGTATTTGACATGTTTAAATCATGGTAATTGTGAAAAGTATATGAATTGCAGTTTTGCAACAATACATGCTATTTGGCGAATGTTACATGAAAATGATACTTTGTGTATATGATCATATGTCCCACCATGGTCCGCTATGATATGATATGATGTATATGTTGCATGACTCACTTGACACCGGGACCCAACTCCATGGGGGGTATATGGAGAACACACACCCCTGAGGTATGCTGTGACAGGATATGGCAATATTATGCCATATGGCACCGAGACCCACCTCCATAGAAGAAATATGTGGAGGACACACACTCTTAGGGTCTGTTGTAGCAGGATATGATATGATGTGAGTTCATGACACTAGTTCCAGGACCCTGACTCCTAGGGGATATTTATGGAGGTCACACCCGAGGAGGATGTTATTTATGAGGACATAGTGTGTGGCCGTGGGACATTGGTATAAAATGGATTTTTACATGCTATTTAAAGTGGCACGGTGGTTTTATTCTAAAATTGTATATTCTTGAAATGCTATATAGCATTTGCTTCCAAATTATTTTGAGCATATGAATGCATGTTTTGATAACATGGTAAAATATATTTGAAATATGGAAGCTTGACAGATGTTTATTATGGAAAATTTGAGTTGATAAAAGCTTGAAATGATTATATTATATTATAGTTGGCTTACTTATTGAGTATGAGCTCCTTTAAATCTCACAATATTTTTCAGAGCCACAGAATTGAAGATGGAGATATAGGGTAGTTGGAGCAGCTATCAGAGTAACTTAGATCCAACACTTTGTTGTAACCCCATTGAATTATGTATTTTGGCATGTAGCCTAAAACATATGATTATGGTTTGTATTAAAAATACTTTGAATTTGAATGATATATAGTTATTACCCCTTCTTGTATTAAGTGTTATATTTCAGGACGCCTTGCATACCAGGTATGCGACGGGTTGCCACCCCTAGATCCAATATTAGGTTGGGGTGTGGCACTTTCACTCACTCTATTCCTCTTTCCCATAACTATAGCATATGCCCTCTATTTAGACCAGTGAGGTCCTTATCTACTATTTTATCAATGTCAACTCTCTTTCCTTGAGTTGGATTTCTTTTTTAATTAGAAGAGGATGAAAACTTCCTTCTTTTTATAGTAGCGAAGTCTTATAGCCTCAATCAGGTAGGATTCCTCTTCTAATTAAAAGAGGATGCAACTTACAAAACTAATACAAACTTTATAAAAAATTCAAGCTTGGACCCAAGTTGAATCTTGATTTCTACATCTTCATCTTCAATCGTATCACCAAACTCTTCCTAGATTAGAAATTGTGGCTTTTTGAAGTTTTAACACTCAACTAAATCTTGTTGATGGAGAAATGAGTTTGCTCCGGACAAATTGTATTAAAAATTTGAACCAACCAGGTGGCAATTGAAGAATTTGATTTTTGATGGTATTGTGAAAAAGAGAGAAATATGACTTGGCCTGATTATTAATGCATAATGAGGAAGATATACCTTAATGAATATATGTATGAATGAATAAACATACAGATAAATAATATTAATGATTGCTATAATCAATGAAAAATATTAATGAACTTTATAGAATAGTAAGCATGACACTTTTATAAAAAATTAAAATTAAAATTAAAAACGGCAGTTTTAGTTGGCTTGGGCTGAAACTTCTGAAACTGGCCGAAACCACCCAAAAACTAACCCAAACCAAAAATTTTGGTCAGTTTTTTATTTAACTCAAAGCCTTGCTTTGACATATAGGTTCACGGGGGTTAAACCATAAATAGTCTAGGAGAAACAACATATGGAGAATTACAACAGCCACACTCAATAGTCAAAGCCAAAAATCTAGCACTCCCTAACAAAGTCCAGATTTCAGGTGAATAATTCCTAACACTTAACAAGCATAAAGTCAGATGAACGGCCATCATGCACAATCATCAATAAGATTCGGTCCAGATTCCAGAACATGCGACCTGGTGGTTGTGATTGTCTTCGAAATGGTCACTTGCAAAACTATAAGAAGGAATGAGAAACTGAAAATTTAGTTGGCTCCAATTGCTGATATGCTGCCTAAGACTAGGGGCACTGGGATGGCACCACTTCTTCCATTAAATGAAGATGATACTCTGTCCTAAAACAAGCATAAAAGCTTAAACCTTGGATTTTGATGGGGGCTTGTAGCCACGTACAAAAATTGTAATTGTATGGGGGGAAGTTTTCAAATGTTTTGCATGTCATAGGGCTTGGCTGGATACTACAATTTCTAAAAATTGGTTTGCATATTGTTACGCATCCATAATAAAAATTGCAACTATATATGATATAAAGAGAAGATGCAATGACAATTATAATAGAAGATAGGAGGAAAGAGGAACAAAATGTGGAGGAAAGGAGAAAAGAAGAATGATGGACAACAAGGGAGATATGTTTTAGATCTGAGTGAAACAGTAGCCTAAGTAAAAAAGAAGGGAGAGAAGAAGAATTAAAGAACAGAAAGTAGTAGGGGGGAACTTGTTCTTCAGATGGCATTTTTAATCAACACTCATCATGTGTACAACCCATCATTCATGTGCCTCTCTTCACCCCTTAATAAAACTCAACTCAACTCATCTAAGCCTTTTTCCAACTACATGGGGTCGGCTATATGAATTTGCTTTCTCCACTAGACTCTATTCACGACTAAATCGATGCTCAAACTACAAATAGTTATATCTCTCTTAATTATTTCTGTCCATGTTAGTTTAGATCTACCTCTATCTTTATCATTACCATGGACTGTTAAAAGATCACTCTTTCTAACTGGAGCATCTAAATGAATCTGCTTCCTCCACTCACCCCTTAATAAAACAACGAATAAAAATTACCCAAAATGTCACCAAATAAGTCATTCGATCTGGGGCAACATAACTCCGAGCAACAACGATAAATAGCCCTCACTTTTTTCAACTATCCAAATACTGCATAAAGTTATTCTAACAGAGAACTATAAAAAGAAAATTGATATAAAGTCATCACATGCCCCACTTGAACCATAATTATGTCACCACATACCATGGGTGGGTCTAAAGTTTACTTAACTGCTTAAAGTCAACAACAAATGAGGTAAGCTGTGCCACATGCATGACTTACACTAGTCTTTGCAGGCACAAAACACTTGCAACTCATCAAAACAGGCACCATGTGGAAGCTTCCAAATTGGATTTGACAGTTAATAAGTCAATCCTTAACATGATTTCAAATAATTGAAGTAATATGTCATGTGGTAGGAAACGGAAATGGCATATTCTTGGCTTTAAATGGCAGCATACAATCAGCTGGGCCATCATTCTTGAATCCTTTGGAGATTAAATGAACAAGGTAAACCTAATTATACATCAGATTCCTCAGGCCTTGTGGAGGGAGATTTAATGAATGTACCATGTTTTGAACCAGACAATGGTATTGATTTTAAATGGAGAGCACTGACAGGAAACTCTCTTTAACAGTAACTGGGATTAAGTCAGGGACACGAAACCAGTCATTGGATGGTACTACTTGATTCTGAGACAACCACTTACTAAAAGGAATATTGCTACAAAGATACTCAACCCAAGGCACAACAGAAAACGGCAGATTGGTTTCTAGGTCCTATATGTTGAAGAACACATCGAAAGAACCTAACAACCTTTTACAGCCAGATTTCGTAAACATATGGACAAATATTCAACAATGCCTATTATTCATAAGCATTTAGTCGCCCAGGTGTAATAGCGAAACACTCTATGTTTTAGTACTATTTCAGAGAAAATCTTGTTATAACTGATTGAAATAAATGTGTGAGTAATGAATAATGATTGACAACACAATCAATACAAATGCTCAACTAGAATAACCAAAGTTCAGTGTCTTGGTGCTAGACCCTATACCAGTACCACACTGGTACAGTGTCGGTTGCCTAGCATGTAAATCGGTTTAGTGTACCAAGATTCCGTACATACCAATACCAAGTTTCAGTTCAATACCAGTATACTACAGTATGCATGGTATGGCATACCGTAAAAATAACCATGAGAAATTTGAAGACAATGATCTTTCTTTAGAAATAAGAGGTGTCAAATTAATTGTAAAACTAAGCCATCACAGATAAATCACGACAGATCACATTGTGAAAGGCAGCATCTTTACTTGATAACAAAGCTTACAGAATTCTCCAAAGAATGAGTATAAATACCAATTTTTTATATATCCACGATGTAATGATGTGAGCAAGCAACAGATACATGTGCCCTGATTAAGCTACAGACATTATCTATTCAACAATCACCTTGAGTTGTGGTGAATTTGTGCTGCTTTATTCTTCATTATAAAATTAGTCATCTTCTCATGTAACCTTTCACTGGCCTGCAATACCAATTGATTGATCAAGTCGAATTCATGCTTAGTAATTAACAAAGAAGCATTCAATTGATTAACAGAGAAGCATTAGTAACTTCAATCCATCTAAGCAGGAAATAAATATATTAAATAAATCATCAAACTTACATCTGCTATATGCGCATGCCGAAGCTCAAGCCAAATTGGATCATGATCCTCTAAAAGAACCTCCTTCTTTTCATTTTTTGTTCTTCCATCTTTCACTTCAACCTGCACCTAAATATCTTGAAGCAAGAAGCATATGCTGCAAGAGGACACCTGATAGACACTACCTAAAAATTAAGAATGAATATGCTCACCTCATGGATGTATTTGTTACCATCCATATTTAGTAGATCATGGCACATGGCATCATAGGTCCACTCATGAATAATAGGAGCAATCTACAGGACTCCAAGGTAGAGAAAGTTGAGCCATAACAAATTGGCATCTCATAGAACACATAAGTCAAAGACAAGACCGTAAATTATACCTGGTCTATTGTTCGATCCACAATGAGTAAATCACATGTCTCACTCTGGGGAAATTCAGGATTCGTAGATTTGTATTTGGCAAGACAGTTCCAAACAGCAGCAGCAAGCTTTGTTGGGACTAAATCATGGAGAGTTGTCACAGTAGAAACATCTAATGATGATTTGGCAGCACGATAGCGCACATAAGGAAATTCCTAAGAACAGGTAAAGCATATTACAAATGATAGTAAAGAAAAAACTCTTGTGGAAGCGGGACCTCCTGAGCTTTATTTAAAATAAATAGAGGAAAAGACAGAGGTTAGACAACAATATCTTGTGAAACTCCAAACTCAAAAGACAAAATGTGATAACACAACCAACAAAAGAAAACAGAACTATTCAAAAGGACTCATATCAGGTTATACATCTTTGATATGCCTACATTACCATTCTATACAGCAATTATTGACATATGTCTAGGTTCAGTTAGATACAAGCAACAATAAGTAACTACTTCCACTTTGAAAAGCTAGAAAATAATAACTTTATAAAGGTATATGGAAAACATCTAAAACTAATACCATACAATTGGGATAAGAGGTGCACCTGCTCCTATGTGTTCCTCATTATCTATAATAAACATTCCTAGTTTCAAATAAACATGAATCACTTAGTAATTGACTAAAAGGGAGCTTGTAAAGAGATGATTCTTAAAATCCATAAATAAACAGGGAAGAAGGCACGCACAACAATAGAAAAAAGCCAGAAATAAATGAAATTATAGAGAAAATGATAAAATGATACATAAGACTATTTTTCATCCTAAAACTCAACCAATCAAGGTTTGTCATACTAGCCCATACCGTACTGGCAAGGTAGTGCTACAACATTGAGTTTCGATTTACTATTAACTAGACCAGTCCAACTAGAGCAGAACTGCCCTATACCGACCTAGACCATCCCCACTTTCAAGTCGTACTATGGCTAGGAGTGAGAAAAGGCATCGATGCCCTGTCTCATGTGGTGAGTACCGTACCATATGATAGTAGTATACCAAACTAGCAATGTACCAGCTTGGTCATTAGAACCAATTTTACGAACCTTACAACATATCCTCACTAATCTGATGGGTCCGGAGAGTGTGGTTCTAGGATGGTGAACCCTAGGAATTCAGTGTTCAAACACCTTCATGTTTCTCCACATAACTATAGAGAGAGCGAGAGCACAAAGATATATATATATATATATATATATAGAGAGAGAGAGAGAGAAAGGGGGGGGGGGGAGAAGAGATAGATAGAGAGGGAGAGAGAGAGAAAGAGACTTCAGAAAGTTTCATCATTATGTCATCATAATTTCTTGAAATCCTATTGTGGGAGTTAAAAAAAATACATAATACTTGTAACCATAACATTAACAAAAAAAAAAAAAAAGCAACCTGAAGAGCATGAAAATGTATGCTAATAAAGCCTTATGGTCACATCCCTTCAAGAATATAGGTAAACTTATGGTCATACCCTCAATGAAGCAAATGTCGTAGCAATGCGAATCGCCATTGTATTCAAACAGGCATTATACTTGTGTGGACCTTCCACATTTTCCCCAAATAATTCCTCCAAAGCCCTTTCATGGTCAGTTAAAAAGCCCTACCAGGAATAAGTCATAATAAAACAAAATTAGATGGATGCATTCTTAAAATTAACATCTAAATCTGGAAGCAGAATGACAAATCAAGTGTACCTATGCAATTTAAGATAAACCACAATAATATAGATATACAAGAAACCATGACAGAATGCAAACAGACGAAAGAAAAGAAAGGTGATGATTATTACCTGACTATCAATAGCAAAGTATTCCAGATTCATCTGCAAATGTTTGAGGAATGAAAAAGTCCATCAAATAGATAGAACTTTCAAACGAAAAAAGCCACAGATATCCATAATACAAAAAAGTTATTTGAAGATTAAAAATCTCCTCGGTATCGTAAAATGGATTTGATAATGCAAGAAAAATGACAAAAGTAAATAATTTTACCTCACTCAATGCAGCTATGCGTGGTAAGACTCTGGTGTCCTTCTTAATCTGAGCCACTAAATCCTTTTGTATAGGAGAGCTGAAAAATACATATGCCCTGAAACAAAACATTAAATTACAATTTACAAATACACAAATTTGAGGAATACAAGTCAAAGACTGCCAAATATAACTACACTAGTCCAAATAACATCTGAATTGCATGCATACTTTCTGTACAAAGGAGATCTTCCTGCCATGTCAGAGAGGAATATCACAACACTGCATGGGAGCAAAAAAAATAAGGTCAGAAGTGTTACAAATATATGACTATATCATTAGAAGAAAAAACATGCATTCAAGTACAAGACCATATAAAACATCACCATAAACATTTATAGATGCATAGATTGTGTGTAAAAGGTAATTTATGATGTGGGACAGTACAGGATTCCTACACATCCTTTTTTGACCCACCTAAGAATATGCTAAAGGAAAGAGGCCAAATATTTAGCAACAATGATAAGCTGACAAAGTTATCATCTTTCATTATATTTCCATGCAAATACTATACGTCTCAAAAAGTACTGGCACCGACCGTAATGAATACAAATGGTGGTGGAGCTCTTTATTTGTTTAGTTATTTATTTGCTATGGTGTTTAAGATTTGCAAAGAGCCAGTCAAGATCAGGGTGCACATAATATGAAAACCATACTGAAAACTTTTATAAGCAGTGCCCTAGGACCCTAGCATTACACAGAAACCAATCATTAGACCCTGCGGAATAACAAAGACTCAGGTTCAAATGGATAGATTTCAAAGATTAAGGTATTGACCAAGAAAAGTTCTCTTACCATATTTCTTCTTGGTTCTCTAAAAGGATCAAGGCTTCTTTATTTTTGTACCAACTGAAATATTGAATATTGCCAAGATCAGAGAACTTCTAGGTTGGCAGTGTTGTTAAAATCTTACAATTCATGAACAAGATCTTACAACCCAGATCAAAATGCCCCAAAACAATAACAATTTCATCCTTCGATTGGGATCAATTAGGATCAAATAATCTAGATCTCTGTCATGGATTATACAATAACTTGGATCATAAGGTCCAACTTGATCATGGTTTTACTGCACTAATCATGTGGAAGTACATTTTCTATAATTTTTTGATTTTTTTAATTTTCCTATTTATCACTAATATGCATCAAACATATAAATTAGCATACACTTTATTGGAATTCATGAAGTTGTAATCCAAAGCAAATTTGCATAATTTTATAAACCCATAAACCTTTTTTTATAAAATTCTCTACCTCAATGGATAATGTATCTAGCAGGGTGAATACCAAAATCTTGAATAATTGGACATGGTCTTGGTTTTATTAGAAATGATATATACAAACGATGGTAGAAACTAGAATCCAGGTATGAAAGATCTTCGTTCTCCATTCATCCAATTTGTATGTGACCTTTTTTCACATTTCTTTTATATTACTAAATTTGGAGAAAGTTTCACAATCCATACTTCGATCTGTTATTATCCCCAATATGATTATGAGTCGATCTCGATCTTGACAACATATGTGGTCACGTGCAAAAGCATATATCATGGTGTTGGGCGGTATTGTAATCCCACAGATATATTTTGTCCCACCAAAGAATACCAAGAAAAGAGATCAACTACCATGCAGGAAAGGTGATAAGCAATTAAAACTAGCATTATTCATGTAAATTTCCATGCAATTAATTTATATATGTCAAATAGCATGCTTCCTAATTAAATACAAATGAGTGATGGTCTTTAGTAATTTAATTATTTATTTTTGGGTTGACTGGGAGGGGGTTTGAGGATCTTGGAAGAGCCAGCTAGATTTGGGTGTACACAATGATCAAACCATGCTGAAAACTTTTCTAAGCAATGCTTCAGCTTCATGGTCCAGTCTTTAGACGCGGTGGAACTATTGAAAGACCAAGCTCCAAATCTAGCATAAAGTTTTGAGGCCTTGATACCAAAAGAATTTCTTTTTCTTCTTCATTCTTTTCTGGAAGGATCAAGGGTTTTTATTTTTGTGCTGAGCGCTGACTGAATATCAACAAGGTTAGATAGCCTCATAACATGCCTAAATTCTGCAGCCAAACCAGAGAAGAGATATACATGATAAATTTACTGAATGTTTTTTGGATTATTAAGAAAGTAAGATGCACTTTCATTCAAGATCCACAAAACCAACACTGAAAATCATACCAGTGCATTACTGGTTTGGTACAATATGGCTGATATGGTATAGTATGCATCTTGTTCCAGTACATTATTGGTTCCGCTCAATGTGGATCGGTTCATTCATATCGAATTGAATCTAGCTACCATACCGATACCTTATTGGTACGACACAGTACAGCCAGTGCAGATCAGTATGGCAATCCTACTTTCATTACAATAAGACAAGGTCAAAGTATAAGTGGAAAATCACAAACAGGGCTCTAGTAAGTCTCATGAGTCCATAACTTTGCAGCATGGGCAATAGGCCAAAGCATGTTAGACAACAGGCTGCAGAATCAAGTTGTTTCCATGACAGAAACTTTCACAGGAATTCATGGTTCGGTATAAGGCTCACTTGGTGAGTTAAATTTGCACCTCAAAGGAAACTTCAATCACTCCCACTAACAGTAGATACTAAAAACATCAAAGGATGGCACTCTCTTAGGCTGTTCATACTTCATAGTATCAAGGTTTTAATTTCGCCACTATTTTTCCATGGAACGAGACGCTCTGCATCCCGTCTCATCTTGATTTCCAACCTGGTCAGGCGCTCCAATACTTAGAATGTTTTCTTTTCTTTAAAAGAGTTATTTGTGAAGCTTCAGCATTTTATTCAATTTCAAACATATTTGAGCTTTCAAAGTTATAACTTTATAATATATTATATTTATTTAAAATTGACATTATAATGTATTATAGCAGAAACAAGACGGAATGGGATGGGACAACCAAGATCAATCTCAGAATCTCTCTGTGACGAGACATATCAGCCCTCATCCCATCGAGATTTAAACCACTACATAGTACTACCCTTCTCAAGCCCAACTTGTTGGTGATACAATAGCATAGACATGGATTATTCAACCGTCACAAGTTAGACATGGTGTATTGCATAATTAGGAGCGGATTGAACTTAATAACATCATATTTAAATTTTAAGCAGAATCATTCAAAACAAAGGGTGACAACTTAAGCTATGGTACATGTAGGAATAGACGTTTCTCTTATTAAAAGTTTGTTAGGATATTTTTTTTTAATAAAGGAAAGGATAAAAGATCTGTTAAGATCTGTTCCACTAAAATAGGATTAGGTAGCAGATTTATTTTCTGATTTTATGCACTAAATATTGTTAGTTTTTATTCTCTAAATCCATGTATTATATAAGCTTTGGCTTCTATCAATAAAAGCAATGTGATTTTATTCCCAAAACTCACATCGTATTAGAGCTACGGCTCTTAAAAATTTTCTCCCCTGGAAAAAAAAACGCTGGTGCTAAAGGCATAACCTTCGGATTTGAATTAACATATGAATCAGAGGTAGCAAGAAAACTCTACACCACAATGGATGTATTATATTTTGAAAATAGACCTTTTTTTGGAACACATCTTCAGGGCGAGATAAGGAATGAAGATTCGGCAGAAACAGGGGTTTTTTCGGACTTAGGCTCAAATTTTGGAGATTTGGCTAAGAAAAAAAATCAGGTTTTGATCTTGATTTTCTCTTTCCAATGAGTGATCCTCTCCATGAAACTTGGAATTTTTCAAATCAACTAAGCCCTGAGAACATTATAAAACAAGCAGACAGAACTCTTTTAAATTTAATTCCTAATAATGAGGAGATACATACAGATCATCAAAATCATCAAGATATTATTCCTGATAATGAGGAGATGCATATAGATCATCAAAATCATCAAGATGTTATCGAAATAGAAATGCATGAAAAATAAATAGGACCTACTAATACAGATGAGTCTCATAAGTCCATTTTTAGTGAAAATAATAATCTCTTTGGACAAGTTTATAAGAGAAGATTCCCAAATCGAGAAGTGGAGACCAATGTACCTCGGCATGACCATGAATCCAACCTAGAGCTGACTCTTGATGGTAAGAATCCTAACCTTCCTATAGCTATTCGAAAAGAAAAAAAGATCTTGTGTCAAATGTCTTTCGTCTAATTCTTTATCCTACTTGAGTCTCTCTCCTCTTTTTTCAACCTTTACAGCAAATGTGTCATCTATCCCAATTCCTAGCAATATATATACAGGAGGCTCTAGGAAGTCTAGAGTGGAAGAAAACCGTCTACAAAGAGAACAATGCCCTTGAGAAGAATCAAACCTGCACAGTGGAAGAGCTGCCAAGGGAAAAACAAATTGTTGGCTGTAAATGGGTTTTTACAACTAAATTCAAGGCTGATGGGACACTAGAAGGTACAAGGCACGATTGGTGGCTAAAGGATTTACTCAAACCTATAGGATTGACTACACATAGACTTTTGCACCGATCGCCAAGTTAAATACAGTATGGATTTTACTCTTCATTACAGTAAACTTGGATTGGCCACTACAGCAACTCGATGTGAAAAATGCATTTCTAAACGAAGATTTGGAAGAGAAGGTATTCATGGACCCTCCATCAAGTTTTGAAGATAAGTTTGGTACGAAGGTGTGTAGGTTAAAGAAACCACTCTATGGACTTAAACAATCCCCACGAGCATGGTTTGATAGGTTCACCAAGTTTGTGATAAAGCAGGGGTATAACCAAGCTCAGTCCGACCATATGATGTGCATGAAATTTTCAGGTTCAAGGAAGGTAGCCGTCTTGATTATTTATGTGGATGATATAATCCTCATAGGTGATGATTTGATGGAGATGGAACAGTTAAAGAAGAAGCTCTCAGAAGAGTTTAAAATCAAGGATTTAGGGGGACTTTGATACTTCCTTGGAATGGAATTTACAAGGTCTAAAAGGGGCTTGATTGTTTCACAGCACAAATACATTCTTGATCTCCTAAAAGAATCATGCATGAGTGGCTGTAAACCCTCAGATACACCCATTGTTGCAAACCAAAAACTCGGAGAAGTCAAGAACGGAACTCCTGTAGATGTATCCCAATATCAGAGACTTGTTGGAAGATTAATTTACTTGTCACACATTGGACCAGATATTGCATTTGCAGTATGTATGATAAGTCAGTTTATGCATGCTCCATCTAAAGAACATCTCGATGCAGCTCACAGGATATTGAGGTATTTGAAAAGCTGTCTTGGAAAAGGGCTACTCTTTAAGAAAAACAACAACAGAAGAGTTGAAGTCTACACGAGATTGGGCAGGATCTGTAACCAACAGAAAGTCAACCTCAGGTTATTATACTTTTGTATGGGGCAACCTTATGGAGAAACAAAAAGCAGAGTGTGATGGCTCGTAGTAGTGCAGAGACAGAATTTGGATCAATGGCTAATGGAATTTGTGAAGTTCTTTGGGTGCAACGAGTCCTAAAGGAGTTAGAGAAAGAGGTCAGTATGCCGATAAGGCTGTACTATGACAACAAGGCTGCGATCAGCATAGCACACAACCCAGTTTAACATGACTGAACCAAACAAATTGAAGTGGATAGAAATTTCATCAAGGAGAAGCTGGAGAGTGGAATTATTTGCACACCATTTATTTCCTCTTCAGAGCAAACATCAGATCTCTTCACTAAAGGACTGTTCAAGCCGATGTTTGAGACCCTTGTAAGCAAGTTGGGCATGCTAGATATTTATGCACCAACTTGAGGGGGAGTATAGGAATGGACGTTTCTCTTATTAGGAGTTTGTTAGGACATTTTTTTAAAATAAAGGAAAGGATAAAAGATCTGTTATGATTTGTTCCACTAAAATAGGATTAGGTAGCAGATTTATTACCTGATTTTATGCACTAAATAATGTTAGTTTTTATTCTCTAAATCCATGTATTATATAAGCTTTGGCTTCTATCAATAAAAGCAATGTGATTTTATTCCCAAAACTCACAGTACACATTAAACGCAAGGCCAAGGTGCATACATTAGTAGTTAAAGAAAAAAAAGGGAATCAATCAGCCATCATAAGTTTGATGACCACGTATCATTAGGTTGTTTTCAAGAAGATGCACCAAACCTTTGCCACCAAAATAATGTAGGGTAACAACAAGATGCCATGATATGCAAGCAAGCTGTCCAACACAGTTCCTGGGTGGTATGCTGGCTAACTAGGCACCATCCTAGGAGGTTCAGAGCTAAAAATAATTTAAAATAATAAAACTATATTTAAAAAGTAAAAAAGGAATAAATTAGTAAAAAATAAAGACAACAAGAGAAAGGAGGAGGACTACAGATAGAAGACAAAAAAGGAGAGAAGGTAAAGCTAGGAAGATAAAAAGAAAAAGGTAAAAAGGGAGAATAAAAATACACTAGATTTATGTCTGTAATTTGCCACCTCCCACCAACTTCAGAATCCACTGGTTCTCACTTTCTAAAATGTGAAATCACCCATAATCATCTGCCTATATGAGCTTCACCAAAAGATTTAAGGAGTTGTTTGGATACCATTCATGGGAACAGTGATTTCAGCAAACATAACTTTTGCATAAAAAGGTTTAGATAAAAACATTTCTTACTTGATTTTCAGATTACCAAGATACAAAGAAATTATGTTTCACAGAGGAGTGCGTGCGTCCGTGCGTGCATGTGTGTGTGTGTCAAATGCTTGTTGGAGTAGGTTTCGTAATAGAATCAACTGTATTAATTCCATTTCACTGCCCAAAAAAAATCAGACCAGGCAAAATGCACAATATTTTTCAGGCCACAATATAGCCAGCACTCGCACATGTACATCACATAGTTAAATAAACAACATTATGGTGCCACAGAATAAGAGATAGGGCTTTTGATTTTTTTAAAACTTTCAACGATTAGAATCCTATTGTGTCATTTCACTAAGAAAATAAAACAATGATCACACCAACCCATGGTATGCCATACCGGTTGATACGCCGCCATACCATATTGGTACTATATCAGTGCCAGTATAAAGAGCACCCAATATCAAGCATACCGAGCATACTGGCATTGTACTAAAATGTTACCAATACACCCCTTAACACTAAGACAGCGAACTATACACCAACCAAAACATCGAATTCTGAACCAACCAGAACTTTTAAACCTTCATGAACAATCCAATGCTATGATCGATACCACAAATATAAATATGAAATTAATGGACCCATTAATATCTATGGTAGCATCAAAATAGAACAATGCAATATCTTCCTCCTTCGCCAGATAGAGGTTTGAAATCAGCAGAACATTAAGCTACATCGTTCACAAAGGCTGGTGGTATTTTGCCAGTCCCTTTGAACCATCAAAGGCTGAAATGCCAAATATCTAATGAAGATTAGGTGTTGTTGTTGGCAGGAGATTTGATCTGACAATCAAATATGTACTCTCAATAACAGGGGGAGAGAGAGAGAGAGAGAGAGAGAGAGCACAACCTAAATGTTTAAGGTTTACCCACCCTTAACCCACAAAAGCAATGCAAGATCTGGCTCACATTGGACCTAACATTTAATCAACATGCTTTGCGCAACATGCAAATGAAGCCACATAAGCAGTTTCGGAAGCTTCTACAGACTGCATAGGCACCATCTAGGTGACCCATTTGTAAACAGAGACTGCCTGGGTCCTATGCAATCATATCATTTCATATAAACCAAAATGTGTTGAAAAGTTTACATTTTATCTTCAAAACTAATAGTTCTAGCTACAATAAACACATAAGAGATGGATTTCGGTTATTTAAATTCAGTCTAGAAGTAAATGCAAGGGTCGGGGTCCTGCATTAGAGAAAGCAATGAACTTCAGGTCTTCTAGTAAGTTCAAATTAACCTTAAATATGTAGCAAAAGACAGCAGGATGCTAAATAAAGCAAAACAAATTAACCATCCAAAAAGTAAAAACTTTACTTCTCTTTTGTTGGCTGGATAAAATATATGGCATCCATGTAGGCAAAGGTTGCCTTCTTTTGTATAGGTCTTCCACCACTGCACGTAAAATTTTTTGTACCAACAATGTAAGCACCATATCATCAGATTAAATTTCCTAATTTTAGATTAAAAAAAGTGAGGTAAAAACCTTCATTTTACAAACAAATAGAAGGAACCTAGGGGTCACTAAGAAAGGTTTGAGAAAAAGCAGCTCAGTTCAAGGTAAAACTTTCAGAGTTTCTGAAGCATGAAAGCTAGGGATGATTTTCTGGCTTGGAAGGTAGCTATGTCTCAAATTTACTTGATTAGCATGCAAAACATTTGAAAGAAAGATGTATAAGATGAAAGCTGAGGATAAATGGAGACAGGATATATTCTTGAAAGTTTTAACCTATCAACAAGATGGCCAGCAACCATGGCGGGAATTGTTTTTAGCTACATACATAACATGAAGACAAAAATATCCAAACAAATCGGGGCCAACTGCCTTGATCTAGAATAAGAAAAAATATAAGAGAAAAGGTACAATTTCCAAGTACTAGGTATTGTCAGCTTACATGAAACCCCTTCCTCTGTGATGTCCACCATCTTGCAAGAACACGACATTATCTTGACGGTAACCTTGTCCATGATAAGAACCTAAAAAAGGAACTAATTATCATCAAAGAAATTTTTATGAAATCCATGTTGTCAAAAAGATCCACAAGGACAAAAAGCAACAAGAAAGGAACATAACCAGCTTGTTTTGATCACTGTTCCAAAAGGCAGCCATTTTGACTGCATATGTGGTCTCCTAACTTCCTTAGTGCCTAACTTCTTCAGCAGCTCATATAGGCAACCCAGCTACCTAGCAGGTGTCCAAGAAGCTTTTAAGCCCCCTATAAGGATGGTCGAACAGGGTAGTTTGAGGTAAACTATACTGAACCATCCCAAAATCGATATGGTTTGGTGGTTTTCATCCCAATCAGTGCATCCCGAAACATCCCTTATCCCAATTGTCAGGATGAGGTGAGATGACAGCACATCCCGTTTCATGGAAAAACCGCGACGGTGCTATCCTATAGGATTTAAAGCCTTGCTTTTACCCATCAATAAATTACTCAACCATGAAAAATTCTAAGGCCCTTAACTCAGCATGACAGATTTGAAGCAGAGAGTATATTCTATATCCCTACACCTATCCCCCATCCCCAGCCCCATCTCCAAATAGGAAATGATTTTTCCTCCATCCCCACCCCCACAATTCCCCAATCCCTTTTTTGTCAGAATTGGCTATTAACTTTGGGCCCAATTCTATAGTTAAAAAAAAAAAAAAGCATTTGAAGCCTAAAATTTATTATAAATCAACAGACAGTGGACACTTAAAATGCATTTAAAAACCCAAATTTAAAACCTAAACCAATATTTAGAGTGCAATAAAAGGCCTAAATTTGCATAATTGCACATGTTATCATGTTTTTAATATAATACAATATAATCCAAAGTAAATATATAAATCCAATACATCATTTATCTCAGAAAAAATGATCGAATTTTGAGGATGGGTTTAGAGATGGAAACCCTAGTCCCTGTTCCCCATCCCTAAACCAGACAAATTTTCAAACATTCTCCCCTTCTGCATTAATCCCTCCAAAGCTGCCACCATCAGGGCAATTCTCTGCAGGGATCAGGATACCCCATCCCCATTGCCATCGCTACCCTTAACAAGTGATTAGTAAAGGTATCACCAACAACCTTTAATGGTGCAACAAAAGAGTTAGAAGGATAAGATTAAAATCAATAGTGAACCTCTCAAATATACACATTTCGTGCCAATTATAATCACGACACAGAAAAGATTGCAATACAGAAATAAAAAAAAAAATACTATGTCAACAAAAAAAGAGTCCAGTTGCTATTTGTCCATTAGTTAAAACAATTACCTTCATGACATTAAGTCTTGAATGGGGCTGTCAAATATGCAAGCTGTTCATAAGCAGCTTTTGTTCAGCTCAAGATGCGGTTGCTCGATTAATAAACAAGCCAAACATGATCCAAGTATTTGAGCTCAATATGTAAACAAGCTGAACATGAGCTAAATGCAGCTCATTCATGTTCAGCTTGAAATAGCTAAAAATATATATATAAACTATAACATGAGTATGGAATATTTATAGACATATGTATGTACATATATTCTCTTGAAATGGATACACACACACACACACACACACACACACACACACACATATATACATATATATACATAAACATACATATATCATTAATTCATTAGTTATCTGTCAAAATATTTTTTAATCTTTTTAGACCTATTTGATTACAAATTTTAAAGTTTGTGAAACATAATAAAAGCCCTCTCCATTTAGGCTAAAGGGAGAATTCATAGAAAAGGAAGAGAATTGAAAAGTGTCAGCCATTAAAACAGGTGGCCAAGATGAGCCTAAGAATTTAAGATAAATCAGGTAAAAGCAGGCCTAATTCTTTAGATAAGCAGCTCCATCCCGCCTCCCTTTTTCTTCCTCCTCTTACATTGTGAACTCTAACAGTGGCAAGTGGTGGTATTTAAAATCTAGCAACACCAGCCCTCTCCCTCAACTCTCCTCCTCTTCCTCTCTCTATCCATAGAAACTTCCATGTTGAGCAACATCTTCCCTTTTTCACCATACTTTTCCTGCCTCTCCTCCTCCTCCATCCAGGGATGATCTTTGTAGCTGCATCGACTGGGAAGCTCATTGCTTTTGGGCATTTCTGTTTCAAGCTTGGTTGAGTCAAGCTTGAGCTGACTAGATATGTAACAAATATAGCTTAACTTGGACTCAAGCCAAGCTTGAGCTGAACATTAGCCGTTTTCAATCTGAACCAGGTTGGATCCAGCTCACTTGTTCATGTTGTTTACACTATTTCTAGCAAGAATCATACCAATCCTTAAGAGAAAGAACCTTATTTCTAAAGGAAAAAGCACCTCCAGATTATTTGGGAGTGCAAAGAGACCTATACTGTGCTGACCCTTCCTTTGGCAATGGTACGAAGCTGGCACTACGGGAACTAGAATTAACAGGGCCATGCATGAGGCAACATCAACTGAAAAATCATCAGGTCTAATCAAGCAACTCCCTAGAAAAACAAACAGAGATGCCATCATGAGGTCATATGGTCAACATTTCTTTAATCAATAGTAAAATTATTATGGCATGTCTTGATTACTCGTAGCCTGAAAACTTAATTTTTCATCAAAAACAGATGAACAAACAGAAGTCATGATGTAATTATGAATTCTTTAAAATAGTCAAAAAGATTAAGGAAGCATGGCTAACTTAAATATTTTTTGATAAAACTGTACTCCAGCTTTATAATATAAGGAAACAATGATTTAGTCTCATCATTGGTAACCATATAAAGCTTTGTCATTTCATCATGTTGAACCACAAAGCGCAATGTCATCTTCATGAAGAATCTACTAAACATTATGTTTACAAAATCTGTTAATCTACTAAACATTATGTTTACAAAATCTGCCACGCTACTCCTCATGCTCACGATACTTGCATTAACCAAGTACCATGACCTGATTGAAACATCACTCCCCACTCTTGATTTTTAATGCCTTTGAGCTCTGCAATTGCAACGACAAGCTACACTATGTCAGTGCAATTTTTTCCTTCACTGCTGTTATCACACAAAAATCTAGACCTAATAAGTCTTGTAAATGATATAATCAACCAAAATGGTTCTACATACTACCATTCCCATTATCTTTTAGGAAAAACACTTTCTCCCTTCTGACCCTATATCACATATCTGTAACAAAACCATTAGTCACAATCAAGGTCCACCGTGCTAGGTCCAATATCAAGCCAGTATGGTTCAGCACCATGCATATTGTATTGAACCAGCGGCATATTGATCAGATTGACTAGGAGGTCTCCACCCACATCCATCATTATACCAGGCCGAACCAAATGGTTCAGTTCGAAGTTTTGGTACAAGAGCGGTACGAGTGGTCCACTCATATTGAACCAGGAGGCTAAACCATCCTAACTTTGCGTCAGTTTGGCTCAGTTCGACCAACCGCCTGGTTCAAGATAATTCAATTAACCCTAATCACGAGTTATATTTTAAATTATAATACAATTTTCTTCGCTTTGCAGTCATCGGATCCCAATAGAGACTAAATTTGTAAACTCATAACTCAACAAAAAAACAATTATAGATAAAGAAATGCATGTCAATGCAGGTTGAGAATTAGAAAAGCAGGGCCAAGATAGAAAATGTAAAATATGATTTTAGTAAAATTAAAAAATAGATGAAGGTAGAGAAAAAATTGAGAATGATGAGATTTTCAGAAGTGATCATTTTTCATATTTAGGAATGATTATTCATAAGGGGATATTGAAAAAGATCTTATCTACAGAATTAAAGCAACTTGGATAAAATAAAAAAGTGTAGCTAAGATATTATGTCATTATAAGATACCCAACAAGTTGAAGAAAAAAATTTATAGAATAGATGTAAGGCCATTTATGCTTTATGATATAGAATGTTGGGTAGTTAGAAAACAATATATACACAAAATAAATACGGCAAATGTATTTATAATGCAAAAAAAGAAAGAATAAAAAAATAAAATCATTCATAAAAAGGTAGTAATAGCACCAATTGAAGACAAATTAAAAAAAATTACTAAGTTTAGAGATATATAGCATAGCCTTAGAGATATATAACATAGGCCAAGAGATGCACCCAAAAAAAATATGTTTAAATATATATATAGAAGGAAAAAGAGGCAGAGATATGCCAAAAATCATATGAGAAGTAGTAAAAAAAAAGGACCTAATATATCCACATCTTATAGAAAGTATGGGCTTTTACTAAGCAAAATGGAGAAAAAGAACCATGTAACTAACCCCAACTAGATTGGGATTAAAGCTTAGTTGTTGTTATTGTTGCTATAATATAAGTCTATACTGAACTTCACATCCATTGCACAATCAATACCATCCCATATCCAAGTCATATGAAGCTATGTAAAATGGTGTAGACTCTACCAAAGCAAGGCATATCAAGGACACTGATGCTCCATAATTGTTCATACTAACAGTAATCAGCACAAAAAGCCTATAAGCAAACAAAATACAGAAAGGAAGCGCCATGCAAAGAGTACCTTCCATGTTGATTTTGAGTCCTTTACTTTGGTTGATCGAAGCATCTCATATAATAACCCTGCAGACGTCAAAATAGGAAACATAAATAAAAAAATGGATAGATGATAAGTATACATGTAAAGAACCAACATGACCAATGACTACAAAAAGGCTTACAAAGCTTGGCAAAACATAACATATAATACAAAAGGGACTGGAGAAAGCTTTTCTTTCCTGGATTTTTCACTTTAAGTCATTCAATTGATATTATTTTTGTTCGCTTTGCTTTAGTTGCTTTTCTTGTTTTTATATTTGACTAAAAAAAATCAAGAAAGAAAGAAAAGCAAGATCTCAAATAAAGGTAACATCAGATATTTTTGCCTTCATAAGCAACAACCAGATTGCCTCAATTAGCTTAATGTTTTAAAATAATTAATTTACATAACAAATTTTTAAAGAAATTAACATAGAAAAACTATTCTTTTCGACACCTAAAGTATATAGCTTGCTTTTGGCTTCAATAAATGTGTCAATGATTTGTAAAATATGATGTATACAAATGCCAATCCATGCATTAGAGCTCTAAAACTACCAGTCTTTTAGCCTTTACTAGTAGACATAAAAAAGTATGTAACAGACATCAAAAGCATAAGTAAATATGCAAGTTACAAGTTTAAGAAAGGAATCCTACAAAAGATCTGTGAAAATATTTTTTTGTTTTTATTTTGCTCCCGGGGGGAGGGGGCAATCAAAAACACATGATGGGCCATGAAAATTGAGAATATAAACAATAAGTGATGAGCTGTGATTCAAAATTCCTGAAAAATTGAGTTTTTTCAAAGATTTCTTATTTATTAAGTGGAAAGGGAATGATGACACCAGTACATCTAGGGCTAAAGGAAACAGTGGGCACATGATCAAAGTCCACATTAAATGATATCATAATCTACATAGGACAATATGCTTGCATACTCCTAACTTTCAATCAAATCAGGTCATTTAATTTAGAAATATATCTATCCATGACAAACAAGCAAGAAACTTCTTAAAGACATCATTTAGGATTTTAGGTTTTAAATGTTGTGGATCACAATCAATATTGTGCAATCTAAACATTATGGTTCTCTCATGGTTCTGTCATAAACTTAGAGACTTTTATCAACCTTACCTTAGTAAGCTGGGAAAATTGGGACACACCTTCTTTTATAATTTTGATACGTGGTGTAATCTACATGGGAAACATATTAGAGCATACCTTGCAAATGTTATATATACATGATGGATGGTGTGAAGTCGCATGCAGGCATGTGTTTAGTCCCACATCTATTGTGCAATGAAGAAGTCTTGCATATTTAAGTAGGGCCAAGGAGCCTAATTAATAACTTTCTAGCTATCCTTTTTCGGCAAAGTCTTGAGTTGTTACAAATGACATCAAAGGAATAGCTTGTAACTCTTGTATGACTATGGGACACTGAAACACAATCTTTCTAGAACTAACCACAAGCTGATCGTGGCATTTTGGTTTGTAATCGACACTTCCCTAGCAAACACACCATAGCTTAAACAAAGGTAGTCTGTGCTGACCAAGGTTGCCAAACCATACCAAACCTTTCAATACAGGACATACCAAATCATACCAGTGCAGAAAGATTACAGTTCAATATTTCGAAACAATACAGGGCCAATACTGCCTAAACTGCCCTATATAGCCCTAGACCACCACATACCAACCTCATCCTAATCTTGTATTGTACCGAACTGCCCTATATTGTGTCGAACCATCTGACTCAGCTTGGTAGGAATAATTTATAGATCAAAACCTTCCAATTTATTTAATCAGTATGATGTTATGCTGTTGGTTCGGTACGGAAGAAATCGATATGCCATCGGTTTGGTACAGTATGCCCCATACTAAACCATACCAATTCAATACCAGACCCATGTAGGCATGTGTTTAATCCTATATTACTATACTAGTTGTGTGTTGGAGAGGTATTGAGTATTTAAGCAAGAACAAGGACTCCAATTAACAACTTCCTTGGCTAACCTTATTGGATGAGGTTTTGGGCCATTACAAGTATGACTTTATCATTGCACAAAGCAAAATATATTTCACACTCATAAAAAGCTTATTCCAAACTTCACTAGCCCCCAATTACTCATTCAAAACATCAAGTTGCTACTTCATGGTCTATGTCCCAGAAATCATCAGCTCAGGGACAAGTAATTAATAACCCAATCATACCATCTTCATAAATCTTCTTTATCTACATTTGTTGATCTTCTTGATGGTTATATGTCTCCAGTTAGCATAAGTAGTATAGAAAGTCCTGATTCTGCCATGTCTTTATTGGCAATATTAACAATTTCATCTTAAGTTTGTCTTTCATTAGCAATTCGACGAAGGAACTAATTTGTTTTCTATCCTTGTGATCGCCTGATTATGTTCTTTAGGACTTCAAATTCAGGAAAATCAGCTCAGTTTTTCCAAGTTCCAAGATAATGTTCATGAGACCTCATGTGGTCACATCTTGCAACTTATTGGAACTGATGTGAAAGCCATCAAAGTAATGTTGACAAAGCGGACAACTTGTCCTTACTCATATAAAGAATAGTTTATCACAGTTGGCATATATAATCACATCCTCTATGACTCATCTAAAGCATCCTAATGCTCTAATTGCATTGCCACCTCAGTGGCCTATTTCCAGCCTCGATTTACTTCTTTTTGTGTAACCCTACTAAACTCAAGTTCTTATACTAAGCGTACCATAGAAAAATCAATAGGCAAACAATCTTGAAAACACAACATCAATCTCACACACATTGCACTGTACCTATGGCAAAATGGCCTGCTTCTTTGGCAAAGGAATGGTCAATATACCTGTATTCCTTGTCCCCTCTCCCATTATGTTTCATTTGAATCCTCTTCACCAACTTATATTCTTAAAGACATTTATGAAACTTATACTCTAGAAAGGTGAAATAGTTATTAGGAGGCTAAAATCACATTCTTAAGGAGAATATCAGAGTAAATCATACTTAACTTGAAAGCATTCAGGCTACAGATAAAAGTCATCAAGCATCAGCTAGGTTGATCTATTAACAGGTTAAAAGCAAGACTGGCTAACATGCAATGGTCAAACATGTGCAATATCTTTTTTTAAGTCCTCCTCATGAGTTGTGGAGTCAGATCAGTACACATGATCATTCTTGTCAAAACCACCCTAAAGTGCTAATGCAGCATAGATTTTCCAACTGCATAAAAGGTAAATAATCAAAATGCGAACTTTTTATGTAGTTACTAAGAAAAAAACTCAGACTGAGCCACTCAATGATTAAGTCAACCAACAAATAAGATTCTAGCATATAGAACCAAGAAAATGGTCAAGAAACCATGTAAAAAGCATGAAATGCAACATCAAAGTAGTTCGTGAAGAAAATTATGCAATTGGGACAAAAGAGGGTGAATCCAGCACAACAAGCTAATTTTCAATTCAACAGGACTCCATGTCATAATACTTCGCAAGATCTGCAAAACCGGTACCGATTCCTATACCGATACATAACCGATTCAGCACAATATAGGTCCATACAGCATGGTATGCCATTTTTTTTTACCTTTAACTACTTGTAAACAAATGGTACAGATTAATTCAGGCCAATTTAGTTCACACCAAATAGAAACTTGGTACCTGGTATGATCAGTATGGATCGATACAAGTTAATATGACAAATCTTGGTCTTTTGGATTCAAGGATTTAAAGTATACAAATCTTATTATTCTCTACTAAGGTTCTCATCTTAGTACCGAGTCCGTATCAGTACCACACTAGTACAATATTAGTACGCCTAGTACACAAGTTGGTTCAACATACCAAAAGTCAATACACACCCCGTATAGAGTTTCAGTTTGGTACTGACATGATATAATACATCGGATACAAAGCGGTGCAAGCTGATATGGCATACATGTTCTCCACCCTTATCCTTTACATTACCATTAACCTCCTTATCCATGTTACATGAACACTCGCAACCAACTCCAAAACTTGGAGTCAAATAAATATCATAAACTTGGACACTTTCTAAGTTCTTTGATTCCCACTTTTAAAAATCGATAGAGAGTTGAACCCTTCCAACAATGAGTTTGAC
This sequence comes from Calamus simplicifolius, assembly GCA_900491605.1. Taxonomy (NCBI): domain Eukaryota; kingdom Viridiplantae; phylum Streptophyta; class Magnoliopsida; order Arecales; family Arecaceae; genus Calamus; species Calamus simplicifolius. The sequence continues at coordinate 377,107 of UESW01004123.1, forward strand.
TTTCCATTTAAATGTTAGGAGTGAGCACTTATCCTTTTAAAGACTAGTCAAGGAGTAGGGCAAAATAGCACATTATCTTGTTAGCTAGGGCTAGAGCATGACCACTCATCTCAAATCTTAATGGGGCTTTAGATTGGAACAAAAAGAATAATCCTCCCTACAGGACCAAAAGAGAAAACTACTACCCCGCAATGGCCTCTCACTTCACGACTCAAAGCAAGATGAAAAGGATTCAACTCATGATAGAAAACATCTCACTCTAGAAAATGATGAAACTTCCATTCAACCCCTCTCATCATCACTCTCACTCTCGCTTCTCTTTCAATCTTTCCCTTTTCACCAACCTCTCCATCCAAGAAGCACCTCTTTCACTCCAAGGCTTTCTCATAGCACTTAAAAAGCAAGGCAATCAGTTGATTCAATTTGGGATCGCTACATAGGCACTTTCCTCTCATGACTTGCTTGAGAATCTAGAAGAGAGCCTTCAAAGAAGTTGACTAGATCTTTCTAGCTCACACAACAAATATTATTTTTCTTATATCTTTGTCAATTGTAAGGTCCAAACAAGAAACATTTATGAAAGACCCTAACAAGAAATATCCTTTGAATGTTTTCTTTTTAATATTTAGTAAATGGCATATAAAAGTATAAGTATGGTTTCAAATCCTAGCAAGGAATCCTGTTGAACATCGAAATGGGTTGTCACTAGTCATCGGGATAGAACCAACCCATCATCATCTCAATACCCCAATCGGTGCGTATTGGGATATTTTCCATCCTAAGAGTCGAGATGGGATGGGACAATGACACATGTCGTTCCATAGAAAAACTAAGACAACGCCATCTCACAAGATTTAAAAACTTGGGTACAAATAAATAATTTTATTGAAATTATATTTTACCTCGTTTATCCCCAAATCACCCTTTTCTCTCTTGCCATGTCAAACACTAGGATAAGTGTTCAAATCTGATTCACTAATCTATATTCATGCAACATTGTTCCTTAGCATGTAAGAGAACTAATGTTCATGTTTAACTTAGTATATCTAGTAGATTCCAATAGGTGATTGTCTTTATTGTTATTCTAGATTATCTAAAATAATATTAATAGTGAGCTCTTGTTCTTTTTAGAGACTGATCGAGGATGTAGGTATCAAGTCAATTTTGTAAAATTTAATTGTCCGCAATCCTTAAGTTAATTGAGAAGTTTGAATAAGAAATATGTATATCTAAGGTCTTATCAAATAATATCTTTTAATATTTCTTTTATAAAATATTGAAGCATACATATATTAGCTATTTTTTAATGTATCCCCACATCTTCTTCCTTTCCTCATGCCCAGCCAAACACTAATAGGCACATTTGAATTTGATCCCACATTCAGTTCCATGCCACATTGGTTTTGACGCTTCAATTTTTGGTACTGTTGTGATGTTATACTTTTGGACACATGACCGTGGGCTTCATAACACCATCTGGGGCAAAAAGATAGGCAATTGGCAATCTTTGTAAAGCAACTTTGCAAAGGACATATAGGAAAAGCAATGACACTTCAATTGTTGATTATTTTAATTGCCAAAACCATATCGGCCTACTTTACCAAAGTGCCACGCATATTCTCCCTGTTTCTCTAATGTTATAAGGAACAAATGCAAATCTTTTAACAAAAACTGAACTGATTGTTCAAATTAGTCTAGCAGTCAAAATACATTGGTATAGTTTTAAGTTTATAATTTATTTACACAGTCGTCAACAGATTAGAAGAACATTTTGGCAACAGGACATTCATACAAGGACATGTGGCCTCTGTCCTCTATGCATGCAAGCATCTGGATATTTTAGAACTGTAAATGGTATTGTACCATTAAAACATTTAGTACCATATAATCAACATGGGATGCAGGCAAATTCATCACAGCCTAGTCAAAAGCCACATACTTTGTGACAACATCTTTACTGAACACCGTTGTAACCTTTCTGGTCATTCTCTTTAAGGTTTCCCCTTCTTTTAAACATTCAACCGGAATCTTAGTATGGTCGCTATGGCTGACTTGAATCTTTGTTACATATACCCACATGACTCCGGCCTTAGACAGCAAAATTCTTGTACTCTAAAACTTATCCAACAAGCCTTATCCCATCTCAAATGATCTTTATAAATCAAAGTATAATCAAAAAGAACTTTTGGACGTCAACCATTACTGCTTTACAAAATAATGAGAAGCAAGATCTACATCATTGGTTTCCAAATTTAATTATGTAGCACGGAAGCAACCTTCTCCTATAGACTAAAGCAAAATTAAACCTCCTTTATCTAAGAACCGCCGCATAGACGTAGCTCTTTCATAGCTAATCGGCGTCTTAAAAACAGCGATCTTGACCAAAATCGTATTAATAAACTAAAGAAATATTCATCAAGGAAGTAATCAAGAACATCAAACAAAGGAAAAATGCATGTAGAATCTAAGCGGCTATAATCGAGACTTACGGTCTCGGGTGATCTGCCGGAATGATTTGTAATCACCGCCTTGGGAGGAGTCCGAGTCCGACATCGACATGATTCGTCTCCTTCTTGTCGAACTCCTCGTAATCTATGTATGAGAGCCGGCTAGATTTGGGGCTTTTCTTCCGATATTGCGCTCGGCGAGAGAGGGTGGGGGTCGTGGAATCTCAGGCTTCCCCCCTTCGGAGTCACGAAATAAGATGGGGAGGTTGGAATATTTCTTCTTGGGTGGTGTGGTCCGACGCGGTGGTTGACCGGCGAGGGACTGGAAACCGCTGTCTCGGCTTGACCGGGAAGAGGGCTAAGGACGGATGTCGCGTGGTGGATCTCGGAGGAAAGTTCGCCGCCGTCGGCTTAAGTAATTGCCGTCACCGGTGCCGAAAGGACTATAATACCCCTAAGGTAAGTACGGAGAACCGGGTGCCGGACTTACTGATCTCCTGCAACCGTAACTCTAGGAATTTGTTAGAATTGGGCACGTGGCTAATATCCTGTGCATAGTTCTTGTCAGCATTCCTTCACTTTGTTGTTGATTTTGCATCCCAAGATTATATTTTGATTTTTTTTTTCTGGCCTATCGGAAGTTTACCATCTATTCACGTTATCATAAAAAATAATTATGGTCAAGCATTTGCTTAAATAATATAACGGTTCAAATTTTGATTGAAGTCCAACATTTTGAGAATAGAATAGATATCTAGTGAAAAAAATAGATACCAGCTTCTTCTAAATTCTATAAAAAGAGTTGCTTTAATAAAGTTAATAACGGTATCTTCATAAATTACAAAGCAAATATGAATTCTTGTAAAGATTTCACAATCATGTTGAGAGAGTCTTTCTTGATTCATTGTTTAGAATCATGAAAGTAGGTGATCACACAATGGATACTCATCCAACCTATTAAAAGAATTTAAATTATTCAAAGCTCTTCATAGGACACTAGCTATATATAATGGTTGTAAATCCTATTATTGAAAGCTTATCAAACACATTCCAAATTATATAGTTAATCCTGTCAAATAGAACTTTCTTTTTTAAGCTATCAAAAATGATCTTCAAGAATTCTAATGGAGGTGAAACTTGACAAAGCAATATAACTCTTAGAGTGGAATACAAAATAATATATTGCAAGTACACATGCCTTTAGCAAATTCCTAACAAAACTCCTCCTAAGGAGTTATTAAAATAATTCTTTTTAGGTTGTGAGGTGTGGAAGAATGAATATTAGAATTGATAGAAAGAATCTTAGAGGTACTCGGCTTATAAGGCAACAACGCCTATAAATCTTATAAAAGCAATGAATTAACCTAGTTCACTCGAAGCATTGTTCACCTTAAGCAGTCGAGCAATTAATTAGCTACCTCATCCACAATTGGTTTAGTGTTCAAAGTTAGAACAATACATTAGATTCTAAGTTAGTTTTATGGAGATAATACATTAAACTTGTTAATTAGTTTTAAGGCTGGCACAACTAAAATGATATGATTATCTATTATAATCAATATTCCACCATACCCTATGATCCAAGTATTGATTTAGGAAGGCTAGGAGACCTAACATAGGCTAAGAACCTTCTATCTTCTTGCTATATGGTTATGGTTTATCTCCTATTCAATTCTCATTTTGGGCATTTCGAAGATTGTGTTGTCCTGACCATTGACAACGCTTTCCCTACTATCAATGTGATATTGGTTGTTTGACAATACATTGAATTGATGTTATATGAGTAATTTAATTGTTGTGACTAATTTATTGATGTGAAATAAGCATTACATTACTACAATTAATGTGAATGGACAAAGTGGGACTTGTCTTTTATTTTAATGTTAATGGGATACAAATAAGTTTCATGGTTTCAATGAAGCATACCCCGATATTGTAAGTATGCATTTAAGTTAGTATTCAAATAGCAATACTATTTTGTTGAACCCAGGTTTCCATTTTAGACTCAACCGTGTTGAATTCATTTGCTCTTTATTTCACATCATTCAATTAATTTCGATTCATTTATTTCTATTTAGTTGATTTTGGTTAATTATTTCTATACAATCAATACCACCATCACCCTTTTATTATCCATTGCCACCACCATAACTCTTACTCATGGTGGGCCCTCCTCATGGTGCTCGGTGAGCTAATGACTTTGCTTAGATAGTAGCTATAAGTTCACACTCCTACGTCAAAAAGATAGAAATATGGGGCAGGACTTGTAACAAATGCCCATCCTTAAGATCTTCTTTCCTTTATGTTGAAAAAGTAAATCGTCGCAGTGTCAAATCTATAGAGGGATAAAAGAACATGGTGAATCTTAACCCTGATGGTGGAGGGGATGATCTTAAAGGCAATCTTGAGGATGGAATTAAAGAATATTCCCTAATTTCCAACTAAAGTATAAAATGAAAGATAAAGCTTTTTTAAAAAAAGTTTTTATAGTTTAAGTATATATAATATAGTTGTAATTATTATTTTTCAAGAAAAAAATAAAATATTCTATTGTCTTGAATAATATATGACAAACATTTTAAAATACTAAGTAGCATCATTATAGCATATAATGTAAATTAATGATAACGAACATCGTTTTCTTTTAAAAAATTCTAGATAAACAGGATACTTAGACATATCCTGTTGTGGCCGAGCTAAAGAAACCAGGTTGATAGTTATGCTAATCAATTTAGTTATAACAATTGTTCTTTATGGTCTACCTTGATGCTAAAAATAATAAGATGAGCAAACTATTTATTTTTTAGATGTAACTACACTACTTATAAATTGAGTATAAACTTGGAGTAGACTATGTACCATCTACCATGTTATGTCTACTTTTAGATGTAGGATAATATCCTTTCCTTATGCATTCTTTAAACAATACTATTGACCTCACATTGATTTTGATGATTACAAATAATTAAGTAAATTATTAATAAGTTTGGTATAGAGTTGCAGTGCAATGTAGGCATATTTGTCACCAAAAATGAAGAAGTTGAAATTCAAACTCTTAACAAGGTCTCTACTTCAAAAGGAAGTATTGAAGAAGAACAAAACTATAGAAGAAGGTTTTAAGCTTTAAATAATTAAGATTCAGATGTTTTGAGAATGAATTCTATTGAAAAGAATTAAGTTGCAAGGGCTAACTTACTTGGATTTATCAAATCAAGAGTCTTTCATGGAGTTAGAATCATTTCTGGACATTTGGATCAAGGTAGCTGACTCTCATATCAATTAACAAGAAAAATTTGAGCTTCACAAAGTTTTTACAGAGAGTTATCCTTGATTAGTCGACATGGTAGTCGACTAACACTGTCAGCTCCCCCTTCTCTCTGGAACCACTAACAGCACACCTGTGGCAATTGGATAGAGTTCTATCAGTCTTTATGTAGCGCTCCACAAAGACTTCGACAAATTATCACAAGCAATAGACACACAAAAATACGTCATGTTAAAAACTTTTTATTATCAACTCAATTATATATACACATCACTCAAATCAACACTAAGCATCATCCTGCTCAGATAATATTTTCTTGAAATCCTCAGGTAGTTTACAAGATCACATTCATAATCGACATCAAAATCATAAGTATATACATTATACTCATATTTTTTTCCAAAACATTCTTTTATTTATATCCAAATAAGTCTAATACATCACTACTCCTCACTGTATATATACACATGTACATAAACATAAAAGTTACCCCAGACTAACTCAATATACAAAGCTAACATGTAAACACTCCGGCCTCCAAGTAAGCCTTATAAGCCAAGGGTTCAGTCCCGCTAGCCTTGATCCTACCAACCAAACTCACTGACTTGAAAATAAAAGTGTCAACCATAAAGGGATGAGACCTAAGTCCCAATGACTGGAGAACCATCTAACCATGGGGAAATAAAGAACCTTAATATCATTTCAAAATAGAATAAACACATGTAACATAAGTAAACACATATAATATTCATTTGAATATGATATCAGAAAACTTAAAATGTAGCTTATTTTTCAAATAATATACCAGTACTGAGATACTCTATAAATAACTTTTTCCACTGAGAATAATTTATTTATGTAAAAATCCATGAATAATGTATTTTCTTATAAAATACAAAATAATCTTTCATGCAGCCCAGCTTTTCTTTTCTCATTTCTTTGATCCCTATTGGGATCTAATTTGCCCATCGGCATCTCATATAAACCATCCCCACTGGGATGAATATATGGTCCATTGGCTTTTTTAAATCACAATACAAGCTTTTCAAAAGTTATCCATTGGCATTTTTTTTAAATCTAGATGCAAGCTTTTAAATCTTATGATGTTGGACTTGTGTGTAATGCCTCCGAGATACCATCCTACAGTCGTCCTCCTGCAGGTATACTCTCATCGGGTGTGTGACTAGCAATAGGATCCCTGCATAAATAGCATCCCTTACTCGTATAGTTCATCCAGCAAAGTACTTTATTTCTTAACCCTAGAACCTCGAATTTTTACTCTGCCCCTCATGGGCTATATAATAACCAGCTCCACTGAGCTATGATTCTTGCTCCTATGGGTTGCTTACAACCTGTCCCATTGAGCCTGGTCAGCGTACACCCACCCTAAATCCCGGGATTCATTGTACGATCGAATCGCAAGAAGATGCCAGCTCAATATTAGTATGTAATGCTCATGCTACAGCACAGTCTAAAGGGTGATCAACCCTATAGATGCTCGATGCTCAGTATGATACATACATCAAAATATGTTATTTATAAAGCTTTATCATGCAAATATGCCATGTATACATCAAAAATTCATGCATTGAAACTCATGCTTATTTCTTTGTACTTAAGACTCATGCTTTAAATTCTGTAATAAAACCCATGCATTAGAATATCATATAGTAGGTTCTTATTTCTTAGGTTTAAAATGTACATAATGCTCTACTAAATATAACATACTACAACTAGGTATGAATATCATTATACTGGCTCAAAATAAACTTTTCATTGCTAGATGAGAAATCCACTCATCTCAGCAAAATATCCTTTTAATTGGTACTCAAATCCAGTATTTTTGCTTTCTGGAATAACCCTCTTGACCTACGTCAACATACAGATACAATAGTTATTAGGGTTACCTACACACAAAGTTTTCTCCTAAAACCATGCATGCATACATGATCTAACATCTGATATCTCATTATTTTCTTCCATCATTTCTCTACTCAATATTACTTATCATCTGTACTATAAGAATCTAAGAAAATCTAAAGTCATACAAGGTCGAGGAAAGTTATAGCTTATCTGAAGCTTAGCACGAAACCCCGAGCTTTCCTTTCTCTTCCTCTTTCTTTCTCCTTTTTCTTCTTCTTCTTCCTCTCTTTTCTTTCTTTCTTTCTTCCTCTCTTTCTTTCTTTCTTTCTTTCTTTTCTTTGGTTGAACCCATCTTTTTCCCTTTTCTACAGTGACTTAGGGACCAAGGCATGAACAGTGGGTTGCTTAGGGGCTAAGGCACTGGTGAAATTTTCATTTAGCCCTCAATAGTTCTTAAGGTACGCTTTTTGAAAAATATGTCACTCACTCATAACTATGATATTTAGTCTTTAGATTTTCTTTTTCAAATTACCCTTAGCACAATTACCAAATGGCCTCGAAGCCTTTTCCCATTTTGCCCCTGACATATAATTTTTTTAATAGATTTATTGGTTGGATTATTATTTTTCATCTAAATTAATACTTTTATTTAATTTTTCTAGGAAAAACTTGTCAACTTGAAGAGCTTGATTTTAAAAACCCAACGGATCAAACGTCACTCAAATCGGACTTAAAACGAAATAAATATGGAATTTTGAAGATTTAACCCAAGAAATCTACAGTTTTGGAGTTGGCTCGAGCAGATCTCAAGTTGGCTCCAGCAGAATCGGGAGTCGGCTCTAGCACAAAGCAGAATTACTGACTTTCTATTTTTCTACAGGAGTTGACTCCTCCTAGTCAGCTCCAAAATATGCCAGAAGTTTTAAACTATGCCTAAGTCGACTTCTCACCAATTAAAGTTAACTCCAAATGCTAAAAACGTCACTTAAGGGCAAAACTCAAATCAAATTTGAATTTTCTTGTGATTTAAGCATATTAAAACTTAAATATCTTAAATTCATAAATAAAAATCATTAGCACCAAAAAATATACTCATTTACACCATAATTTTTTTTTTACATTTATCAAGTGGCCAACACATCCATTCATCATTGAAACCATCCGACTTTCATTTTAGATGAAAATGCCATTAATATTACTAAAATTATAAGATTTTCAGGATGCTACAAACACAGTGAAAGATGGCTTCAAAAAGTTTTTATAGTGACTTTTCTTCCATTAGTCGGCATGGTAGCTAACTAATGCAGAAAGAAATGACTCAGAAAGAAATAACGTAGCAGGCTAATGCCCCATTAGCTATCATAGTAGCCGACTAACCCAGTGACAAGGGCTATAACGACTAGTCTCAAATACAATTCAAGCTTCAAAACTCTCACTCCAACCACCTCCAACGGTTCAAAATGGCTAGTTAACGTTTAATCCTTTAGAAGACTATAAAAACAAGTTAAATTGGAGGATATTTAGTGATAGAGTGAAAAGGAATAAGTAAGAAATATTCAAGAAAGAACTCAACCTTTACTATTTCAAGCCAGCTGACTTTCAAGAAAGCAAAAGGCATTCAAAGCTCATTCAAGGCTCCACCAAATATTTAAAGATGCTTCTTTAAGTACTCAAAGCTTTAGCATTTAAGGAGGAGAAGCCCACTCAAGAAAAGACCTTCAAAAATTGTAAAGTGCTTTTATTGTTTTATTTTGCTCATAGAGGAGCTATTTTATTCTGAAACTTGTACCATTGTTATCTTGTTGGAGTTTCAACTTGGTTGAAACTTGTGTTGAGTATGTCAAACCCTTAATTGGTGATTTGTAAGGCTTCCCTTATGCTTGATAAATAAGAAGCTAGATGTGTTAGCTAAGGTTGTAATCATTTGGATAAAGATTAATGAAGAAAATTCCCAAGAGATGCTTGGGGAGTGGACGTAGATGCAAGGATTGGCACTGAATCACTATAAATCCCTATATTTATGTGTATTGGCTTACTGTGCATTATTACTCTTTACCTCACTTTATTTTACTTAATATTTTTGAACTTAGTTTTTCAAAATAGCACATACTTATTAAATTTTTAAATTTTTAAAAAGAATATAATTCACCCTCCCTCTTGGGTTACTTAGTTGGGCAACAAGTGGTATTAGTTTTGTTTTATATTATAACATAGTAATTATCTATTATTATCATTAATTTATATTATCTTATATATAAATATTAAAACATAATAATTAATATAAGAGGTACGTATCACAAAATAATAGTTGACTTATGAAGAAAAAAAGTTTTTTTTATAAAATGTTTCGTTTGAGTTTTTTTTTTTTAAGAATTGGTTTGATCGTATTAAAATGTCTAAGTTAATATATATTTATCATATCTTTTTAACTTAAAACAACAACAATAATAATAGCGAAGTTTTAATCCCAACTCAATTGAAGGTTTTTTAACCCAAAAAAATAGAAAATAAAATAGAAAATATTAGTTTGCTCTTCGATTATTACTTGGTCAACTCTAAACTAAAATGTCTTAGCTTTTAATAGTTTGACTTATGTTTCTTACTTAATAGATTATATTAAGAAAGAACAAATGATGAACTAGAATCATTTTTGTTTAGTTTGCCTATTTATTTTTCTTTAAGAATAATATATATATTATAGAGTGTATCTTTATTGTCTTATTACATGACATCATCTTTTATAACTTACAATACTAACTGCATATTTTCTTTATTTATTATTTTATCAATACTTTATTAATATACATTATAATCGAAAATTCAGTATGTTGTATCTCCAAGCCCTCTTTTAATTAAATAAATACTATACCATCGATGAACTCTTCTATAAATCAATGTAGGAGAGACTTGGATGCTCTATTCATCAAATCCATAAATGTAGTCGATGCATTCATCAATCCAAAATAGGATTACTAAAACTTAGTGTTCATAATATGTTCAAAATGTAGTCTTCAATACATCCCACATCTTAATCTTCAATTGATGATATGTTAATCTAAGATCATCCTTGAAAAATATTTATACTCCTTGTAGTTGATGGAACAAATCATCAGGTACTTATTCCTTATAGTAATCTTATTCAACTCTCTTAATCAATGCAAAGTCGCATACTTCTATCTTTCTTCTTTATGAATAATATTAGAGCTCCTTAAAAGATACTTAGTTTATGAAATCTTTATCTAGGAAGTCTTGTATTTGTTCTTTTAGTTCCTTTAGTTTGGCTGGAACCATTCAGTATGAAGCTTTAGAAATTAGTTCGATCAAAGTACTAAGTCAACAAAACGCTCGATTTTCCTATTTGGTGGTAGATTTGATGAGTCTTTTAGAAAGATATTAGGAAATTCTCAATCATGGTGTCTTCTAACTTTAAGTATTTTTATTAAGTGTCTCCAGCAACGGCCAAGTAACCTTATAACTTGCTTGAAATATTTTTTAGCCTACAAGATGGATATTATTTGAGGAGGAGTAATTCTTGCACTTCCAATATACATGTATTTTATCCCCTTGGAATCCAAAAATTTATACTTTTCTTATGGCAGTCAATATAGGCATGGTCAGTAGCTAATCAATTCTTCTCTAATATGACATCAAAGTCTTGCATATTTAATACTATTAGATTCATTAACAATTTTTTGTCTCCTATTTTGATGTAATAGGTATTGTAAATAGCATTAGAATTCAATATATGCTCACGAAAGTAGCAAAATATAATTGCATTTCACTTGGCTCAACTATCAAGTTATGCTTTCTAATGAAGGTGGTAGATATAAATAAATTGGTTGCTCGTGAATCAAATAATGCTAGAGCATTGACAACATGGGAATGATATTTCTAGCTAGTGTTAGAGGCTTGAGTGTCCTATTCGGTGAGGGTATAAACTCTCCCTTAGGCTTTTATCTTTTAGATTTTCTTGTTCTATGTGGTCTGTTGCCCAAATGATGCAACCCAAAAGGGGGATGAATTAGGTTTTTAAAAATTAATAGACAAGTATGTGCACTTAGCAAATTACAGAATCTCAGTAAGTATAGTGTAGTGAAGTGATTGTATGCAAGCAACACAAAAAATAGATCAATCAAACACAAGCAATTTATAGTGGTTCGGCGCCAAACCCAGCACCGACATCCACTCTCTAAGAACCCCTTGGGAATTCCACTATCAACCCTAGCCAACCTGGCTAGCAACTTATTTATGGGCACAAGCAAACCTTACACCCTAGCCTTCCGGGCTAGTAACTTATTTCCAAGCACAAGTAAGCCTTACAATAATCTCATGGGTAGACCTCTACCATCACAAGTTTCATCACTATGAAACATAAATTCAAAGCACAAGAATGTTAAAAGTATATACAATAAGCTCCTTAAATGAGCAGATATTTAAGAGAATACTTTACAAATTTGAAGAACACTCCACAAGAGGGCTTCTTTCTTTGAGCACGCTGGAGCAATGAATAAAGCCTTTGATGAAGCTTTGAATGCTCTTCAAGAGGTTGTTGGAGCTTTCATACCATGCCAAGGATGAAGAAATAAATGTACTTTGGGTGGCTCACAAGTATTTAATGTAGCTCTCCAATATAGATTTTTCACAAGATTTCTTCAGGGATTTGTCACTATTCCTTCAGGATTTTTTCACTATTTTTCTTCTCTCTCAAATTATTTTTCAAGAGGCTATTTATACACAAAATCCAAATGTAGTCGTTTATAGCCGTTGTGAGATAGAAGAGTGAAAATGGAATGCATTAAAACATTGAAAAATAGCCGTTACAGAAATTTTTATGAAGATTGATCAACCAATTGGTCATCCAATTAATTTTTGCTCTCTGTCTTGGCATAAGATGGTAATAGTAGGCATCTTATCCAACCGGTCACTTAAAATCATATTTCAAAAGAAATCTTTGCAAGTCTCAAAGAAAGAAGAGAAAGCAGAACTTCATTGGGCGCCTAATTGGTGCCCATAATTGGAGCCAAGATAATTGGATGCCCAGTTGGGCTTCTAACAATTACATACTTTCAATTGGACACCCAACTAGGTGTTTAACATTGAATCCACAAAAGTTAGATGCCCAATTGGGCGCCTAACTTTTCACCTAACCCAATTGGGCCCCAGCTGGGCACCTAATAGCTCCTTCAAAGAGATTGGGCACCTAATTAGCTGCCCAGATCTAGGAGCAAGGCAAAGAGCTCAGGATTTAGGCAAGAAATTTTTCAGGAAAATTTCAATGATGACATGGGTGATCTTCTGGTCGCCCAGTCTGCACAAAAACTCTGTAAAAATTGTTAAGTCCAGTGTAAGACAAAATGTAATATAAATGCAAAGGAAACATGATGCTTTGAAAAATAAGATTCATTTGGATAACATCCAAAGGTAGTTCTGTACTCTTGAAAAACAGATGCACACTTAAAACATGAAATCACCTGAAGAATTTGAAACTTAAGTTCTTTGAAAAATTCATATTGTAACACAAATTCTTTTGAACTTTGAAATTATTTTGACTTGAAAACATATTCATAATAATATCACTTTACATTTGTGTTACCTTTTATTTGACTTGTAGAATACCTTGATTTGAAGTAAAACTTCTTTGATATGAATTTCCTAAAATCATTTTGTCTCAACAATAAAGTCATTAGTTTATACTTAATTTTTTTGTATTCATCAAAATCAATATGAGGTCAACATGATCATTTTCTTACTAATTCGAGGATTCTCAAGCAGCATTATTGATAGCCCTCCTCACCCTATGTAGGAGCATCTTGTCCTATTTCCTTGAAGAGTAGCATAAAAAGTTTACATGCAGTGGATAAGGTTTTCAGATGTCCATTGTACTTTATTAATTCATTTTTATTTTCAATCTATTGGATTTCTACCTTACCATCAGTTGTCACACCCCTGGCATGAGATCCTAATCGAAGGTCACATCAAACTATCACATATGCATATATGACCTTATAAATATGCAAAGTATTCATTATAATATCAACAAGTAACTAGATAATAGAATACAAATCTAAATTTATTGTTTTTCTAAATCTTAACACTAGCTCTCCTGGCATAACTATGCACTCACATTATAGTCCCCAAGCATCTATTGATCGAAACCTGAAAGGAAAGAAATAATAAGATAATGAGTATAATAGCCTAGTAAATAACGATCACCTCTACTATAAAACTAGATAATAATAATTAAGTATTTTTTAAATAATATAATACATTAATAAATCAACAAAAGCATTTAAGGAATAATAATTTCACAATATTCTGGTTTTAATTATTTTTGTAATCATCACATAAATTTGTTTCAATGCATTTCAACATCTAATCTAATTATGCCCGAAATAGTCATCTCATCATCTACTAATCTATAACCTTACTGGTAGGATACTAACCAATGTATGACTTTCACTGACAATCGGTCTTAACCAATATTTAACCCCCATCAGTACGAGGTCTGACCAATGCATATCCTCTAACCGTCACAAAGTCTGAACCAATGTTTAACCTCTACTCATAGGGTATTGATAAAGCATATCCTCCATTGGCTTCAACGAATGTATATCCCTCATTGGCCATAAGTATCTAACAAAGTTGGCATTGAAGCCTTAGTTATCTTATAATTTTTTAAATCAATTCATAATCCAATAATCATGATAAAATGTATTATTTCATAAATCGAGAACCATAACCAAATACTAGAGTTCATAATATAATATTTAATAGCACATTATTTTACAATTAATAAATGCATAAAAAATCATAACTTTTTAATCAATCATAGTTAATCCATAATAATATATAAAATCAAAAAGAGGTGGCTGATCACTTATATAATAGGCTCAAACTATAGCAAAACCAATTGACTTTGATTAGTCCCTTGATAATCTATCACATAATTTATATTTAGTCAACATCAACTAGGCTACAAATTAATTTTCTCAAAACCTAGAGCCCCAATCAAATTAGACTAGTAATCTAAAAAATCCCTCTTAGGAATAGGGACCACCATACCGAAAAGAGACATTGACTCTAATAGAAAACCCACTACTAATGGGAATTAACAATACCTAGCAAGGTTAAGATTAAAGCCGATATGTTTGGACCCTTCCTTAGAGTCTTCCTTATACAAGGTACTAGGCCTTAAAGTGGTACACAAATTAGGGTCCTAACACTATAGAAGGAGAGAGAAACCTTGAGAAAAAAGAGGCAAAAAGGATGAGAGAGAGAGAGAGAAGAAATAAGGCAAGGGTTACCCATCCCTTCTTTCTTAAAGAATAGGAGAGTTTTTGCCCTCTTCTATTTTCCTGATGAGTCCCTCCTACAACTATGTGTGTGTGAGAGAGAGAGAGAGCAGTAGCAATGATTTCACCAACGATAAGTACCTACATTAGCTAACAACCATAGCTCAATCAAGAACTATAATAAAAAAATCATGTAGATTGGTGGGGTTTCCATCAATGTGATGGCTTCATTATTGTTCATTGAACTTGGTCCATCCATTTGGTAGATATAGTTGACATTTAACACCACTCAACCTATTGTGGATTATCTAAGAAATTATAATGCAAGGGCTTTGATCACTCTCTCTGTTAGCCAAGGTAGAGAAAAAAAGAAAGAAAGAGGAAAAGGAGGAGGTAGGCTCACCTTGCTTCAACAAATCCTTTGTCAACATTTTTCAACAACAATAACTACAAAAGGACTTCTTTTTCCATCAACCTTCAGTTTACTCATTGAGAGTTGTTAGATTTGATTCAAAACAAGGAACATCGAGGTCCATAGAGAGTAGGTGGACTTTGACCTCCATCAGAACTTGACGATAGTCCTTCAACCCCAAATTTGATGGGGGATCAAATCACTGCAACAAATATGTTGGGTAGCAACCCTTTTTTTTCGATGCTTACTATAAGCATCGAGAATTTTCGAAACCTGCTAATGCTTTTTAGAAACGTCGACAATTAAAGAATGAAATCTCCCAAAATGGCAGTTAAAGAATTTTTTGATGCTTTTAAGCATCGGAAAATCTAACTTTACCGATGCTTATTAGCATTGGACTCTATTCCTTTTTAACACCCGCCCTGAGAAAACCCTAGCCCCCTTCCTCTTTCTCTCTGCGATCCCCATCTCCGACGAAACCCTTCTAAGCCCTACCCTCCCAACAACATCGGTGGCCTTTCTCCTGCTTCTTTGGCTTTAGTGAGTGAGCGGTGATGGGGTATGTGGTGGAACTGAGCCAGCGATGCCTGACGAAGTTGAGGGCAGGGGATGCATGCCGGAGCGCATGCAAGGCGAGGAAGCCCGAGTTCTGCTACAGTGGGACGTACGCGAACCCGGCGACATGCTGACCCTCAGTATACTCCCAGATGTTCAAGTCGGCGTGTCCTAAGTCCTACAGCTACGCCTTCGATGACGCCACCAGCACCTTCACCTGCTTCGGTGCCGCCGAATATACCATCACCTTCTTTCTGGATCGGCATCTAGGTATGTTGTAAAAATTTTGCTTCCATTATTACACTAATGTCTAGATTTCATTCTTATGTCTCATCTTTTGGAATTTTGGGCTTCTATGATGTTCAAAACCTGCTTAACAATGCGACGAAAAAGGATTATTGTTCTCTTATGCTGTGTTTTTGTGTCTAAATTTGATTACCGCTTATCACTTTTTTCAAGTGATAGGGTGTAGAAATAGAATTAGTTCCATCTTCTTCTCATCGCCATTGAGAAGAACACCCATATTTGGGATATTGGAAACTTCATCAAGTAAATGTGTCGCCAAGTATGACTTATAAAATCATCAAAGGGCAATCCATCCGCCTTTACTCGCCGATGGATATCAAAGGCCATGCCTGTCACAGTCTAAGATTGGGAAATCACCATCTTGATCCGACTTTGAACGCTTGGAAGCTTCAGCCCAAGTCAAGAGAATCACCATCTTTCGAACAGCATAACAAAGTATGACCCAAGTCCTCCATAGAAACGACCTGATCCCCATTGATTTCTATCCGAAGAACATCAAAGGGGTTCGATCCTTGGTTGCTTCTCTTGCTCAAGTCACCCCGTGACAAAGGCATCGAGCCTACTTATGAAGACTCTGAAGGAAAAGTCTCTATTCAAAAGAGTTTGTATTGATGCTGGTATGGGATGGCAAGATAGGAATTCTAGATGGAAGAGATTTCTCGGTTGGATGCTTGTATTTTGGGATTGCCTTCGATAGGTTAAGGGGTGGCTTGAGCAAGAGAAGCAACCAAGGATCGAACCCCCTTTGATGTTCTTCGAATAGAAATCAATGGGGATCGGGTCGTTTCTATAGAGGACTCAGGTCACACTTTGTTATGCTGTTTGAAAGATGGTGATTCTCTTGACTTGGCCGAAGCTTCCAAGCGTTCAAAGTCGGATCAAGATGGTGATTTCCTAATCTTAGGCTATGACGGTCATGGCCTTTGATATCCATCAGCGAGTGAAGGCGGATGGATTGCCCCTTGATGACTTTGTAAGTCATACTTGGCGGCACTTTACTTGATGAAGTTGCCAATATCCCAAATATGGGTGTTCTTCTTAGTGATGATAAGAAGAAGATGAAACAGATTTTGTTCACAAAACAGAGATGGACTCTACAAGGCACTTGGCCTTTGGCTTTGATAAGTGCCTAGGTACCCGCCTTGCAGCGATTCGAGAGGAAAGCTTCGAGGTAGTGTCAGCGGTACTACATGAGGTTGCTTAATGGGGTGAGCCCTCATCAACCCTCCCTCTGAGGACGTCGGGTTCTTCTTGTGGGGGTAGTTTGTAATAGTTTTTTTGGGCTGCACAGGGATCGTGAAGGGCCCATCTTGGGTGGTGCGGCAGGAGGCTGCGAAAGGCTTATTCAGGACGCTGTGGTGCAGGTGAGGCTGTGCATAGGCCATGCAGAGTGGGGCCGCACGGCACGGACCGTGGAAGGCCTTGGCCTAGCAGGGCCTTGGCAGCATGGAGGACCTTGGCGAGCAGGGCCTTGGTTGTGTAAGGTGTTAGCCATGCGAAGTGGGGCCGCACAGTGCTAGCCTTGGAAGAAGGCCTTGGCCGCGGAGGACCTTGGCCGAGGAGGGCCTTGGTCGCTTAAGGCATTGGCCGTGCGGCATCAACCGTGCAGGACTTGTCTGGCACATGGTGTGGGAGTTCTTGATCAAGTCGGGCTATGGTTGTGGAGGGCCTTGGCCGAGAGGGACTTGGCTGCGCAGCGCGGGCTGCGCGGCACTGGCAGCACGGCGCTGTTAGTGAGGTTGCTGCAGTGCAGGCACATCGCATGTGCACCAGGGGCCGCACAGGGCCAGGCTGCACGTGGTTTCTGGTGGGCAACGCACGCAGGGCCTGGGCTCAATCTGCAACGTTGTTCAAATTCATGAAACTCCTGGGGTGGAAGATGGCTGGAGGCCGTGATCAAATATTGAGGGGAGCGAGCAGACACCCATGTCTCAAGGAGGGCACGGAGATGGCCATGGCATGGGAATGACATGGCTATGGAATGTCATTTGCAAACAAGGGTGCCTTAGACTGTGAATAAACATGTCGGGCTCGGAGCCTTGACATGAAGGCATGAAGGGGTTAATGCTGAGGAACACGTGGACACGCAGGGCAGTTAGGGTGGTTCCCATAACAGCCTTGGACATGTGTTCAAGGCCGTGTTGTGTAGTTGGCGAGATTCAAACAAGGCATCTGGGGTGGTTCCTAGAAAAGCCTTGGTGCTGTGCTGGCCGGGTCGTGCGTTCTCAAAAGAAGGGGTGGTTCCTAAACTGCTTGTACGACATGACTGAGACAGAGGCCAGTCAGTTATCGAACTTTCCAGCGGTTGGGAAACTACCCACCGCATGGGTTATATATGTAAGCCTTCACGCAAAATGAAGGACACACACCAGTTGGGGCAAAGACCCATGGGCGGGTCTATGTGTGTCTTGTATCATGTGGGAAATCAATGAAATGAGTGTTTATACTCAGTCCCGTCTCAATAGTGGAAAGGCTGGTTAGATTGTGGGGGTCTAGCATCGCATGGGGTTAACTTTGGCTTGAGAAATCAAGTTGGCCGAAGTCACCCCGTGATGGGATTTGAAGATTAGTTAATTTCAAGTGGAAATATTTTTGTAATTATATATTTGTGATTCTATTTTTTTTTCAAATTCGGTAAAATGCCGACGCTTTATAGCATCAGCCAGCTCTCGACGCTATAAAGCATCAGCAATATTTTTCAATGTTTTTAAAAAGCATAAAAAAATTTTATCTCCACTTCTTCTTTGCCAACGCTATCTGAAGCATTGGAATGATATTTTCGATGCTTATTAGTGTCAGAAAAGGCCTTTTTTTAGCATCGTCTTTTTTCAAAATTATTATAGTGAATGTTTTCACTATTAATCTCTATTGCCTTACAACTGCATTCGATGAGTTAACTAGCTGAGTCAACCCGAGTTCAACTAGGTCAAGCTCACTCAACCTTTTTTTCTTATATAATTAGCCCAAGCTGGTGATATGGACTAAGTCAAGCTTGGTTCAAAATAGGACCAGTCTAAAGACTAGGCCTCATACTCTACTTCCATTTTGATTTCATTCCAATTACCATTCTAATTCTTTTCATTCAGGGAAATCAAACATATGATTAGGATTTATTTAATTGCAAGATAATCCATAGAAATTAAAAAGAAAAGTAAAACTTTTCATAGGAAGGCAAAAGTTTTGCTACCATCTAATCATAAATATCAATTTTTCATTGTGACCGATAGATAGATTTTTTTTTGAAATATGAAATTTTCAAGTAATTTTTCTTGTATGTAAATATATCCTTAGAAAATTTTGAATGAATTCCTTTGGATTTTTTAGAAATAATTTTTTAAATATCTACTTTCATAAATAAAGTATTTTAAAATTATTTTTGGAAATAGCACACTTTCTGCCATGTATGATGCCACATTGGTAAGAGCCTCCCCAAAAAATATTGGCTAACATTAGCAAAAATAGTCACCTGAAGTGACGATTTGTGATTTTAAGGAGATGAAATCATCACTTCTAGATGATTTCATCAAGTGATGATTGTTGTTATAAGTTTGGATCTAGCATGGTTTAGTAATGTAATCATACTACTTTTCAGCCTTCTTATCAAACTTATAGATATCATATATCATCCATTCAAACTTTTGTCATTGGAATTGATTATGTGGGTGATAAGCCAAGTTGAAATTCATAAGGTGAAATAATTAATTAGTGCATATTTGCATGATATATCAAATCTTTCAGCCTAGTATTGTTGAACCTGTAATTAAAATTACTAATAAAGTGGTGTAGTAAGAAATAATGGTGAGCATTTGAAGGTTGTCACCTCTGGACTCCATTCCTCACTGCCTCCATGATATCCATGTGATGTTTAGATATAAGATAGATGCCCAACACTTTTGTGACAAGCTTCTTCATGCAAGTTAGAAATCATGACTAACTACTTTTAATTACCTTTTGTATAATAACAAATATAAAGGAAAACATATGATCATTGACATTAACTTACGTGGCAATCAAAAGAGTCCCCCCTCTCAATATTTCATATAATAGAAAGTGTCATTAATCTAGATCACTAGCCGGTAGGAGTTGAAACCATCAATGTATGGCTTGAATGTCCATAACACATGGTAGAAGATCTCATATTATTGATTTTTGTAGTTGAAATTTAGCTTGTACATCTTCCAGATGACCGTTATGCCCAAGTTAGGGTTTGCATAATAAGCATCTATTTGGGCAATAATCTATAATATTTAGCCAATCGCTGCATATCTTAATAAGTATCTTCTACTTATATTTTTATGCTTTCTTGCATGGCTAGCTCATTGTCTCCTCAACAATGATTGCAACAAAGATTTCTGCATGCACCATATCTAATATGCAATAAAAATTGAATTAAGGTCTAACTAGTAATGATCCTAGAATATCTATAGATAAACACATGTATAGGACCATATAAAGTTGGCAATATTTGAGAACTTCAATTATCCCTAAATTAAAGTAAAGTCGACAATTTGGTTGCTGACTTTATAACAACTAAAGTCAGTATTGGCTTACCTGTAACACTCTGAGTTTTTAAATATTTTTATGTTGTTTTGTGTTGACTCATATATTGATTTTGATGAATAACAAAAAAAATCATATGAGTATAATTCTTATGTTACTACTGATTTTGATTAAGTGTTTCAGAGATTTAAGTTTTTAATCAGTCAAAATCATAAGAAAAATTAAGTCCAAACTTGAGTCTGCCTTTAAGTATCATGTTCGGCACTTAGAGTCGACTCTTACAGTGAAGAGTCGACTCTGGCATGCTATAGCACGGTTTGACACTTTTGACATGCTCTCGAGCTAACTTGTACATTGGGCGAGCTGACTCGGTCAGATAAATAAAGAGACAATAATTCTGCACAGTGCTCGAGCTGACTCATGCAGAGCTCGAGTCGACCCCATAAAAAATAAGGGTCGATCCCTCATCGAGCAAAAAATTCATTTTTGGACATCCCTAGCTTGAGCCGACTCATGACATACTTAAGTTGACTCGACCCTGTCAGAAGCTGACTCCAGGACTGTCAGAGATGACTATCTTAGAATTCACTGATAACTAAAAAAGTGGTTGAGTAGTGACCCAATGGTGACTATAGACTGGTGTACTATCTCAAGAGGATCCTATGGATATCTCGTGTGTTATCACAGAAGCACTATTGTTCAAGATATTAGTAGATTTCTAAAAGTCAAGCATGCTTAGGTGAGAGCGATGGGTGACCCTTGGAAAGTTAATTTTAAAAAAAAAATTCAGGGTCAAAATGGGAAAAGATTCATAGGTCATTTGCAAATTTTGCTAAGGGCAAATTGGAAAAGATAATTGAAGGAAAATATCTTGGTTAAGAGTGAGCCACATGTTTTCCAAAAAGCGTGCACTAAGAGCTCTCGAGGACAAAATTGAAATTTTGCCGAGTCATTTAAAACCCACTACTTGATGCCTTAGCCCCTAAGTCATCGAAAAAGAAAGGAAGAGAAAGAAGAAAAAGAAGAAGAAGAAGAGGGGAAAGCTTGGGGAGGAGCTAATTTACAAGGTAAGCTATAACTTCCCTAGAACTTTCATGATTTTAGATTTTCTTAGATCCTTGCGGATTTCCTTAGATCCTTGCAGTGTGAAATGATAGTAGAAGTAATTTTAAGTAGAGAAAAGATGAAAGACAATAAGAAGATGCTAGAGGTTTGAGCATGCATGCATACATATTTTCAAGAAAATCTTGCATGCAGATGATCTTAATAGTTACTGTGTCTGTATGATGACCTAGGTCAAGAGAGTTGTTCTAGAAAGTAGGAACACTGGTATTGCTACCCAGTTAAAAGTATTATTTGCTGAGGTGAGTGGGTTCCTTATATGGGCTATGTAATTTATTTTGAGATATTGTATGGATACTTTGCTATAGATCTAAATGATGCTATATTAAACATGGTGTTGCAAAAAGGGGTTTTGAGAAATACGGGGACTGAGAGCTAAAATATGTGTATATGGGGACAGAGGGCTATGTAATTCAAAGAAAGAAATGAGTTTACTGCATACTCTAAAGCATTGCATGAATCATAAAGAAAACCCAGGATTAGAGGGAACATGGGTTTCGTAAAAGAATATGAAATTGAGAAAAGAATGTGAGTTTATAAAGAATATGAGAGTGAGAAAAGAATATAAGTTTAGAAAAGAACCAGGATATGAGGAGAAGGTATGAATATGAGAAAAGAGTCTAAGATTCATAAAAAGAACATGAATATCATAACAAAAGTATAAAATAGAGTAAAGAATATAAGTTTCATAATAAACATAAAATTGGAGAAAGAATATATGGTTTATAAAAGAGCATGAATGAGAGGAACAAGGCATGAAAATTGAGGAAAGAATATGAGTTTCATAAAAGAATATATAAATATAAATGAGGAAAGAATATAAGGCTAAGAAATGAACATAGAGTTCATGAAAAGAGTACAGGTCTGAGAAAAGACTGTGAGTTTCATAAAAGAACATGAGATTGAGGGAAAAGCATGAGTTGAGAAGAGAGTATGGAACTGAGGAATAGACATGAGTCCCATAACGGAACCTAGATATGAGGATATATCTTAAGCTTCTAAATGAATACAAGATTTAAGAAAGAGTAAGGCTTGAGAAAGGACCCTGAATTTGAGGTAAGGGTACTAATTTGAGGAATGACTATGGATTCCATAAAAAGAGTATCAGTTGTAAAAAAGAAAAGAAAAGCATGAGTTAAGTAGGATCCAAAGAAAGTATGAGTTCATGATATATGTAAGGCATGATATGAGTTAAAGTATGAATTCCAGAAAAGGAAATATGGTTCTAGTTTATTTAAAGTAAAGCATGAATTTAAAGCAGGAGCTTCAAATATGAGTTATATGCATGAGTTTATATGCATAGGTTTATATGTATGAGTTAATAGCTTGAATGAAAGCATATCAAAGTTTTAAAGAAAAAGAATATGCATTGCCGAGGTATGTGTGGATACCTATATATATATATATGTGAATGATATGAGTCCAATATTGCATATGTCTGATAGCATGAATATCAATGAAAAGCATGAGCTAATAACATATGTTAAAACATAAATTATGGCAATATGATAACTTTTTGATGCAAGCCTGTGATATGAAAGGCTTACTATAATGTTGCATGTGGTTTAAACATGAAAAATGAGAACCTAGTTTATGATACAATGAAAGTATGTGTTGAGCATGAGTTTAAAGTATAAGTATATAGCATGAATTGAAAAGCATAAGTTAAGGTATCAGTTTGAGCCTAAGTGCGGAGCATGAATGTGGAACATGGGTTCCAAAGCATAAGCTTAAAAGTATAAATATATAACATGAGCTTAAAAGCATAAGTAACAGCATGTATTGAGCATGAGTTTAAAGTATATGTTTACAGCATGGGTTTAAAGCATGTGTTTACATTATGAGTTTTAAAAGCATGAGTTAAAGCATAAATTTTGAGCAGGAGTTAAAGCACGAGTTTATGAGCATGAGTTTTAAAAGAAAAAGAATTGAGTCTGAGTTTTAATGCATGAGTTTTAGATGCATACATGGCATATATGCTTGATAAAATGTTAAAAAAAATTGATGCATGGATCATACAGAGCATTCAAGCAGCTATGGGGCTTATCACTCTATAGACTATGCTATAGCATGAGCATTGCACACTACAGATATAGCGCACCTCCTTACGATAGTACGATGATCCCATGGCCAGAGGTGAGTACAAGCTAGACCAAGTCAGTGGGGCAAATGACTAGCAGCCCATGGGGGCAAGTATCATAGCTCAATGGAGCTGGTTATTATATAATTCGTAGGGGCAAAGAGAAAACCTGTGGTCCCAGGATCAAGGGACAAAAAGAGTACTTTGCTAGGTGAATCGCAAGGGTAAAAGATGCTATTTGTGCGAGAATCTATTGCCAGTTCACATACCCAATGAGAGTATATCTGCAGGAGGGTGACTGTAGGAGGGTGTGTTGGAGGCAACACATATAGCCCAGCATCATAAAGTTTTAGAAAAACTTGCATTGGTTTAAAATTTTCTCCTTTGACTTGATATTGGAACTTCTAACACCCTTAGGTAGTGTTTGAAATAGGGAATAAGAAGGGATATCCAGGGAATATCCCCTCTTATTCCCAAAAGCCATAACTATAAGGGATAGCTGGGAATAAAGTTAACCAAAGGGATAATCCATGGTTAACCATGGGTTATCTCCTCAATTTATTCCTTAGAAAATACAGGAATAGCTGGTTATCCCTCCAAATAAGAGTAAAAAAGTTATCCTATGGATTTACCTTTTTGCATTTGATATGATCAATGGGATAGGCAAGGGATATTCCTAGGGATAGCCAGGGGATAAACTCTATCTCGTACAGTTATCCATGGATAATATTTTTTCTATCAAATACTACCTTAGTTTGAGTGACTGCTTCAACTTCTATGCAGAATCATGTTCAAGCATCCTAAAATAATTTAGGATTTCTGCATATATTATCTTTTAGAATCATCACAAAGTAAAATTTTCCTAACAATAAACTTATTAGCTATATGCCAAACAATAAAACCAGGACCACAAATGCAAAATTAGCGATGTCATCAGCTAGTCATGAAAAGCGCTGAGGAATATACAGCATCATAGCATTAGCAAATTGGAGAGAGGCCTAGCTTTCAATAGTCTCATGCAGCCTTTCTTTTGGGGTCCAATTGAAGGAAAAGCAGGGCCTATGATGAATAAAACTTGTACTAAATGAATAAGAGAGAGAAGCAGTGGTGTAGTCTGGTGTAACATACATAGGAACAGAATGTCACAGCTTTGATTCTCGACTTCCCTTTGTTTGAACCAGCTAAAGTAGTCCAACACCAAAAGTGCAACCACTGGTGGCCCATCCATATGGATGGCTGGGAATTAAGGTAGTGTTTGATAGAAAAAATATTATCCATGGATAAGTGTACGGGATAGAGTTTGTCCCCTGGCTATCCCTAGGGATATCCCTTGGCTATCCCATTAATCATATCAAATGCAAAAAGGTAAATCCATAGGATAACTTTTTTTTACTCTTATTTGGAGGGATAACCGGCTATTCCTACATTTTTTAGGAATAAATTGAGGGGATATCCCATGGTTAACCATGGATTATCCCTTTGGTTAACTTTATTCCCAGCTATCCTTTATAGTTATGGCTTTTGGGAAGGGATATCCCCTCTTATCCCCTATTTCAAACACTACCTAAATGAAGTTTCCTTTTCCATTGCTTTTATGTTTAGCATTTTAAAAATATGTAAACCAGTCTTTGTACTTGTGTTTATTGCACATTACATTTGTAAAACTGAGTCAAAACCTTTCCACTCAAAACAAAAATACTGGCTTTGTACTTGCTAGCAAGTAGATGTGCATGGTTTGTAATTTTAGGATGCATTAAGATGATATTTCTAAAGTTATATGTATTTGTATGTTCACTTTAGTAAAATTATATGATAAAATAAATATACCGTAATACACATAAGTAACGCGTGTATCGCGATACACATATGTATTATGATACTTCTAATACCATACAAATTGTAATTTTTCTTGTAGATGGATGAGCATGGAAGGAAACCCGATGAGGTGGAGTTTTACCAAATGACTCATATTCACCATGATGACACTTTTATCAAAGATGAGTCGAGGAACTTATATGTAATCATTCATTACAATTTATTTCATGCAACGATTTTAATTTGATTTTATTAGTCATTAAGATCTAACTAATTTTTTTTAAATTAATATAAGGAAGAGCTACCGCTCTTATTGCCGAAAGTGTCAATGACTCTACAACATCTACGTTGAGTAGTCGCATCGAGGCCGAGGCATTTACGAAGCTGATGGGGCTAGAGCGTTATGGTCAAATGAGGGGTTATAGAGTTGGAGTCACCCCCACTCAGTTATCTATGATGAGTAAATATATACGTGATGCTGTAGATGATGCTCAGGATGCATATATTTGCAGACTTGAGCAGAAGATAGAGGAGATACGATAGAGCCATACCATCGATAAAGCAGCAAATGAATTTTATAAGAATGCACATTGAGCAACTTACATATATCTTATAGATATTTGTTCCACATCAGATAAATATATATTATTAATATATATTTTATATTAAATTAATTATATATAATATATTATAATTGATAGTTTTATAAATTAAATATTTTTAAATTTTCTTATAGGTTCCTGGAGCATCAGATCCTCGCGAACAGGGTGACAACCTTCCTCCTGCAGATTATTGACCTTAGCTTTTTTTTTTATTTTATATCTTCTGTTTCATGTATTTTTAAATTTTGTTAAACTTTAAATTGTAACAAACTTTCTTATAGTGGATTGTAATAAAATTTATATTTAGAATTTCAATTTGGATTTGAAGAATGTATGCAAATTATATTTGCATTATATAAGTTCAATATAATTATAATTGCATTATATAGGTATAATATATTGCATTATATAGGTTCAATATAAATTATAATTGCATTATACAGGTTCAATATAAATTTGTATAAATTTTGATTTAAAATTTATTTATCTTATTTTTTAAAAATAACTAAAATTTGAATTTTAAGCATCGAGAATTTCTTTCACTACTGACACTTTAAAAAAGCATCAGCAAATTGAGAAATTCTCGACGCGTAAAAGCATCAAGAATTTTTGCTCCTCCCATGCTTCTAAAAGGCATTGGCAAAGTCCAACTTGCCGACACTTAAAAGCGTCGAGAATATCTTTTCTTCTTGACACTTTTAAGTATCAGAATTTTTCGATGCTTTTTAGTAGCATCAAAAAATATTGTCTCTACTACTGCTTTGCTAACACTTTTTGAAGCGTTAGGATGAATTTTTTCAATGCTAATAAGCATCGAAAAAGGCCTTTTTTTAGTGTTGCCCTTTCATAAAATTGTTGCAGTGATATCTTCTGGCTTAGGAAAATAAAGAAAAGAAAATCTTTTCATCTATTATCATGATGTCATCTGCAAAGAACATTTTTCATGTGATCTTGTCTCAAATAGTTTTCATTGATGTACCAAAAGACATTATTTAGTCCCATTGGCAAAAATATTTTTTGTTATTTTTTTAGGAAATTCACATGTATCATTTTTTATTTCCTTTGGGAGATTTTGGGTATCACCATTGAATTTTTTGAGATGAAATCTTATTATGGTCTGAATAATATTTGGATTTGAAAATATTATATTAAAATATATCAATTTCTTGGTCTTGTTCCAAAAAAAAAGGAGTTAGTAAGAGTTGTTCATGCATTTTTTATTTAGGCAATTAGGCATTTTCATGTATTGGGGTTAGGTCTAAGAATGCCCTTATATTTAGTGATCTATGATGACATTTTGTTATGATGAATTTTTTGCCTTTTTAATTTTTTATTTGCTTAACTCTTCCACTTATGTAATATTTTTACTTGTTTTGATAGATTAGTGCGATATAGCTCATAATGTTTTAGATCCAGAGCCTTGTGATCCTAGTGCTCTCACTCTGCAAGCCTTGCATAAATCAACCAACATATTTGAGAATGAGATGTATATTATTGATCGATGATCCTTAAGTAGTTAGCATGTGTTTATGTTAATGATATATATTATTGCAATGAATTTGTTACATAAGTTACCAATGTTTAGATGTCATCGACATAACACACAGATATGGATAGAGACATCGGGCACCCATGAGTGCAATATTATTTGGAGCAGATTGGCCTATATAGCGTATATCGGATAGGTCAGATTTGACTCGATGTCGGCCTTATTTCTAGTCTTGTTGAGAGGTGGTGACAGGAGACCCACTCATTTCATCTCCCATTTGGCGAGGCAACAATCACACCACAATATGTTAGTATTCTGAGTGGTATGTAGATTAATGAGATCGTGGTTACTGGGCTAGATCTACTTTATATACTATAATAGTGGCAGGCTATATTCATGAGGTTGTTTGGGGTTGAACCCCTTATCGAGGCATTTTTTAAAGGCCATTTCTGCTTAAAATTCTTTGATTAGTTCTACTGAGACATTTACTTGGATGAAGATATAGATGATGAGGTTGTCCAGTAGTTTGTGAGGGGGCAACTTCTATGAATCATAGGCGGAGTAATCCTTTTAGATACCTTCGGATTTCTAGTGAAGTTGATGTATGTGCCTTTTTTGGAAGACTTATGGGCATTTGCTACTCATAGTTGGGACTATAGACTCGCTAGCTATATCAGGTACTCTACCATGGAATGAGCCCTACCTAAATAGAGATCGAAGGATACTTGCCCTTGCTGTAGGTAAACACTAGTCTTATGATTGAGTTCAAAATTTTTTTGTTATTGTTTATTAATATGTTGAACTATCGGAGCATGCAGATATGGGCATGGGAATAATTACCCATTTTTCTTCCCACCAGACTCAAAACTCTGAAAGCTAGACCTCCTGAGGCTGATGATGTTTGGCACTTAGGTGCACCATGGGAGCATAGATGGAATGCGAAATTCAACTTAAAGAATGTTTCAATGTATACACTGCATGCTTATAGGGACCAATTGGACGTGTTGGATGATAGTCCCAATGGGTATGTCATTATTCAATTTCAAATCTGTTTCCTCGATTATTTTTTAATTTAATGTAGGTTATGGATTGATGGTTTTTTATGTGCAGTTCATATGGTATCCTTATATGTTAGAGATTATCTTTATCTTGCCTCCAGGCTGCTTGTTTGGTTTAGATCTTTAGATGGCATGGATCCCATCATTTGTTTTGATGTAGTGTAGAGTGGCATTTTGTGGATCAACTACTTCGATAATTTGGTTGCCGTTAGTTGATACCATTTTCATGCGATACATCACTTTAGCTTCATCAGATTGATTGACGAGAGAGGACAAATACTTGGTTGGACGTTGTACACACACACATATTGCTACATAGAATGTGTGGAATCAGAACATTGTTATTAGGAAGCCTATAGTTGAGGGAGTCTCACTTTCTCCCATGGAATGGTTTAGGAGTATAACACATATATGCTTAAGCCATTCTAAGTATCCTTTTGTGGGCTATGAAGGGGAAAGGGTTTATTTGATTTTATGGTATTCTTCTAAAAAGATAATTTAATATCATTTATTTTTGAGTTAATGGCTTTTGTTTTGAATTTTATATTGTTTATTTCATGCAGCATGAGAGGTTTCAACAATTGGCCTTGAATATGGATCGAGCTATATATTTGACATTGGAGGCTGAGCTCTTGGAGATTTTGAAGGACATGAAGGTGATGGTTGATAGTATAATAGATATAATTGAGCATCAGCACGTTCGGAGTATACTTGTAGCGGCATGAGGTTATGAGGAACCGAGATAGCATAACCTGATGAGGATCTGTGATGAGTGGATTGCATTATACACTATCGCCTTCTTACATATGGTTACCATATGTACACGAGTTTTCATACATGAGGGATGTGAGTGAGGATACATTTGGTAGTCGAGATCATATAACGTTGCTAATTGCTAACATTGTTAATGCGAATTTCATTGAGGTTGGTAAGGATGCCACCCACTTTCATGATGATGCTGATGTACTAGATATTAGTCATCATAGTACAATTCCCATACAGGAGGGGGTCTCTTAAGTTATCGATGAGAGCCCTCAATCAGTTGCGAATTATGCGTGATGTACTAGACAAGTTCGATGACCTCCTACACGAGGTTGTGGTACTTAGGTTATTGTAAATAAACTAATTGTTGTAAAGATTATTTTGTTTAATATATAAGATATGTTTAAATGTGTTGAAGTGTTTGTTGCATTGTTAAGGTGTTATGATGATTTTTGACTTATTGAGGCATTATTGGATTATTGACCTGTGAGGTATCGTTTTTGATTTTGTGTTTGCTGATGAAATTTTTTTTTTTGTAATAGTTAATTAAAAGTGACATATGGAATGTTACCTTCAAAAGCATTTCAAAAAGTTTTAGATGTGGTTAATTAGTGTTTCAAAAGCTTTTCAAAAGAGTTTCAAACATGGCTGATTAGTGTTTCAGAAGCGGCATTTCGAATATTGCTTTCAAAGCATTTCAAAAGAGTTTCAAATGAGTTTTAGAAATATTTCAAAAGCATATCAAAAGTGTTTCAAAAGAGTTTCAGATGTGGTTGATTAGTGTTTGAAAAGCGACATTTGGAATGTCACCTTCAAAAGTGTTTCAAAAGAGTTCAAAAAAGTTTCAGAAGTGTTTTAAAAGTGTATCAAAAGCATTTTAAAAGAGTTTCAAACATGATTGATTAGTGTTTCAGAGGCGACATTTGGAATGTCACTTTCAAAAGTGTTTTAAAAAAGTTTCAAAAGAGTTTCAGTGGTTTCAAAAGTGTATCAAAAGCATTTTAAAGGAGTTTCAAACGTGGTCGAATAGTGTTTCAGAAGCGATATTTCCAATGTCGCTTGTAAAAGCATTTTAAAAGAGTTTCCAATGAGTTTCAGAAGTATTTCAAAAGTGTATCAAAAGCATTTTAAAATAGCTTTATACGTGGATGATTATTGTTTGAAAAGTGACATTTGGATTGTCATCTTTAAAAGTGTTTCAAAAGAGTTTCGGGAGTATTTCAAAAGTGTATCAAAAGCGTTTTAAAAACATGATTGATTAGTGTTTCAAAGCAATATTTCGAATGTTTCCTTCAAAAGAATTTCAAAAAAGTTTCAAAAGAGTTTCAGAAGTGTTTCAAAAGTATATGAAAAGCATTTTAAAAATGTTTCAAACATGGTTAAATAATATTTCAGAAGCGACATTTTGAATGTTGCCTTCAAAAACATTTCAAAAGAGTTTCAAAAAGGTTTCAGAAGCGTTTCAAAAAAGTTTCAGATGTATTTCAAAAGTATATCAAAAGCATTTTAAAAGCAACATTTTGAATGTCACTTTTAAAGGTTTGAATGTCACTTTTTCCTTTGCAAAAAAAAAATCTCAAACCTTTAGTTTTTTTTTTTTTTAACACTCTTCTCCAGCTTAAGTTTATTAATGCTTGCTATGAAAAATGCCTTTGGTTAGATTGGATAGCAAGGTGAGATTTGCAAGCCAGTCCAAAAATTCCAAAATATTTCAGAAGCTAAAAAGTCTAAAAGCATGTTTTAAAAGCTATGTGTGATATGTGCCATGAGAAGTTACAGTGATCACATCACCTAACATAATACCATATTGCCTGTACAACTTAAGTATCAACCCACAAATACTTGCTTCTATAGGTGTCAAGCAAAGGAGACTGGTACCAAAAGTTTAAAACACATTACAGTGATGCAATTTAAAGGAAAAATAAACAGCTTCAAATAACATCTTAGCCATCACCCAAATAAATAAACCGAAGAAAACACACATAACATGGATCAATAGTCATCCAAATTTTTATATTAAAATAGTAGAAAAAGCACATAAAACTTAAACAAACTAGTGTCATTCATCAAACATACATCGAGTCAATAATATTTGAATTTAGGATCCTGACGGTCCAACATTTAGATTAGGATAACAGCATCGAGAATGATCCGTTTGCTTGCAAATACTACAACAATTTTTACTTATTGGCTGCACCTCATCCATTTCATTATGAATGCGCATTAACTTTGGCTTTCCTATTTGCTTTGGCTTAAGACTGTTGTGGTCAGGAATGCATGTGAATATGTCCATCCAATAGTCTTCGTGGGGTAACGGGTTAAACTCCCCACCCCATGCATTTATATAGAAGCCAATTGTGTGTACTTCATCAACAAGTGACATTATGTCCATGGCAATTTCTTGGCACACAACTAAGATGTGTGAACAATGATATTTATAAATTATCCACTTTCCGCAAAAAATAATATCTGTCAATGAGTGACACTTTCTAGACTTTTCCTCCGCCTTTGAGAGCTTCACTTGACCTTCTTGTAATGATTTCATAAGTGGTTATTTTGCATATTGTATCTGAATACTCTGTGCTCATTAGCTTTGGCTTGACCTTCAACAAGCTTATATGTTACATAAGGAGTAAAGAAATTATTTTGATTCTTCTGCACATATCTGATGGCATCCGTGCATCTCGTATTGAAATACTTAACAAGACGATAAAATATCATTTGAATGCAGGTCGTAGTTTATACATTTCTAGCTCCCCTTAGGAAACTATTAAATACTTCTAAAAGATTTATTGTTAGAATACCATAGTGAAAGCCTTTGTCATGTGCCAATGTCTACTTCTCCGGCTCCAACTCTGATAGCCAAGTCCAAGCTTCTACATTTACTCTTTTAATCTGTTCTATGACAAAGTTAAACTTTCAAAGCTGATGTTTGCTCCTTGCTTTCCATACTGCTATTTTTAATTGAACATTTGAAAATCTTGAGTTAAAATTACTGCACACATGTCTTAAATAGTAGCGATGATAAGCTCATGGTGGAGCCCATCCATTATCGTTATCTGCTATGGCACTTAGTATACCTAGATGTTGGTAAGAAATAAGATAAATGTTATTTCTATCTTTTACAACATCTCTCCTCGGCCTCAACAAAAACCAACTCCAATTAGCAGTAGACTCTTCATCCATACTTGCATAGGCCAGCAAAAATATCCTATTGTCAGCATCAGTGTTTATCGCAATGAGCATCTTTCCCTTGTACTTTTCATAAAGATACATTTCATCAATAGAAATCATTAGGTGACAATACTAAAAACCCTCAATGGATGGTTGAAATGCCCAAAAAAACATAATTCAACACATGTACATTAGAAGTTGTTGCATTATAGAAATCCCAACAGACTACCATTCCGGGGTTTGCATTCTATAGTGCAAGCATGTATTTAGGTAACTTAGCATATAAGGGTTTCATTCACCAAATATATCAATCAATGCCTTTTACTTCCCATGCCATACTTTGGAGTATAACATAGTATAATGAAATTGTTCTGCCATAGTTGCAATGCTAGCTTCAATATTCACACTTGAGTCTTTTTCCACAATATATCGAACCACATGACTAATAACTCATGAACTTATGTGTTTGTTATCCCAAGTTACATTATCGAATAAACAAGAGTGTAGCCCCTCATACCTTGTGATCTCAAAAAATTCATGCTTCTTCAACATTGTAGCACGCAACTTCCATTGACAACTCTAGGCATTACTTGAAGAGGCACATTTGACAGACCAGAATGCTTTTTTTGACTCCCCAACATTATATGTGCGATACTTCTTGATGCGATTAATTTTACATGCTCTTTTCAGTTTATCTTTGCTAGTAAACAACAATCTTATAACAAACTCAGTCATTTATGAATCCCAAAATTAAGAATTAAAAGGTACAACTGCCATCTTGCAAATTTAAGTCATAATAAAATTTTAGTATTTGACTATGTGCAAAGACTTAATGATCATGCACTTGAGTTGGAACAGTTTCTGGATGACTAGATATAAGAATAGAACTACTGCCAGTTTTATGAACTATATCATTTCCATGCGAGTCTTCATCTTTATCTCACTTTTCGTCAAAGTCATCATGTTCAAGCAAATAGTCATCATCTATACTCTCATCTAACTCAATTTTCTAGCTATCAATATTGAACTGATTATTTACCGCATCAACACTATGCACTACTGGCATAATTCCTTCAATTATCGGGATACCCACTGAAGTCCTAACCTGCTGTTGGACTATAGGAGAACTGTTCTGAACATCCTCTATATGACCAATATTATATGGATCTGAAGCATTTTCCTTGAAAACATATAATTTAACATAGCAATAATCTAAAAATTTGGAAGAAAATGTTAACATTTCCTCCACATCGTCATCCTTCTCGATTGGATGAAGCATATATTTCTAATGCAATGTTGGAGATCTCCACATCAATCTCAAAATATATCATTACACTAGAATTTTAAGCATACTATATACCCACTTGACCAACTCAATATAATGTGTTCTCGTGCTTAATCTAAAACTTTTATGTTAAGATCGATTATATTGTATTCCATTTAGGCCATGTTTAACTGATCCATCACAATAAAACAGTTATCGAACAGTTTGGTGCTCATCTAAAAAATGATGTTCAAAATTTCTATTTATCAGCTACAAATAAACTAATAATGGAATATGCATGTATTTCAAAAGTATTTAGCATTTAAATAATAGTTTGACAAATATAAACTTTGTATCCTATCAAGCCAACCCAAGCCTCCTAAACTGCTATAGCCAAGATGAATTGAACAAGAAAATTCAATTTGATGTCAAGAAAGCCATACCCAAATGTGTATCATTTCTAATCTCATCATCATTCTTGTTATAATATTTAAAATAAAAAAACTAATGAAATCCATGAACATATGATTAGTAAAGTAAATCCTTCACAAAAACTTAAAAAAATTATTTCTCTTGTGCACATAAAACTTTATGTGCATCTAAAAAATCTTACTTAAAGTTCTAATCAAATAAAATAATAATAAAAACATGTATACTTAGCTAAATTATAAAAAATTAGATATACTTAAACATATAAACTCTAAGCAATAATAAAAGTAAATAAAAAAATTTTAAAGAAAACTAAGTGATCAAGAAACCGTACCTCTCATTTCTCTCACATAAAACAAAATCCTATCAAGAGAAGAGATAAGCGTTGGGGGAAAGGAAAAAAAAAAAAAAAAGAGAAGGCACGTCAGAAGAGTAAAAAAACGGAGGGGAAAAGAAGTAGGGTTATTATTATTATTTTTTTTAATAAAAACGATATTAGAAACATCACTTTTAAATTTTAAATTTAAAAATTATTAACGCCAAGTCACCTCCCTCCAACATAGGGAAACGAAGATCCTTTCTATCGAAGAGCTCCTGCAAGAAAGTCCCCGGAGACCGATGCACCGATGGGGACACTCCGACGCTCAAGTCAAGTAAGCGATTTGGGAACATCAAAGAAAGCCCTCACAGAAAGATAGCTAGAGAGTTCTTGAGTTCAGATCCCTTCCCTTGTTATGAGTGTGGGCTTTTATACCTGTTCGAGGGTCCCTTTTTCCGCTTTCAGAAGGTGGCAGATTTCGAGGTGCCGTTGTTCGGTAGCGGGCAGATGGCCAGGCCGACAGTGATGGATCGCAACCGACACTGAGCATGTCAGAGGTGTCTTGCTCCGCCAACCGCCTGCCAGGTGCGGCGCCACTGGTGACAGGTGAGCCTAGTCGTGTCAGGCATGCGCCATTACGGGTTGTGACCACGCGTTGTTGCAGACGAGTAGTGAACCACGTGGCCGCCACAGGCAGTTGGTGGGCCACGTGGGTGCGTCAGATGGCTCAAGGTGGGGGGACATGAGGTCTGAAGTCCGGGGAATCCTAGGCCCGAAGCCTAAGGGACGCCAAGTTCGGGGCCGAGAGGATGCCGGGTTCGATGCCGAAGGGACGCTAGGTCCGAAGCCGAGGGGACGCCGGGTCCGAGGCTGAGGGGACGCGGGACCTCGGAAGCCGAGGGGACGCCGGGTCCGAGGCCGAGGGGACGCTGGGTCCGAGGCCGAGGGGACGCCAGGTCCGAGGTCGAGGGGATGCCAGGTCCAAAGGGACCTCGGAGGCTAAGGGAACGCTAGGTCCGAGGTTGAGGGGATGCCGGGTCCAAGGTCGAGGGAACGCCAGGTCCGAAGGGACCTCGGAGGTGGAGGGGACACCGGGTCCGAAGCCGAGGGGACGCCGGGTCCGAGGCCGAAGGGATGCTGGGTCCGAAGGGACCTCGGAGGCCGAGAGAACGCCGGGTCTGAGACCGAGGGAATGCCGAGTCCGAAGCCGAGGGGATGCCAAGTTCGAAGGGACCTCGGAGGCCGAGGCGGGGGTTCCGTCTGTTGCTTTCTCCATTAACCCCAACGAGGTTTGATCAGCGACATCAAAAATGATATTCAAAATATTAAGTTTTACTTTAATATTATTTTTATAAAATCTTTTGTTTTCATTTCAGAAGCGAAAAATCAATTTTAAAAATGACTCGGCATCTTCGGCCAATATGCTGCGTGGCATGACACTACCAAGCATCAGGCCCCCTAGTTTCCGGTCGGCAGGATCAGGCGCATTTCGGAAGGGTCGTTCTATTTGGCCCACGTTTTTAACTGAGGAGCCCCCCATGCCATATTTAAAAAATGGCATTTTTGCCCTTAAAATTTCAGGACCAAATATCCCTTCCCCCCCCCCCCCCCCAAAAACCCCCCTGAGCCCGTGGCCCCCCTGAGACCCCCAAACAGCCCCTACGATCGTCCTCCCGCCTCCCTCACTCCGGATTATCATTGGATCCTCGATTGAAGCAATTTCAACCTCAAGACAAGCAATGGATAAGCATTTAATAATTTATGAAGGTGCTACGGTCGCAAAGGTTAGTTTATATCTCCGTCTCAAAATTTTTTTTCCCGGTTCGTGCGTTGTTCGGCCCTGTGTGGCCGAACAGGTTAGCTCTGTTCGGCCACAATAAGCCGAACAACTTAAATACGTTCGGCCCTGGTGGGCCGAACAGAAGATCTATGTTCGGCCCACTAGTGCCGAACAGAAGAATTCTTTCTTCTGTTTAGATGAAGGAAT
Organism: Calamus simplicifolius; assembly: GCA_900491605.1. Taxonomy (NCBI): domain Eukaryota; kingdom Viridiplantae; phylum Streptophyta; class Magnoliopsida; order Arecales; family Arecaceae; genus Calamus; species Calamus simplicifolius. The sequence continues at coordinate 413,848 of UESW01004123.1, forward strand.
TCTTCTGTTCGGCCCTGTGTCGCCGAACAGAGTGTTTAAATTTTTTTAGGTTTGATTAATTATGATTAGGGTTAAAATTTATTATTTGATTGTGCAGAATGATGCTTTGACCGAATACAGCGTGATTGGCTCCGATTGTGTAATGGATTACACAAATGAATTTACAACTTACGAGGTAAAATTTAATTGCATTTATTTTCGTATTATTTGACTGAGCAATGTTTAAAATTGTCTACCAACATAAAACTATTTATTTTATAGATATTCAAAAGTAGAGAAGAAATGTGTAATTGGTGTCGGGAAGTCGGAAAGAGGAATGATTTGTTGTTATTATTAAAAAATCCGATTCGGGCAGCAATGTTAAGAAACCAAGAATTGTTTTTCTTGCGAGAGGAGCGGTACTTGCAAAAGTAAACACATCAAGGAAAAGGGATCAAAGACCAGGGCCAGTGGCACTAAGAAGTGTGGATGTCCTTTTGCCTTAAGAGGAAGAAATTGGACACTGCAGATGATTGGATGTTAATGGTCATTTGCGGCGTGCACAATCATCCAGCTGCAAAGCATCTCGAGGGGCACTCATATGCGGGACGATTATCTAAGGAGGAGACTACAATACTAGTGGAGATGTCGAAGAGTTTGGTTCGGCCTAAGGACATTTTATCTACTTTGAAGCAAAGGGATGCCCTCAATGTTACGACAATGAAGACAATCTACAATGCACGGCAGAAGTGCAAGGCTGTAGAGATTGCTGGGAGATCTCAGATGCAACATCTTCTTGGTAAATTATCTGAGTGTAAGTACATTGAGTGGCATAGGAATTGTATCAAGTCTGATGATGTGCGTGACTTGTTTTGGGCACACCCTGGCAGTATAGACTTGTTACGTGCATTTTTTCGTGTGTTGATAATGGATTGCACTTACAAGACCAATAGATATCGTCTTCCTCTCTTAGAGATTGTCGGGGTGACATCAACTGACCTGACATTTTCTATTACTTTTGTGTATATGGACTCTGAGCGAGAAGGGGCATTAGAGAGATTGCGCAGTGTCATGGACGATGATGCTCTGCCTGAGGTGATAGTCACAGATAGAGACTTGGCTCTATTGAATGCAATTCAGAGGGTATTTCCTATGGCAACACATTTGCTATGTAGATGGCATATTAGTAGGAATGTTTTGGCCCAGTGCAAAAGGTTATTTGAAACAAAGGAGAAATGTGATAAGTTTATAATGACTTGGAATATACTTGTGTTGTCCACCACAGAAGATGAGTTTAATGATCACTGGACAAAACTCCAGAGAGAGTTTACTACCTACCCAGATGCTTTACGGTATGTGTCAGAAACTTGGTTGAGCAAGTACAAGGAAAGATTTGTTGCAGCATGGACGGACACATGTAGGCACTACAAGAATTTGACAACTAATAGGTATCACAAAGAATTGATAAATTTAAGAAATTTATAATTTAATAATGCAATTGTTATCTTCCTTTTATTAAATTTTATTTACTTTTTCAGGGCTGAAAGTGCACATGCAAGGCTGAAAAGACAGCTTGGATCAAGCCAAGGGAATTTCGAATCATCTTGGACAAAAATACATAATTTAATTGAGTTACAACATAGTGACATTAAAGCCTCATTTGAGAAGAGTTTGATGGTCGTGCAACACGACTTCAATCCTGCTGATTTGAAAGAACTGCGAGGTTTCATTTTTATAAGTGCATTAAATTAGATCCTCGCTCAAGCGAAGCGAGCCGATTCAGTTGGTATTGATGCTTCAGTTTGTGGGTGTGCTATTCGGCGCACACATGGTTTACCATGCAGCCACGAGATTGCACGGTTCAGGATGGAAGGTCGGCCAATTCCCTTGGATTGCATAGATCCTCATTGGAGAAAACTTGATATGATGCCGGCTTCAAATGTACTAAGTATTCAGCTGAGCTATGAACCAGAGTTGGATATAATTGCTCGGAAATTCAAACAGTTAGATGGGTCTTCGCAATTGCAGATGTTAAGAAAATTGAGAGAGATTGCTAGCCCAGAAAGTACTTCTCTTGAAGAACCTGCCAAAGGGTCACTCGTTCAGTTGGTCGCAGCCGTGCTTCATTGAAGGTTGATACATCTACCCGCCGTGATCCTTCTGCCTTTGAGTTGATTCTTTCAGGACAAGATAGTTATTCTCCTGATACGAGCACTCCACAAGCGACGCAATTGCCAAAGAGGCAGCCAAGGAAGAAGGTACGAAGCATTTCTTTCACTTAGTAAGGGACCATACCAGAATGTGCCAGACACGTGCCGATATGTGCCTCACGCATGCCGGTTCGTGCCAACACAAGCCGACAACTTCTAGACCCCATGCCGGTAAGTGCCGGAACCGTGCCGATTCGTGCTGGCATCTTCGGACCCATGCCGGTGAGTGCCGGATGCGTGCCGATACGTGCCGGATGTGTGCCAGCAACTTTCGGACCCCGTGCCGAATGCGTGCCGGTACGTGCCGGCACATGCCGGCACCTTCCAGACCCGTGCCATTTGTTATTACAAAGCGAATGTTTTTGTTGCGTCTAATTCATTCTTTAATGGTTTGCAGGTTTCTCGTCAGCGAACCCGGTCATATAATAAGCCAACAATCTATATTGATCAAATTCCAGATGGGTTGAGGCCGTTCATCCAACATATCAAGGATGTTAAAGCTAACGGCAACTGCGGATTTAGAGCAATGCACTAGCTCTAAAAGACCAGACTGCTGAACTATATCCCTGAATCTCCTATTCGATTGCCCTGATGTCCACCACTACCACTCACCTACTTTGGCAGCATGGTTCATGCACTTCAGTGGAGTCCGTTCTTGCAAAATATAAATGGATAACATGAATAACACCTAATAGCATCGAAATAATACAATAAATAACATACAGTAGAATAACGAACAAATACCTGTTGCCCCAGATGGAGGCTGCAATATGTGTCCTGAAACTCCTAAGGACAGAGTCATCCTCAGGACCGCTCGGACAAGGACCATCCGCCTCATCATCATCAACATCCATAGCTGGGATGTCCTCGTCTGCTGTCTCATCTGGGGGCGATGGTGCAACAACAATATCAGGAACCTCAGAAATCTCAATAACCTGAGGCGCCTGGATTCTACGTCTCCTAGCAGACGCAGTGGGTCTAACTCGTGAGGGGCCAGTATCCATATCTGAAATATTGCAATATTCATCATTAAAATAAAATATATCAAAATATATTTTTTATTAAAAATATATTAATAATATAAACTCATTTAAAATTATAAACTTTATAATATACTTGATTATAATTATAATATACTTTATACTTTATAATATACTTTATAATATATTATAAATTATAATATACTTGATTATTATACTTAATATTATAATATACTTTATTATAAAATTATATTTAATAATTTAATTACTCTGTTCTGCCGAGCTGGGCCGAACAGATTTAAATCTGTTCGGCCCAGCTCGGCCGAACAGATTAATTCTGTTCGGCCCTGGTGGGCCGAACAAAGGATCTCTGTTCGGCCAACCAGGGCCGAACAGAATCCCGTCTTTGGGACGGAGGGGGAGAGGTGGTGGAGGGGTGGAGCCGTGGGAGAGATGGATGCCGAGAAGGGAGGGGAGGTTTGTTTTAAAAAAATACAAAAGTCCTTTGGAAGAGAGCGGATCGAGGGAGGGAGGGAAGAAGAACCTACTTATCGGGAAGCCATCATCGGGGAAGATGCCACTGGGGAAGACGCTGCCGGGGAAGCATCGTGAGCGATAGTAAGCGGACAAGTACAGTCGGATGGGGGGGGGGGGGGGGGGGGGAGAGGGGGAATACTCAGCAATTTAGGGGAAAGATTGAGAAAGAGGCAGCATGGAAGGGTTGAAGGGGAAGTGATAGTTTAAATATTTTATTATTTTAGGGGGCTATTTAGAAATTTTTGGGGTACTAAGTAAAAAAAAAAAAAAACCTCAAAATCGGGGGCTCCTCAGCGAAAGTCGCGGGCCAAATAGAAGCTCCCATTTCGGAACAAAAGCTCAGCTCGCCGCTTCCTTCCATTTTTCCACCTCCTCCGTTAGCCCGTTTCTTGATTTCTTCCCTTCCACCCAGTTGAACCAAAGAGAGAGAAACCCCCAGACCCCTCCTCGAAGAATTCCATTTCTCCATTCCTCTTCTCCCCGTCTTCCTCTCTACCCAGATAATAAGAAAGATGGCGACACCGTCTCCGGCGTCCGCAGGGTTCAACGCTTTCTCCGTGCCCCTTCTTTCCGCCATCGTCGGTGGCGTCCTCGCCCTCCTCCTCTTAGCCGACTACTTCCGCCGGAAGCGGGCCGGAGTCGCCACGATCGCTGCCCCCGCCGTCGCGGCCGCTGCCCCCGACCGGAGCGCCGCCGAACACAAAGCCCCCAAGCGCGCTTCCTCCGCCGCCAAGAAGTCCCATCTGAAATCCCACGCCCACCACGCCGATAAGGTCTCTTAGATCCCTTCCATTTTTCTAGGATCACTTGGATCGTTTCCACCGTCTAATGCTTCTGTTTTCTGTTGGAAATTCCAGGACCTGAACAAGAAGCATCACCCTCTGGACGTCAACACCTTGAAGGGCCATGGGGATGTGGTCACCGCCCTTTGCTACTCCTCCGATGGCGGCAATTTGGCAACCAGTGAGCTCATCGTTCTCTCATCGATCCATAATTCCATGTCGTGTTCTGTTATTTGGATTCCTAATGCTTAGAACTATGAATCTTGGTTGCAGCTTGTGCTGATGGAGTGGTCAGGGTGTACAGGATCGATGATGCTTCCAGTGCAAGCTTCAAGTATGATTCTCTTTTTTATCCATTTTGCATAAGATTTTTTTTTGGTTGATAGCTGGGCGAATTGTGCAGACTATTGAGGATAAACTTGCCGTCAGGGGCGCACCCCACAGCGATTGCCTTCTCGGAGGGAGCTTCATCCGTGGTTGTGGCTGCTCAGGCTCTTTCTGGTGCCTCTCTTTACATGTATGGAGATGTATCTGCCAAACCCACTGGTGAGAGCAAGCAGCAGGTCAAGCTTCCCCTCCCTGAGATCAAGTGGGAGCATCAGAAGATCCATGGCAAGAATTCTGTGTTGACCCTGGTTGGGGTTTGTGCAACATATGGGAGTGGGGATGGGAGTACGATCATAGCTTCATGCTCAGAAGGTGTGGATCCCTTTGTGGATGTTTGATGCTCAATGATAATAATAAGAAATTGATAGAACTATTTAAAGGGATGCGTATAGTTGAGGAACAGTGGGCTCAAACCAGATTAGTAACCCGAAGTTGTAACTATTAGATTATCCTACACCAGCATCTAGAATTTCTGCCGTAAAATTGCATCATCCTTAGGGAACCATTGGAGCTTTCAATTGAAAACCAAGCTTGAGCTAAGATTAGGTTTCGGAATGTTCATGTATGAACATGCATGTGTACCTAAAATCCCAAGTGCCTCTCTTTACTTCTTCTGTCGTATATTGCATCTATCTTTTTTTACATCCATGTGGTAGACTTGTGATAATAGATACGATTACTCTGAGGCCATTCCTTGTTGTCAGACTTTATTGGTGCCATATCCTCACACCTAGTCCATGTACTCTCTGTAATTTCTATTATATCTTAAGTCACCTCCAATTTTTTTTCTCCATAATACTAGTCTTGCATTCAGCTTCATTTTTCCGATTTTTTAAAATAGCATACTATTTGTGAAATAACTTGCATTCTGCCGCCAGTTTGAGGGTTAACATCTGTATCTCCACAAATGTAGTGATATTGTGACTTAAGATTGATCCTTGCTGCAGGCCTCTCCCAGTTAAGAAATATCAACTAATTTTGGCTCTTGCCACATTTCCATGTTCCTAAACACTAGAAAAGGGTATCAAGAGAACATACAGAAAGTAAGAAGAAAGAAAATAAAACTACCTAAAAGAGAAGGCTTGAGAGAGAGTGTGCAAGGGAGAAAGATATCATTCCCACAAGTTCCCAACCCCTCCCCCATAAAACATGGGAGGAATTGTAGGTTAATAGAGGCAATGAAGCAGCATTGAATATGCTGTGTGTTACATAGACACTTTAAATTTTATGAATTCTAGGATTTCAACACTCTTGGGCACTTGGACATGATGACATGGCATCATGTTCCAAGAATGGAGTGTCTTACTCGGAGTGTTGGTGCTTTGGCACTTCTAATTGGAGTGCCCTTTTAAATAACACCTTATGGCAATTGGTGATTCTTAAGTTTCAACTATATATCCAATGCAAAATATTAGTTTAAAGTGTCCAAATTCTTCTAATAAAGTGTTAAATCTACTTCTTTGTTGATGTTATTATTTCATGAATGCAATTTTCTTTAACTGGTAGTGCTTTTTGCTAGTCCACTTACCTTTCTATTTTTCTAAATTGTATATACAAAATTGTTTGCATATCATGATATTTGGAGGTTGAAATGTTGAACACTTGGAGACATACCGACAATTGGCACCTATGCCAAGTGTCTAGGCAACACTTACAAACTTAGAAAATAAAAATTTATCAATTTTATCAATTGTATATACTAAATTGTATGTGTATCATGATTTTTTGAGGTCAAAATGTTGAAAACATGAAGACAGTCAGATAGTTGGTACTTGTGTTAAGCATCTAGGTGAAATTTACAAACTTAGAAAACTATTATTTATTTTTCTATGATTTCTAAGAGGCCTAGCCAGTAATTCGAGGCTGACTTAGGCTTGGGAGATTCTAGGTAGTATTCTATATTTTCAATTCGATAACATTAAGTTAAATAAGTTAAACTGTTGTTGATCCATTCCCTGACAGCTTAAAGTTTTGTCAACTGGTTAATTAATGTGGTATTGCCACTAAGTTTAATGACATTGCTGACCCATTCTTTAATAGCTTAAAGCTTTTGGGTCAAGTCTTTGAGTGTAGGTCTATCAATATCAAGCTATATCCAATGGGGGATGGTAGGCATTATGCATCCAACCATGAGATGTTCCTAAATGCTCAAAGGAGCAGTAAATCTGACCACTTAAATAATAAGTATGTTGTAAAGGAATTCATAATCCTTCAAGAAGTAAAAAAGGAATTCAAGATGTAGAATGAGAAATTGATGTTGGGAGGAATTTGGATAATTGCTTAAAATTAGCCACTATATACTTTTAATGATATGAGTGCAACTAAGGTATAAAATATAATTTAAGGGTCACTTATAAGTTGCATGGACAAATTGAACCAGAGTCTTTAATCCATGTCAATCATTGAAAAAGTTATTGTTATCGACCAAATATATCGTCAAACCATCTCATATAAAGTATACAATAACAACAAAGCCTTAATCCTAAACTAATTAGGGTTGGTTACAAGAAGCCTTTTTCTTCATTCTACTCGGTTTAGGGCCACATTGTCTATAAGATGTAAAGATATCAACTTTTTTTTTTTTGCTATTTTTTCTGATGTGATTTTTGTTCTGCCACTATCCTTCTGTCTTTCTACATGTATTAAATCACTCCTTTCTACCGGTGCATTTCAAGGTTTATATTTGTACATGCTCAAACCATCTAAATTATCTTTCTCTCAATTACCTGATAACGTCGCCATTTTTTTACAAATGACTTCATTTCTTATTTTATATTTTCTTACATTATTACACATCTATGCTAACATTCTTATTCATTTTATATACATGAACTTGTTTCAATTCTATAGACAACTTCTTCCTTAATTTTTCCTTTTTTATAAATGATTGATCCTAAATATCATAAATGATTATTCTTAGGAACTTTATGGTTCTCAATTTTCACTCTAATTTCATTTATATTTCTAATTTTACTAAAACTTCATGATTCTAAATCTTATATAAAGTATTAGATTGTGAAAACATTCTAAGACTAACCACAAATTATTTATTATAGTGAATGGAAACTTTTCAAAATAAATTTTGTGAATAAAATAAGAATCCCTAGATTCATTTTACACAAAACGGGACCCCTAGAATCACTTGAATTAAGATATATCAACTGGCACTCCGAAAACTCACACAATTGCTTTTGAAGTTGTCAAAACTTTAAGGGTTCTATTTTAGGTATAAAGTCATATGATGACTTAATGGTTTACATGATGAAAAGTCAAATAATGAGTAAGTTACAAGACCAACCAGTCCTAAAACTGATCTAAAAATATGGATAATGAGAAAAGAAAAAAATGACTACTCTCACACTCTCTACTAAATTTAAGTGCAGTAAATTGCTTCCTTGATCAAATGGTTGTTATGCAAATAGTTTCTTTTAGTGAATGAACTTGTTATGAGAATCTTCAGTCTTTAATGTGACTTGCTGGTGTCATGCAAGATATGGTTCTTTGATTTTTGTCACCTTTATTATTGTCTAATAAATCAAGTAAGTTCCAACTCTTACTCTACTCGTTAGACAATCACCTGTTTGATGAGAACCACCAAATTATTTGCTGTGAGGTTTCTTTTCTATGAGCAGTTTCATGCACCAGGTTTTCCTTTGCTTGCAAGAAGTTAAAATTCTCTCAGGAGATAAGCATATTTTGGTGTTTACTGTACTGCCCATGTACTTTCTTCTAACATTCTCTTCAGAGGCTTCTGCTGTCCAATTATATATATATATATATATATATATATATATATATATATATATCTAACAATTACGAATCATTTTCTATTTCAGCGACTGATATTAAACTTTGGCATGGCAAAGTGGGAAAGACTTGGGAAATGTTGATACAAATCAGCTGAAAAACAACATGGCTACTATATCGCCAAATGGCCGTTTTCTGGCTGCAGCAGCCTTTACTGCAGATGTGAAGGTTGGTATTCTTTGCAAGCTCCTTTATAACTTGGTGGTGCCTCATGGCATAACAATATGAACTGGCTCTGATTTTCATAAATTCTAAACACCTAGAGAAAGTAGTTTAGGGAAATTGCAACTGGCAGGAAAGAGCAAGTTCTCCTTGAAATTGTGGTGCCCTGACCACTGAACAAGAATATACTAAGCTAGTGGTGTCATTCAAAAAAAAAAAAAAAGAATATTAACAAACCTTTGCCGATATGAAAATGTATTTGCAAATATTTTACATTTGCATGTACCTCTATTTTTTTAGTAGTTATAATATTGGAATTGTATGATATTGTGATGCTGCTGCATTTATTTTAACTCAAAAGAGTTGCACTGCATTTATCTGGTGCTAAAGAACGATGCAATATAGGAACGTTGAAATTTCTCTAATTTAGATTTATTATATTAGTTATTATTTTTGTAATAACTTTGCCCAGACTCATCTCAAGCCTGAATAAAGAAGGAGGGTTGCGTTAGGTAGCTGATAATTAGTATAAAACTCCATCAGATCCTCTAAAACATGAATCCACTAAATCAAACTATGCGAAGGGCTAGGATGTCCTCGTTAAGAGATAATTAAGAGATATAACTATTTGTAATTTAAGTGTCGATTTAGTCCTAAATAGAGCCGAGTGGAGGAAGCGGATCATGTAGCCAATCCCATGTAGTTGGGAAGAGGCTTAAATGAGTTGAGTTGAGTTGAGTTAAGTTATTATTTTTGTAAATAGATAGTTATCTGTGAAGAAGTTCTTTAAAATTTAAAAACTAGTAAGTTCGAGAAGGTATTGCTTTAAGATTTTGCCTTGGTAACATCTTCATATAGAGAGAAGCTCAAGGAAAAAATTAAATTTTTTGTGGTTCCCAGCTTCTTTGGCTAGGTGGCGTTCAGTTTTTCCTTTTTTCCATGGAGCCCTCCAGATTTTGGGGCCTTACTGCCTTGTACAACCTTATTGATGCCCTCTTTATCTCTTCTTATTGTTTGGTGAGGGCCCAATATTGTCAGCATCACCTGTTGATCTGTGAGGGTCATGTCCTCTTCTTATTGTGTCTTCACATCCTTGAAGCATCATGACTAAAAACTGTTGATCCCAATATTCCTACTTGACATGATGTGCAGGATGGTCTCAACTCCCCCAGTCTTCGGGCGGTATCTCATGTGGTCAGAAGCCTGTCTAAGAGATTGTGGTGGTGGCATTTTTGGTACTATTTGTTTGTTCCATTACCTCTAGCAGTGGTGACCAGTTGAAGATATATTCCTTGGGATTCTTAGATTGTGGGATGTCAACACCCTGCACCCATTTTCTCTATTTGTCATCTAAGACTCCAGGAACATGGGACAGACCTATGGGGAGCTAGCATCTAAGCTTGATGAGGTTTAGGAATGCAATAAATGAAGATCTACAAGCTGCTAAAGCACTAATGTTGATCTTCTTATTGACTTAGCGTATTGAATGGCTAATTTTTAATTATGGACAATGTTTTAAAAGGCTTAATATGCCACCATATATGCAGCTGCATGGTTGTGTGCTGCACCTAACCCATAATCTCTTTGATACATGCAATACCCATGTGCATTGTGTTACATAGTGGGCCAGAGGAGGAGGGTATATTCCTCATCCGTGCCCTTGGTCCCCACCCCATCCCCTATTCCTGCCCCGATCCCCAAACGGGGAATGGTTTTTCCCCATCTCCATCCTTGCGGTTCTCAATTCTCCAAAGGGATCCTCATTCCCCATTTTTTTTTTTTCTAGAATTGGGATATCAACTTTGGGCCCAATTCTATTATAAAAAAAGCCATTTGAATGATCCATGATCTAGCCTCTGTGCAATCGTTTCGGAAGTCCTTTAGACATCATTTCAGCAAATCACATGAAGAGAAAAGGTGGTAAAGGCCACCCTTGGGGTAAGTTCATAATGGATTTGAGGAAGTATGTAGGAGAACCAATAATAAGTACAGCAAAAGAAGCAGAGGAAGTGCATCCATTAATCCAATTGATCATTCTAGGAGGAAAGTTCAAATGGTGGAGAACAGTATTTAAATACCTCCAATCAACTTTGTCATATGCCAACTTCATATCTACTTCATAGTAGTTATAAATTGATAGACATTTGACATAATTAAAAGGCTCAATGTTAAGAGCCTAAATCCAGCATTGAACAGCGTATACCCAATACTTACATTTCTCAATCCTGATGCTAGATCTAACTTGGGAGTTTAGAGTTAGCAAATACATTGAAGGGCTCGAGTGCAGAGCTGTTGTTTTATTCCATGTTTTATTGTGTCATGTAGAAACCAAAACATTCTTTTGAGTTCACCACTGGTCATGGAGTAAGACAGTTGAGTTATTGATTAAGAGAAGCAACAGAGACATTACTGATTTGGAATTTAAATGGGCAATGAGGATCAATCTGCCACTTGTTCACAATACTTACATTTCTCAATCCTGATGCTAGATCTAACTTGGGAGTTTAGAGTTAGCAAATACATTGAAGGGCTCGAGTGCAGAGCTGTTGTTTTATTCCATGTTTTATTGTGTCATGTAGAAACCAAAACATTCTTTTGAGTTCACCACTGGTCATGGAGTAAGACAGTTGAGTTATTGATTAAGAGAAGCAACAGAGACATTACTGATTTGGAATTTAAATGGGCAATGAGGATCAATCTGCCACTTGTTCACATGGTTGTAAGGGTGGTGTACCATCTGCCAATGGTTGTCATGGATTGACAAGCGGTAATACCAGATTCAGTCCACTATATCAATATTCAGCTGACACTCCAAGGTATGCTGATTTTAGTTTATATTTATCATGGGCAAAAAACTGGTTTTAAACTATAGGAGCCTCATCATCATAAATTATGCTATCTGTGCTGATCTTTATTTGACATGTGTGATGTATATCTCAAATGGGTTACAGTGGTAATTACATTAAGCAACTTATTTGCACATTAACAATAGAAATATAATCAGTGGGATGTAAATTAATAGAACAGTTTATAATTTATGGAGATCTAGATGAACTAATGAATAACTAAACTTGTCAAGATTAAATACTCTATAACTGATTTAATGAATTAACAAAACAATATAGTTAGTAAATATGCAAACAACAATTAGCATGTTCTGGCATAGAAATGCAGTCCAATCAATTTAATACACTTTTATACTCTACCTAAAACTTTTTTTTTAAAAAAAATAAAAGAAACCATTTTGTGTTGCTTTTTATTGTTGTATAGGTTTGACTTGATAAACAACTACATGTTTATCTAATCTGTAGATATTTTCTCCACATGATCTTATTTTATTTCATGATGATTGCAGTTAAATTTTCTATCCTCTCATATACAAATAATGCAAATAATGCGGACAATGAGCATTAACCTATCCATTTTGTACTTCATTATGTTATTCTGTTTTTGCATCATTTTTTAATGAAAGATTAGGACTTCAAAAAGTTCTACTGATTCTTCTAAATGCCTCAATTTCAATCGTTTTAATCAACTCACCACCTTTTCTTTTGGTGTTTAACCTGACGCCTTCTATTTCAATCTAGGAAGTCTTTCTGAAGTTCAAGTTTGTTGCTTTTATATCTTACATAAATCACATGGCCTCAAGTGAGTCATTGACCAACCCTAGGAATCACCAATATATCCTTGAGATCTGATAGTTTTCAAAGAAGAACCTTCTTTGCCTGTAACAAGGCTTGTTAAGACCCCAGTCTTGTGCTATAAGTTATTGAAATGCTTTGAATCGTGGCCTTATTCCAAGAATTTATACCCAGAGGGTGTTTTTGAGCCTTATTATTACTCTCTGTCCTCCTTTTTCTCAAACTGTGGTTCTTCAGCCATTTGAAGCATTGACGAGCTGAATCTGACCTCAAAGCAAACTTCCTTGAAACAAGTCCCTAGAAAGAACACTCCTAGATGAAGCTGTCATAAGAAGCATAACTGTTTCACCTCTTTCTGTTTGTCTGCTTGTTTTCTTGGTGGATGCCCTGGCAACCCACCTAGTAATATAATAGGATGGCCTTGGACATTACCTGGCCTGATGCCTCCTTTATCCTCCTCCAGGGCAGTTTGAAGAGAGAGCCCTTGGGCTTTCTCCCCTTCCATATAAGTAAGGGATTTTGATTTGCTACACAGGCATGTGTGTACATTCACAGGTAGGTACTTATGTATTTATTTATTTATTTATTTGCAGATATTGTCTCTGTCTGCATACGTGCTTGTAAATCTGTGTTTGATGGAAATATTCTATTTGTGGTGGACCTAGAATGATTTTATTGCGTTGAATTTTATGTTTTAATATCTTTTGGAATGTCAAGAATGTTCAACTTGAAATAATCAGTCAATACAACCTTAAATCACTGTGGCATGTCCTTTTTTTCTTTTTTTAAAGAGACATGATGAGCCTAAATATCTTTTTTCCATTTTCTAGTGATGGACTTGTAGGTTGCGGAATCATTCAATATTAAGGATTGATTTTATGATAATTGTTACTTAATTTTGCTTGTGTGCCTTTCGACATCATAGTATTTTTTCAAACTTGAGCTTTTATCTTCTAAAAAGCAATAAGCTAAACTTTTTCTTTTGTTAAGGAAATCTTCTTTTCTTTTCTGGAATGTCATTTTTATCTTGGAATTCTTGCACAACATCCTCTTTTGATGCTTTGACGTGTAACTGCACCAGAGCATGCTTCTAATTGCTTCTATTTTGTCCTTTAGGTTTGGGAGATCATCTATTCCAAGGATGGTTCAGTGAAGGAGATTGTGAAAGTTATGCAACTGAAGGGTCATAAGGTAAATACAACTCTAATTTGCATTACTTGCAAATATTGTAGTCTCCTTTTGTTAGTACATAAATTTGCACGGAATTTATGTCAAATGAATAAAATTTCTATAATGAATGGAGTGATTTACAAAACAAGACATTTTTTTAGTGCCAATCATAGATGGTGAAAATGTCACATGTCCAAAGCTATTCAACTCAACTCAACTCATCTAAGCCTTTTCCCAACTACATGTCCAAAGCTATTGCTGGTGATAAATGCCTGCCATGAAGGGGGTAAATTTTCAACTAGAAATGGAAGTTTTGGACATGGATGGTGACAATGCTATTTGTAAACATTCTATTTCACCTGGATCGCTGGTATGGTTTGCATGCTTATTTTATTTCTTTTTCCTCCCTCTCTAGGGCATGGTTGGTTGGCAGCAGGGTAGATGTGTTATGGAATCAATTTGAGTGTGGGAAATGGGGAACCATACCCAAAAGAGAATTCTAGAAACCACAAACGATATAGCAACAAATCTATAAAAACAATATTGAAACAAAGCATAAATAAGCAAAAAATTTCTAGGAAACAGCTTCCTGCTTGCTCAGTCAAGGGGGTTAGTTGGGAAAATAAATGAACTTCTATGCTCAACAAGGTTGTTGAGAAATAAACTCTTTTCTTCTAATAGAAATTGGCTTTTCTTTATATTATGAAATAATATCAGGTGCATGAAAATCGTAAACGAGTTTGTATGAAACTTGTTATGAAGTCATGCCATAATAGAGGTAGGACTATTACTTTTCTTTGACCTATTTTATTTTTGGGGTTTGAATTGAGAGTGGTTGGCTCACATCTACAAGGCGTTTGGTTTGGTGTGTTCCATTTAGGATCACTGATGATCAAGGTGGAGGTGATGAGATCATTGTGTTTGATTGCAACCCAATGATGCTCAGTGATGGTGATACCAGATTATCTCCACCTATAAACTCTTGATGATGGGTATCCAAGATCACCCTAAGGCATTGATCTTGGAATGAGATTGGGAGACCAAAATGCTCCTTATTTATAGAAAAAAGATACTGAACAAAAAAATGCCCTCGTATTATTTTCATGGGGTGGGTTTAGGCCGAATGACCCATTAGGGGACTAAAGCTTTTGGTGCAGCCCGGACATGGGTGTAGCACAGGCCTTAGCATGGGCCTAAAGTGACAGTTGTTAAAATGTTGCTCAGTCCTTTGGAACCCCTTAGGTGGGTTTCAGCCGGATGTCCTACTAGGATGGTAAGAGGACCCAAGTAGCTGATACCTCACTGACCCTAGCATGGCCACAACGCGGGCTCAGCGTGGCTAGATTGGTGCCAGTATTTTGTAACAATTTTTAGTATTCCTAGGATTAGACTAATTTCCTAGGATCAGATTGATTTCTTAGGATTAGGCTGATCTAATTAGAATATTCTAGGATTAGGCTGATTTCCTAGGATCGGGTTGATATTGTAAGATCAGGTTGATTTCCTAAGATCGGGCTGATCTAATTTTATAAATCATGGGATCTACCTAATTAGAATATTTCATAAATTATGGGATCAGCCTAGTCAGTTTCTTTTTTCCTTAGTATCTAGGTTTGTATATAACTAACCTTTTGCGCATTACACAAAAATGAAGTGAGAAAAATTTATTCTTTAATTTCTGACATGGTATTGGAGCCCTAGGGTTTCACACCTTTGGGATTTTTTTGGCCTTCATTGCTAAGTTTTTGTCTGCTCTTTCTCGGCCTTCATTGTCGACTTATTGTTGGCCTTCATTGCCGAGATTCCTTTTTCTTCTTCCTGTTGCACCAGCCTTCATAGCTGGTATTTTTTCATAGACTGCGATGTCTGAGATTGCTGAAACAAACAAACTTCCTACTTCAAGCCGAAAATGGGGTAAGCGGATTGATCAAAAAATTCAGCCATAAGCTTATCAAGCTTATTAAATAGGAGGACAAATAAGGAATAATGGCCAAGCCCATGTTGTTGCGACTCAACAGAATGAAGCAGCACCACAGGAGCCATTTGCTCTCAACTAAGAAGAGGCCAAAAGGTTGAGATCCCTTGTTGGCAATCTTGACAAACCTTTAGGTATTTGTTCATTGGCCTATTCAGGTGAGTTTTCTTTCTCTGTTGGATTAAATGCCGCGGATAGAACCTTTGCCGACTCTTGGGTTTTAAACTCGGGAGCTACCGACCATATGACCCACTCATCAAATGTTTTTTTTTTTCACATATTCCCCATGCCTAAGCAGTAGAAAAATAGCCAAGCTGATGGTTCCCTAACCATTGTAGCAGGTGCAGATGTTAGAATAAGTCCATCACTTATCCTAAGAAATGTTTTTTATGTTCCCAAATTATTTGCTAACGTTGTATCTGTTTAAAAATTCACTCGGGATTTATGTTGCAATGTGGTTTTGCATCATAATCATTGTATATTTCAAGACGAGGATTCGGGAAGGACGATTGGACTTGCTAGAGAATGTGATGACCTTTACTATCTTGAAGCATCAAGCCAATTAAGCACCACCAAGAGCAAGTTATCTCATTCTTTTGTTTCTTAGAGTTTTTCATCCAATAAAAAAAAAGTTTGGTTTTACCATCGCTAACTTGGACATCCATCATTTAGGATCATTAAAATTCTGTTTCTTCTTTGTTTAAAGGTTTAGATATCAAGAATTTCCATTGTGAAGTGTGTGCACTTGCTAAACACAAACACGTACCATTTTTAATTAGTAATAAAAGAAGTTTTATTCCTTTTTACCTTGTTCACAGTGACATTTGGGGTCCATCTACTATTCCTAATGTTTCTGGGGCGCGATGGTTTGTGTCGTTTATTGATGATTGTACTCTTGTTACTTGGATTTTCTTGCTTAAAAACAAGTCTGATGTCAGTACCATTCTTCTAAATTTTCACTTCATGATTAAAAATCAATTTGAGGTAAATATCAAAAGATTTCGATCAGATAATGCTAGGGACTATTTTAATCAAGTTTTTACTCCATACTTTCAGAAGGAAGGAATAGTACATGAGTCATCTTGTATTAATACCCCACAATAAAATGAAGTTGCAAAAAGAAAAAATGGCCACATTCTTGAGTCAACTCGAGCCTTCATGATCCAAAAGAATGTACTAAAATTTTTTTGGGGGGAAGCGATTTTTACAGCTATACATCTTATAAACCGATTGTCTTCTAAAGTCTTGGGTTTCAAAAGTCCAATGGAAATACTTTCAACATTTTATCCTAACTTAAAAACCACAAATAACCTTGTTCCTAGCATATTTGGATGCGTGTCATTTGTCCATATTCATAGTCAAAATAGGGGGAAACTTGATCCAAGGGCATTGAAATGTGTTCTTCGACTCAAAAGGGGTACAAGTGTTACCATCCTCCATAAAAAAATTCTATGTTGCAGCAGATATTACCTTCAATGAACAAGAGTCCTATTACACTGTTCCTTATCTTCAGAAGGAGAAATCTGTAATAGAAGATAAAGGACTTTTTCTCTTGAGCTGCCATTGTCATCCTCATTTCCTTCCTCAAATTCAAGTTTTCAACTAGCTTCGTGTCCTTTCTCTGTATCCTCAAGTCCATGTCCAATGCCCGATTCGATGTCTATACCTGTCTGTGTCAAAAAATTCTCCAGAAAGATCCCCTGTATCCTCAAGTCCATGTCCCATGCCCGATTTGATGTCTATGCCTATGTTTGTTTCAGAAAATTTTTTAGAAAAATTTAACTTTGCTCTTGAGGATGAGAGATATGACAAGGTGTATTCAAGGAAGGAGATAGCTATCCCTGAATCTATACAGATCCAAGAGTCCAATCCGAATTCTATGAATGAGGTAACAATTTCTGAATTTACATTACAAACTAAAATTGAGCCTTATGAAATTGATGATGATTTAAATCTTTCCATTACAATTAGGAAGAAAACTAGAGAGTGCACAAAACGGCCTTTATATCCTCAAATTTTATGTCTTTCAAGAAATTTTCACCATCTCATAGAATCTTTCTTGTTAGCCTAAACACTATTGCTATACTTACCACCGTATCCGAGGCTTTATCCAATAAGAAATGGAAACAGGCTATGAATATGGTCTTTATTGATTTAGAGAAAGTATATGATAGAGTACATAGAAAATAATATGGTGGATTTTAGAGAAAAAATGGGTTACCAAAAGATACATAGAATTGATAAAAAATATGTATGATAGAGCAATAACTATTATTAAACCAACAATAGGAGAAACTAGTAAGTTTTCAATTACTGTAGGTTTACATCAAGGATCTGCTTTAAATTCGTATCTTTTTGCATTAGTTATGGATGAATTAACCAAAGATATTCAAAATGATATCACATGGTGCATTTTATTTGCAGACGATATAGTGTTGATTGATGAAACTAAATCTGTAGTAAATGCTAAGCTAGAGATTTGGACAGAGGCTTTAAAATCTAAAGGTTTTAAGATTAGTAGAATTAAAACTGAATACATGAAATGTAATTTTAGTGGGAGTAGAAATACAAATGAAGAAACAGTAAAGATTGTAAGCCAAGAGATATCAAGGAGTGAAAAATTTGGGTATTTGGGATCAATTATCTAATAAGAAGGTGAAATAGGTGAAGATGTGAATTATAGAATTAAAGCAGGATGGATTAAGTGGAGGAGTGCTTCGGGAGTATTGTATGATCGGTGCATTCCATTAAAATTGAATGAAAAATTCTATAAAATCGCTATTAGGCCAGCTACGTTATATGGAACAGAGTGTTGGGCAATATTGAAATATGTGAATAAATTAAGTGTAACAGAAATGCATATGTTAAGATGGATATGTGATAAGACTTTAAAAGATATAATTAGAAATAAATATATAAGAGAAATGATAGGAGTAGCCTCAATTGAATATAAAATGAGAGAAAATCAATTATGGTGGTTTGGACATATACAACGTAGACCTTTAGATGCTCTAGTTAGAAAGAGTAATCTTTTAACAATCCATAGTAAGGATAGAGGTAGCGGTTGACCTAAACTAACATAGATAGAAATAATTAAAAATATATAACTATTTATAATTTAAATATCGACTTGGTCTTGAATAGAGTAGAGTGAAGAAAGCAGATTCATGTAGCCGACCCTATATAGTTGGGAAAAGGTTTAGATGAGATGAGTTGAGTTGAGGTATTGGAGAGAAATAAGACTTGGGAGCTAGTGAAGTTGCCTATAGAAAAAAAAACTGTGGGGTATAAATGGGTTTATACAATGAAGTATAGAGCGGATGGATCACTAGAGAGATATAAGCAAGATTGGTGGCCAAAGGGTATACACAAACCTATGGGGTGAATTATCTAGGGACTTTTGCTTTGGTTGCAAAGATGAACACTATCAGAATATTGTTGTCTTTAGCATCTAATTATGGTTGGGATTTGCAACAGTTTGATGTCAAGAATGCATTTTTGCATGGAGAACTAGAGAAAAAAATTTATATGAAAATTCCACTAGGTTATGGAAAAGATTTGGCAGCTCATACAATGTGTAAGTTGAAGAAAGCTTTGTATGGACTCAAACAGTCTCCACGAGCGTGGTTTGAGAGATTTGTAAGAGTTATGATAGCCACAGGATACAGGCAGAGTTAAGGGGGCCATACATTGTTCATTAAGCACTCACCTTCAGAGGGAGTTACAGCTCTCTTAGTGTATGTTGATGATATAATAGTGACTGAAGATGATGATGAGGAGAAACGGTTCTTAAGTCATTGTTTGGCTAAGGAGTTTGAGATCAAGGCATTAGGAAGGCTGAAATATTTTCTCGGAATTGAGTGGCTCACTTGAGGCAGGGTATATTTATCTCTCAACGAAAGTATGTTATAAATCTTCTTAAGAAAATAGGCAAAACAACATGCAAACCGGCAAGTACTCGAATAGATCCTGATCATAGACTTAGACTAGCGGAAGAAGATTCTGTAGTAGATAGAGAGATGTACCAATGTTTGATAGGACAACTCATTTATCTGTCTCACACATGACCAGTTATATTTTATGCACAGGGTATTACAATATCTCAAAGGAACACCAGAAAAAGGTATTCTGTTTAAAAGGAATGAAGGTTTAGTACTTGAGGCATATATAGATGCAGACTATGCTGGGTTAATTGTAGACAGAAGATCAACTTTAGGTTATTGTACTTTTCTTGGGGGAATCTTATGACGTGGAGTAAGAAGCAAAGTATGGTAGCACGATCAAGTGCAGAGGCAGAATTTCGAGCAATGCTCAAGGAGTGTACGAGCTACTTTGGTTAAATATCATTTTAGAAGACTTGAAAATCAAATGGGATGGTCCAATGAGACTCTATTGTGACAATAAGTCAGCAATCAGTATAGCACAATCCAGTACAGCATGATCGAACGAAACACATTGAGGTGGACATACGCTTCATCAAAGAGAAGTTGGAGAGCGGATTGATCTATACACCTTATGTTTCCACACATGGCCAACTTGTAGATGTGCTTACCAAGGGTTTAAGTAGTTCAAGGTTTTAAAATGTAGTTTCCAAGCTGGGAATGAAAATATCTATTCACCAGCTTGAGGGGAAGTGTGAAAAATTTTGTAACAATTTTTAACAGCTTGTATTCCTAGAATCAGATTGATTTCCTAGGATTAGGTTGATCTAATTAGAATATTCTACGATTAGGCTGATTTCCTAGGATCGGGCTGATCTTGTAAGATTAGGCTGATCTAATTCCATAAATCATGAGATCTACCTAATTAGAATATTCCATAAATCATGGGATCGGTCGAGTTAGTTTCTTTTTTTTCTTAGTAGCTAGGTTTTGTATATAACTAACCTTTTGCGCATTATACAAAAATGAAATGAGAAAAAATTTATTCTTCAATTTCTAACAAAGACCTTTTTGTAGACGGATGGTGTTTGGGTTGGCATGGCTTGTTACTTTACCATACCAACCTATTTGGACATGCACATGGCTGTTGGTGAGCCACGTTGCAACAAGGTACCTTTAGCATAGGTCCAGTGCTTAGATGGTTGGACCAAGGCATGGGCAGATACATGCTAGATGCAATGCGGCAATGGGCATGAATAGATATGCACCAATGGCTAATGGGTGTGTTCACCATGCTTAGCAGGCGCAACCTCAGGCTACAATGTAGACTTGAGTTGCAAACCATTGGGATGCAGGCATGGAAACAATCAGATGTGCTGGACCCAAGGGCACGTGGGAACAGGCACGGGAGTGATAAACCCAATGTTCAAGCGTGAAAGACAACTGAACTGCCTGAGGAGTTTTGGTAGTTTTGCATACAATCCTGCTACAGTTGCTTATGATTTCTGTTGTCTAGACTCAGACTGTGTGGCTTGCAGTAATTATGGATAATTTCCAGCGGTTAGGGGAGTTGTCTACTGCACTAGTACAAATAGCCCCATTTGCCAAATCTTTAAGGCAGGCAATGAAATTGTTGTATTTGTAAGGAAAGACCTTGGGGTGAGTCATATGTGTGTAATTGCTTAGGGAATTCAATAAAGAGTTATCCTTCACTATCAAACTTCTGTACATTATTGGAGAATAAGCTGATTGGACAGAAGTGTCTAGTGCTGCACAAGGCCTAAGACTTTATGAAAAATTGATTCAAAGTTTTGGTCATGACAATATCCATGACATACCAAATAGGTTAGTTGTGAATATATGTGGATTTTTATCCATTGGGATATAGCAGTACTAGAAATGGTGATCTCAGATCATTCTGAGGTGATGATCACCAGTGATCTAAGTTCGTCATGCTGATCCCATTTGGGTGACCAACAACCCCTTATAATTGGCAGTGATCAGTGGCAAGTTTGGGTAGTGGAGAGTGAAGTAACAACTACATCCTTTTTTCTATCCTATTTACAGTCACCATATCTTGCTTTGCAAACAATGGTGGGTGGTTGCAGTAAGAAGGAATATTTATGTCTCCCTTCGCGAGTGTCAGAATTTGTAGTTATTTCTCGAACTAGTAGAATCTGCTTGCTGAACAGGTTTCCTTGGAAAATTTAAGTCGACCTGGAAACCCATTTCCTAGTAACTAATCTCAAGAGTAGGAAGACTATGGATGATTCTGACACTAATTTGATGCAGGCTAATATCAGAAAAATTTCTAGTATTTAGTAATGTTTTTAAAATATTCAAACAAAAATCTAGGCTTTATTGGAAGTTCAAAATTTCATCTGATATTTAGGCTTGTTCTGAAATTTAGGGTGGCAACTAGTTGTGTTGGTGAAGTCTCTCTTGCTATTACAAGAGAACTAGTTATGGTCTCACTTTGCTCTAATATTAGGGCAGGATTCCACCCATCCTAGTTCCCATAGATTTCGCAATGGATATATAGGGTTGAAGGCATAGAACTGAGCTCCATGGTTTCAAATATTGGCAGGTCGTTTTGTGAGATATGAATCTATCCCAATGTTGAGATGGGACCATCCTGCCATTATCCTAGTGTTTTGATCGGAGCATCTTAGGACATCTCCTGTCCCAAGTATCTAGATGGGGCAGGATGGCTGCAATTTTTTGTTCCTTGGAAAGACCAAGATGGCTGTGAGATTTAAAACCTTAATGAAATCTCTAATATTGTTGGGTCATGGTTGTTTATGTAGATGAACAAGAACTTGAGTTATTGTAAGTTGTTAGCAAATCTGAATTTGGGTGGGGTTAAAAACAAAAGCTAAAATGAAGAATGGAAAGATCTTATCACAACTGGGATAGATTATTTTATGTCAGACAGTAAGGGGGTTCTGGAGGACTTGATTTAGATATTATGAATGTAGGCCATTTGGGCAGCAAGGCAAGATAATAAGCTGGAAGGGACAAGCATGCAGAAGTCAACTAGAAAATTATTCTAGACTTAGCAAAGAATGCATAAAATTCTTCTGTTGAAATGTTACTGAAGTTACTTAATTAAGAACATCAAGAAAAGTCAACTATTATTGCTGGAATATTTCATATATCTTAGACTGATCCAATGTTGAACTACAGCTCATTCCCATCATCTTCAAAGAATTATCTGGACTTCTGGTGCTTTTATGCAAGGTTGGGCTGACACATGAGATGGCTGACTGCTAGGTTAGGGGTAGTGGAGGGATTAATGTTATTTATGTGCAGTTTATTGCTGTGGGAAAGTAGTTCAAAAAAGAATTTGGTTAGGCTCTGTAGAAGGTTTTAGAGCAAGAAATATGCAGGAGGCTGAAGCATGGAAAAAGAGCTCATGGAAGGCTGGTGGTTCTGGACTGACAACAGATTGGTGAATCTAATTGCTTCTTGTTTTTGCAAGGGAAAAGGGTATTACAATGCTGGGAAAGGCTCTATATGAAGTAGAAAAGAGAGAGACAGAGAAGAAGAGAGCAGATTGAAGAAGAGAGAGGAAGAGGTTCTGCCTCAAACAGAACTTGAGAAGGCCTTCCACCCTGATTCATTCATTCACTGCCCCTAATGAGAATACATGGCTGTTAAATAGCCAACCAAGCAACTGACTGCTGACAATTCACCTAAAATCCCATAAGTAACTAATCAGCTAACACACAACCAGTTGGCTAACACACAACTAAACTTGACACTATAATGTATTATAGCCGAGACAGAGCAGGATGGGACGGGATGGCTGAAATTGATCTTGGAATTTCTTTGCGGTGAATCACTGAGTATGAGATGCTCATCTAAGGATATTATGGTGGCTTGTATACTTCAAATACCTTAATTTCTAGCCTTTGGTCTGACAGATCACCCCTTTTTTGTTATTATCATGTTCCATTAGTGGATGCGTTAAGGTAGGCAACATGGAAAAATTTGATACCATCTAGATTCTAGAATAGGAATAAAAGCTATTTAGTGAGTTGAAGTTAAAACAGAAAAGCAGGTTACAAGCTCGTGCTGTATGTATTTCTTATATGTGAGCCTGTAATATTTATTGAGATCATATGTATCAACATGGGCTGCTGTTCACCCCTACGAGTTCTCACTTACTGTAGAGAGGAACCTTCTCCTGTGCAATGCTGATAATATGTCAACATGATATACAATGTACACACTTATGGTGCATTACAAATGCACACGTCAGCTACTGGCTCAAGTGGATGTTACCTCCAAGGTGGAGTGAATGTCCACCATGGGAGCACATCGTAGTTTCCATGTGGCTCAAGGAACATGAAGCATAAAGAATGTGGAGAGAAATGACCTTTTTTTTGAGAATGCAACAAAAAAGTTAGCATGAAATGGAGTAGTTCTAGGCCCAAGGGGGTGAATATTCATAATTTATGATTCAGAAATGTGTTGATTGGCCATTTCATGTACTGAATTGAAAAACAAAGAAGATACTTTTTTAATCCTAAAATGAAGTTGATGAAGTGAAAAGAGCAGTTATCATTTTGTTTTCTTACGCATGATGTGTGAGCGGTAGTGCCTGTCCATTTATATAATACATCCTCCAAAAGATGTAGACATGAACAAGGTTCACCATACCGAGAACCGGTACCATTTTGGTTTCGGATTGATACAGTTTAGTACAAAACGTACTTGTACCGAATTGGCGGTGCACCGATCGGTTGGACTGGGAGGCCTTAACCCATGAACCATCGTATCCCGAGTAGAATCAGGCAGTTTGGTACAAAGGTTTGGTATGATTTGGCCATCCTTGGACATGAAGTCTGGATACCTGTAATTGACATTTACACCCTTCTTGCATTGCAGCACTGTTTTGTATTGCCCATATGTTATTTTAGATGTTAGTGGGATTGTGAACAATCTTATAACTCTAGATTTAACAAGTCCAATAAATAAGCTATGAGAATCTAAAGACACTAGATTCAAAATGAGGTTTAGATAAGTTAACTACATCAGATCATGGATAAGTTCTATCTGCATCCTTTTTATAGATTTATGTCTGGAGATAAATTTGAAAACAGTTTCCACTGTCCTGAATTTTTGCAGCTACAGATAAAATAAATGATACTTCAGATATAGGTTTACCTCGAGATGTACTGCTTTACTGCCTTATAAACTCTCTTTATTTTTAACCTGAGGAAGGGACATCTTGTTTAATGATACATTTTTCTTGTTTTCTTTCCTATTTTTCTGTTCTCCGGGTAGTAGTTTCCTTGCGAACTTAGCTTCATACTTTCTTGAAAGTACTTATTAGTTATGCATCATCTTTCTTTCAACATATGAAATAACTTGGATTGGTTCTCAGAGCGCGGTGACTTGGCTGTGTTTTACTCCAAATTCAGAGCAGATAATTACAGCATCAAAAGATGGTTCCATGCGAATATGGAATATCAATGGTATGTTTAATAAGATATCTGAATTCTTATATCTGAACAGATTACTTCATCACCTCAAGATCAGTCCTTCAGGAAACAGTTCGCCATCAGCATGCTGTTCCGATAGCTTTATCTTTTCACTGGTTTTGTTATCTCAAATTGAAATAGCTTTTGCACATTAGATAGCTGACCTATATCAAGTACTATTTTGTTTGTATTATTGGCATGCTGAGTATTTCAATTGCTATAAGTTTCAATAGTGCTGATATCCCTTAACACAATCTCCTCTGTTATAATTAAAATGCCTTACGTGTTCCCTGTCATAATGAAAGTAATAGCTGTTAGCTCGGTAGATCTTGACCATAATTTTCTGTAATAAAGTTGTATGGCTGTTATTAGCCTCTATGCTTGGAGACATTGGACAATTGCAGTAAAATGACAGCATTATTTGATCATGTAACTGTTCATATAAATATTGTTTCTGAAGTGCCATGGACATATAAATTCAAATGGGTTTTTGAATTTGTCTAGTACTATCTGGTTCAAACTTGTCTACCTCTCTTATATTGATTTTATTTAATCGCTTCCTCTCTATATTAATCAATCAATTAATAGAAAGTGACCCATTTCATGTTCCATGTGTATGGGGTACTATCTTGACCATTCTTAGTGATTATACAGATACTTATGTGTTTCTGACCTTGCTGCTCCTTGTTTCTGATGCTTCTCTCTCTTTAGTTCGATATCATCTTGATGAGGATCCAAAGACCCTGAAAGCATTTGCAATTCCACTTCATGATGCCAAAGGCTCTGTTTCACATTATGACCACATCAGCATCTCACCCAATGGAAAAATTTTGGCAGTCACTAGTGGCTCGACGTTGCAATGGTTATGTGCTGAAAGTGGGAGTGTTTTGGATACAGCTGATAAAGCACACGAAGGTTTGTGAAATTTATATTCCCTTAGCTCTTGATGGTTTGTTCATTCTCAGAGTTTTGTTAATTTAAATTGTTGATACCTCTTTTATATTAACTGATATAATCCCTGTCACTGTTATTATTTTGGTGTTTGCGTCTAGTACTTTGCTAATAGTTAAGGCCCTTGTAAAATAGACAAAAGAATAGCTTTTAAATTGAAATGCTGATTCCTTGTGAGCTTTTGTTAACATGCTAGGCCTGGCCAGGATATTTCTAGATCTGGTTATACCCTTGCTGTCACTTGATATATTTCTTTTTCTTGTTTTTTTCAACCTTTTCCTTTTCCTTTGTTTTCAACTAAAGATGACTAAATTTGGTTAGTTCATATGGTTAGTGTTTGTGGGGGGGGGAAGGAATGATGGTAATGGCCTTCTGTCATGTATCTTGAGTTAGACCTGGCTCTATGGGTCACTCTTGACCATTATGATCTAGCAGCAACTTTCCTCCGAAGTAAAATCAAAAGAACAGAAAACATATGATTTACTCTTGGATGGATTATTAATTTATGTGGGTCTGGAAAGGACAAAATATGAAAATTGTCATAGCACACTTATCTGGAGAAGCATCATCAACCCTTGTTGTCATTACCTGGATGATATGAAAATTCATGTGATTATCTTTTGATCAGCAGGGCTAGTTTTGTTCCTGCATTGGAGGTTTGAAGCCTAGGAGTGAGAAATGATAAACTCTAGTGTTTACCGCCCTTTCCCTTGTTCCATCTGCTGCTATGAAATTGTTTCTGTACATCTAATCTTGTTTACATTGTTGGTCTTGGTTTATAGGGTTTGAATTATCATGTATTTGCCTATACCATTCAGCCAAAATATTATGCTGTATTAAGGAGGGCATGATGCTAGAAAGTTGATTGTCTCTAATAGAAACATACAAAAAATATAAACACAAGAATCAGAAAATACACAGACGTGCATGCGTGCAAGGTTTTAAGTCCTGGTGGGATGTCTTATGATATGTCGGCATGGTTATTGTCTCAAGTGCTGGGACGGGATCATCTAGCCATCGTCCCAACATCTCAATCAGCATTTCTTGGGACAACCCCTGTCTCAAATGTCCGATGGGATGGGATGGTGGCATGTCCTGCTGCCCGGGATGGCTCCTTCCCATTCGCTTTAAAATCTTGCATTGATGCACAAACGCATTTGCATGTGCACAGGTACAATTGACTTAGTCCTAATCAAAATTGTCTTTTATTCTTGTTCTAGTTAATATTGCAAAGTTTGAATTATCTAAACTACATGTGCACATTGATTTGATGTATCGATGATAGATGTATGATATTGATAAACAGAACATTAAATGTATTTCAACCTACAATAGTCATTGATCTATCTGGTATTGGTATATCAATTTATGGCCCTTTATGGTATAACATTTTTTGAAAACCTGCTCTCTGCCTGCTGTTCTGACCAAGGCAGCCTTGGATGGGAGGGGCCTGTTACATAACATGGAAGGCAATTGGTGGATATGGTGACATTGGATTGTGCAAAATATCAGACTCATTATGGATATTTTTCCTTTGATCATTTCCGATGCATCATGCATCAAGTGTATAGGGCCAAGGGTTAACTAAATCTGATTAATTTTAATTTGAAATATTCCTTAGTATTGCTTATTGTTGCACAATCCATAAAATGATTAAAATTTCAATGGTGGTTTTTTATTTGATCCTTAATGGCAACCAATGTTTCATTATTTGTTTAATGGTTCAGATTTGCCACTGGTTGTCCACTTGGGAAGAGAGGAGGAAAAGACGTATGCATTGGCAATTTAGCATAGAGATTGAAAAGAAAAATTGCACAAATACTTCAAATATGAATATCACTAATTCTCCAAGTAAATTCCCCACTAATGCTTGATGAAGTCAGAATTCCCTCAACCATGTCTTGCGTGTCATTCCACATACATAAAAAATACCAGGCTTGGTGAGTTGGAATCTCCAACCGGATAATGCCATGCTTGCTCACTCACTCTTTGGAATCATCTTCATGGTTGTCCCTTGCAACTAGGAAAAGCTGTTGTCCCATGCCACTGAAAAAATTGGAAATCAGTTTTTTGGTAACCATGATTTTCACTCTAATTTATTGAGAAAATGATGGGGATGGCACACATAGGATACCGTGTGGTGAAGCTCCAGAAGGAGATAACAGTGGAGTAAACTGTGGAGCGTTGGATTGAGCATTGATCGCCAGACAGTTGGAGAATTGGTAATTAGCTTTTAATTATAGGTCTTTGTTTTGCTGATGCAAGTCCTTTTTGGTGTGTTTTCTGATCTCTTTGCTTATTGGAGGGCTAATGTGATGTTTTTATATTACATATTTTTGTGATGATGAATATAAGATTAAATTTAATATTATAACATTAAAATACAGCAACTTTCATATTAAAATATTTACGGTTACAATATTATAATATTAAAATTTAATATAGTTATTATAATTTTATAATGAAAGTAATTATATAACTTTTATAAATTATATAATATTTAATTTAATATAATGTTATGCATTAATGTTTTTGAAAAATATAAATTTTATAATATTATACCATTAAATTTAATGTTTATTAATTATAATATAACAATGTATTATAATAAAAGTTATATTAATTTTTTTGGTGATGATGAGATGCAAGTTATATTAAATTTAATATTAAGAGCATACTTAGGCATAACATAAGGGTAAAGTTGGAATAATAAAAAAGTATGGGTAGTGAAGTTGTAGAATGGAATCGTGCTTACTGAATAGAGGCAGTGGAATGTCCATTTCTCCAAGTAAAGCAATTCTCATTCCGAACGAATAGCAATTCTGCATTATTTTAGGTATCTAAACAATGGAATGGAATCAAAGTTTGAATCACTGTTCCATTCCAGTGTTGATTCCACCCAACCAAACATGGCATAAGAGTCCTAAATTCATGACAATCGATTTTTAAATTATTTATTGCTTGATGCTGAATCCAATTATGAAGCATGGGAACAACAACAGAAATGTCAATATGATATGAGATAGAAACACTTTTATGGAAAATCTTGAAAAGTATGGTGAGGCACAACTAGGATATGACAATGAATATATATGTAAAATAGCATCTATAAAGCACAATGGGCTTTCAAAATAACTTGACCCATACTTTTTTCAATTGCATCCACTTCCATAAACTTATTGTTCAAATCCGTAGACTCCAACCCATATGCCATACTATAATATCAACATCACAAATTCTCAGTTTAACTTTTCGTCATCCAAAGACAGAGATCAACATTCATCAAACAAAAGAAAGAAAAATCCTTCCCCCACATTCCATGAGGTACTGAGAAGGTATGTTGAGTTCGTCATAAGAGTATCCAAAGTTTTTTTTTTAATTCAAAAAATAGGACAGGTATCCTAGAAGTATTCAACAAGTGTTGGCATCTGATACATATTTGTTGTGGACATGGCATAAAATTGAAGTATCTATGCTTTGTGGGAATATAATGGTCTGTATTCCTCATATGTATTGTTAGAGCATATGGTTTTCAATAAATGACTTGTCAATCACCTAAGAAAACATTTGACTAATGTGAGGCTTTACAGTCTTAAGCAAATTAGATATAAATGCAAAAAGCCAAGGTGTTAGGGCCAGATGAAATACCTATTGAGATTTGGAAATTAATGCAAATTATAGGGTTATAAATTGACCTACTTATTTATTTAATGACATTTTAAAGTCAAGAAAATGCTAAAAGATTGGAGAAGTGCTATAGTATTTGTCTATAAGAATAAATATGATGAACAAAATTGTTTTGATTATTGAGAAATTAAGTTTAGGGGCTAAGAAAATAATTTGGTGGGCTTTAAGAATGAAGAATATATGTAAATATATTGAAATAACTGAGGATATGTATGTTGGGTTACTAACGAGTGTTAAGAGTTGCTATGTTTATAACAAGTGTTTTCCAATTCACATTATGCTTGCATAAATAATCAACACTAAACCCATACCTTTTAATATTCAGGAAGATGTGCCAATATTTGTGAACGATACACTCTTGATTGATGAAAAAAGAAGTAGATTAAATACTAAAGTTGATGACAAAATCAGAGTACAAGAATGTGAGTGGAGATGTAATGCCAATTAAGATTGGTGGACAAGAGAGACCACGAAGTGACCAGCACTGTTTTTTAGGATCTATTATATTAAAATAATGGAGAAATATGTGAAGATTCATGTAATGGAATTAGATAGTTAGATGAAGTAGAGAGATGTATGTGGAGTATTATGTGATGGATGCATATCTTGGAGATTTGAAAAATTTTGTAGAACAATAAGTCCTGTAATGTTTTGTGGCCTAGAGCATTGGGTAATAAATAAAGTACATGGAAATATATTAAAATATTATAGAAATGACGATGCTAAGATGGATGTATGGTAAAATGAAAAAAGGTAGATTAAGAAATGAATATATTAGAGGACCTATAGGAGATGCATCAATTAAGTAATAGCTGATGAAAATTGATAAAGATGGCATGGACATGTAGAATGACAATTGAGGAGGGGGTCTCTAGTAAGAAGTTCTTTGGTTGTTGAAAGTTGTAAGAAAAGAGGGGGAGATATAAGGTAACATGGATGGAGGTCATGAGAAGAATATGAAAAAATAGAGAATCACATTAGAGGTGGCTTTAAATAGGAAAATTTGATGAATGAGAATTTATAAATCTGACTCCAAAATAACTCAGAGAAGGCCAAATGGCTATGATTATGGTATATTAGATATAATGAGCTAGTACTATTTCTATATGATTGATGATAATTGCAATTAAAATATTCTAAGGAGTCAAACATCTCTAATATAAACAATATGCTTATTTGGATTACATATATAAATAAAGAATTTTGAATGATAAAGCTCCCTAACTTCTCACTATCACCTAATTATGTAAGCCCTTAAGTATTTATAACTATTCAAGTTATAATCAACAAGGAGAGATTGAAAGAAAACCTAGACACAAACTTCGTCACTCTGCCTTCTTGTGGAGCATGAAACACGTCCTGTCCTCTATCTTCTTTCCTTCTTGAAACCCCTACATCTCCATACCTTGTTGCCCTCCTTGAGGCTACTCTAGGTGGTGAGGCACTTTGAGCACTCCCCTGTTGACGATGGTGGCATTGGAGGTGTCTTAATGGGTCAGCTTCATGAATTTGTTCGACTTGTTAGTTCCTACATACGCCGGCACTTATATCACTTACTGCCCCTTCCTCTCCTTGGTGGCCTATCCTTGGAGTCGTTTTTGACTCTACCACCAAACTTGGTCAGCTTCATCTTCTTGGGGTCTCTTGGCTCCACTACTTGGCTTATTACTCCAAACATCGAGAAGGGTGGCGGCCTTATCCTTGTTGGAGAGGAAAGGTATGAGGTGGGCTCTAAGGAGCTGGCAGGGATGAGAGGGGGTAGTTCTCCTAGGGATTGAGGTTGGTCTTGGGAGGGTTTTGGCCATGTCAAAGTGAAGTTCATTGCCCTTCTATTGCTTTGATAACTCCACCACTGCGCCAGGAATCATGTGTGCGCAATGGCTTCATCAGCCTTTTTACCCTTGGACTGCATCTTTCGTGGTTCTTACATGGTGGAAGACTGAATGGAAAAAGAGAAAAATGCAAGAAAGGAAGAACTAAGAGGGAGAGAGACGGGGAGAAAGGACTACAAGCTAGTGTGATACATAATGAGAGAAATACCAACATTTTTCTACTCCTAGTTCTTGTTCTATTCAATATAAGAATAGAAACCTTTTCTAGCTATGAGATGAATGGGAAAGACTATACTTAGAATGAAAGAAATAATAATTCCTTTCCTTGCTAGGATTCCAGACAGCTTTGATTGTTTGTTGGATCAAAAGCTTTCTATCCTTTTTTACATGTAATTTGATAGATATGGACTCATTTTAACTGATTTATGTACTTGTTTTACTCCAAAGGGTGTGCTAGACCGATATGATATACTTAATAAGGACCTAGACATCTATTGCATGTATATATGTAGGGGTGAAGCCAAGATGTTCCTGTTATAGCCAAGATGTTCCTGTTATACTGATACAAGATATCCTACAAACTGAATTCCTGAAAGAGTAAAAGTAGGAAGCTTTGGGGGAAAGATTCCTTTGCAGCTCACACACAGCTGCCCCCATGGTCAGGAAAAATAGAAGATGAAAAAAGACAAAAATTTGGCTTCACCTTTTGGGGGGTGGCTGCATGAAGCGGCGTCAACCTTTTCACATCATATATTGGCAGTTCTAACAAGCATTTCAAAATTACAAGAAAAAAACTATCGAAAATATAAAATGCTTCTTTCTATGCCTTTGAAGTCAATTTGGCCAAGGAAAGAACAAATATCATTTGGTCAACTAAGAGCAACACAATTAGGATGAGTTTTCTCGACTTGCATGAGTCAATATGGGTCAAGATAGATGTAATTAGATAAAAGTTCTATTTCTTTTCTAAGCCTTCTGTGGTACATGGAGTTTTGACTTCTCACCCTTTGAAAATTACTTGACTTGGTCAAATAATGAGTCAACTTGCTGTGTTTTACAACATTAAGTGGAAGACTTAGTAATGCATTTCCCAAGAGGCTGATGCACCAACGCTAGTCTTCTTTTCTTTTCCCCTTTCCTTCTCTTTAGGCAGGTCATGTATCTTTGGAAGCATAAGCACTCTCCAAGGTGCAAGGCAGATTTTGCTTCTGGAATAGGAAATTTTAACCTATAGGGCTGGACAAGGAAAGCTGATTGGATTATTGTATTGGGGATACAGAATGATTGAGATCTAGAGCTTCAAACTGGAACCAGTGCTTGTGTGCAACATGCATATTTTACATTTTAGATATCTTCTGAGGAACAGAGTTTAAATCCCAGTAATCATTCTTGACCCACTTGCCATAAATTACATCTTCATGGTCTACTCAACTTGGGTTAAGTGATCTAACAAAATCCATGGTGCAATTTGTTATACTCAGCCTCTGTTGAAACGTTGTAATGTACTGCTGGGCTCCCACAATTGAACAAGCTTGAAGGAAGATTGCAGTCACTGTAAAATTGTTGTAAATTGATGTCTTTTGATTTTGCGCTCATCTTTAGCATCTCTCCTAGGACTTGGCTGCTAAACTGAGTGAGGGATATTATAAGTTTATATATTATTTTCAGCAGACTATAATTTAAATGAACTCTCATGTCAGTATCCTCTCTTCCCTTATATGTACTATATGTTTGTTGTTACTATGATAACCTAGAGAAGTGTGCATCACTCCATCTTGCAATAATGAACTAAGACAAACTCCCTTTGTAGATTTGTTTACCCAAATGCCTATATATTACCCTTACAAACTCTTGCCATTGGGCTTGCTAAAGTAAAAAGTTAATTTATGGTGTGGATGGCCTGTTTCTCTTGTGCTTGGAGGCTTTGGATGACTGCTGATTTGATTCTATTATAGTTCGAATATGAAGACCATAGACTTGAGCATAAAGATCTAAACCTGATTGACAATGTCATATACCTGAGAATGTGCGGATTGAATTGATGCCGCAGAATGAAAAAATATGGATTGCTAAGAGCATGATGATTAGAGGTTTTTGGTGGCAACAGCATTATGATATGACTGATCATGAGAACAAAGATGAATGACTAGAAAGATGTTGCTTTACAGCTGGTCAATTGGTTCCTTAAAAATAGTTTTTTATAATTCAGATTTAAAACCATAATTAGCTCCATCACCCTTCTAAAGCTTAAAGTATTGCACGTTGTTGCTGATTCTTCAAATATTCTTTCATTTTATAATACCATATCATGTAACATGAATTATGAAAAGTCAGCGGGTCTAGATACGAACATGGGGGGGGGGGGGGGGGGGGGGGGAGAGAGAGAGAGAGAGAGAGAGAGAGAGAGAGAGAGAAATCATGCATTGAAACAAACGAAAACCTTTAGTTAATTCCATGTTTGTATAAATATTTGTCCATCTTATTTGAAAGCTCATCTAATGCTTGATGGAGAACACAAGCATGTTCTCTGGAAATGAGGCTACAATGGCTTATAATTCATGTGCCTTCTATATGTTGCTCGCAACATCAATATTTGCAGTAGCTTTTGTTGTTTATATCATTTTTTGTGATGTTAGTACCTTCTCTTCATGCTAAACCACATCTAGGGGCTTGGATGCTTATGCTGCTTGAGTCATGATTAACTTTGTTAGATCATAAGCAAATCATGCACCAGTATAAAATAAACCACTCCATAATGTGATTTGGTCTAGAACAGAAGAATAATGAATTGAGAATTTTTTGACTTTATTCAATTCTTTCTTAGTTGTGTTGCATCTTTTATTTGTCTTTGTTGAACTATCTTCTAAAATGTTTCTACATGCGTCATCTTGTATAGCTTGATCAATCCAAATTATGTTGCTGGTACTCTTTCAGATACTAATGAAATTTTTGATGATAATTATGTGAGTTAGATTGCATACTAAATATTAAATATTTGGTAAAAGACTTAATGGTTAAAAATCAAATATGGTCGTCCAAGTTGGAGACCCAGAATGTTGATCATGATCCTCACCACTAAAGATCTTACAAATCCGACATTGGAATATTTTGCCTCTCATATTTTTATGTATTATGTGGGTGCAAAATGGAGTTGGCATATTAAAATATATAATAGGTTGTACAATCTGAAATTCACCATATTGATCGTGACCTGATTGGAGCTCAATAGGTTTCAGTTCTTATATTGTAGCAAAACATTGTAAAATGCCCTTGAAGCTATCTTATGTTGTGCTTGCTGCATATGTAAGAGACCTCTAGAGTTTATGTTTTTTAGTTTCAAGGCATTTATCAAAACCAAATTGGACATTATGGGTGTGCCTTGGTCTGACAGCAAGGTTGCTCCATTGCTCCATTGTAACCTGAAGGTCATGACTTTGAAATATGACAATAGCCTCTCTGCATATTGGGGGGTGGAGAGGAGTGAAGGCCCTCCATGACAGGAGCTTTGTGCACTAGGCCTCATTTTGATATAATCCTAAACAAGGGGTGAGTCGTTGGGTCACCAGTCCAATTGCAGGGTCAATTAGTTGGATTGATCATGTTAAAAAGTCTTAAAAATTAAATAAGTAAAAATAGATAAATAGAAGAAATATATATATAATTTATCAATAAATGTTTTAATTCTAAATGCTAAAAATTTGAAAATTGCATGGAACTCATACATAAAGAGGCCACATTTAGATTTATCCTAGTCTTTAATACATGAATATGGCATAATCATTCATCTGTCTGTTTATAATTAGCTTCAGAACAATTATTCAACAAAGGAAGAGGGGGGAGAAGGGGAAGGGAGGGAGCGAGATGGGTTGGGAGAGGCTTTTTTTTTTTTTTTCCTTGGGTGGCTCATGGTTTTTGTTTGGGGGGGGGGGGGGGGGGGTGGCGGGGCGGCGTTGGAGGCTGAGGAAGGCTTGCAGGCAGTGTCATTGCAGTGGGGAGGCTAAGTAGGTGTAATAGGGGAGTCTGGCAGCCAACTAGGGGGTGGGATTCTCTAGACAACTCAACCTCGGACCTTGTTGGATGTGGAGACAGAGAGGGAAGAGGTAAGAGAAGATGTTAGCCACTGATGTCATCACCAATGCCATTGTCGATAGTGGAAAGGCATTTTTCTAGTTGCAGGAACATCTTTGGCTGTGGGTCTGAACCTGAAACTTGTTCCAACCCCCGATGCTTTTGAACTTTTATAATAATACTTGAGTCATTAGTCATTCCTACTATTTTGTTTCACTCCTGCTTTATTTAGTTTTTTGTTCCACTTGTTTTTTTGCCCCTATTAGAATCACTTCCTTAGCTTTCAGTATATTATATCATGTTTTTTGTTATCTCCATATGGTTCTTAAGGTTTCCAGTTTCTATTGTTGTTTTAAGAATGTTGCTTCTGATTACCCACTCAAATCTCCAGTACTTTTGTAGTCCTTTATGCAATTAGGCATACCACAAGTTCTTATTGGAAGGTGTTAATGCATTTTTTTTCCTCGAAAGGTTCATCCAATGGTGTGCACACATTTTGGAGCATACTGTGCAATTTGGTATGCTCCCAATTCTGCTTCTAATTATCACACCTTCAACCAGAAGACAAGTTTCATTTGTTGAGATTCACTTTGCTTGTTATTTGGAACTTTTGGAATAGTTACTTGGGTGATTTCATCATCACTTGTTCTGCTGGCTGTTTTGCTTGGGGCTTTCTTCCTCATATCTATCATCTTAACTCAACTCAACTCATTTAAGCCTTTTCCCAACTACATCGGGTCGGCTATCTATCATCTTAACTCGTTCTAGTTTTTTTGTTCTCAACATGTTATGTTTTGCTTCAACCTTAACGCTGTTTGACTTGTGATTTAAAAAGTCTCTATGGGATGGCCATCTCCTGTGTGATGCCCCAAATTTAGTCCTACATTGAATGGGAAAGAAATGTGTTATGTGCTTATAACTCAAGTCCACTTGCTATTCATTAACTTCCACTCGAATTTTTAGGCCACATAGTTTTGGCCCGCTAATGGAGTTAATTAGGCCAACATGTTGGCTTGGGGAGTTACAATTGGTATTAGAGCCGATCTGAGTGTGCGAAAATTAGTGGGCATGAAGAATGGTTTACCCATGAGACGGTGGTGGAGTCCCACCATGGTGTGGAGCCACCTTTGTAGCACAACAACCCGACTCGAGGTAGATTCTGGTTAGCTTGTGGCATGCGATGAGGGCATCACATTATAAGGTGGAAAGATTGTGATACCCCAAATTTAGTCCTACATTGGATGGAAAAGAAATGTGTTATGTGCTTATAACTCAAGTCTACTTGCTACCCATTAACTTTCACTCGAGCTTTTGGGCCACATGGTTTTGGCCTGCTAACGGAATTAATTGGGCTAGCAGGTGGGCTTAGAGAGTTACATGCTGTCTGTTGGACTTTTCTACTATTGTATCTGGAAGATGCTTTATCTGGATGTTTCAAGCATGATATTGCCAATATTTAGTTGCTTCTTATCAAGATTTCAAGTGCTGATCCATGCTGTCCTGCATGGGTGCCAATGTCATCACCCAGCATCAGTTGGCACAACACCTACTAATTTATTAACAAATATCTTTTTAATTAAAGAAGTTACGTATTTACTGGCATGGCATCTTCTTCCTCATTGGCCGGTGGCCTTTGGCATGCTTACCAGCATCAACACCTGTGATCCTGCTTCTTCTATTTATTAGATATCTTGCATTAACATGTTAGAGAATCACATTGTTTCAGAATGTCCAAATCCTTGTCTGTATGCAATTTGTGTTCCTCAGTGATTTATTTGAGATAAGCTGGTTGATATCTTATCCTCTATAAGGTCTAGACAAATTAATTTCTAAATCATTATTATATATAAGAGGGTTCATTTGCTGCAAATTTACTGCATATCCTACATTTGGAGCATGATGATCAGCTTGAATAAAGATGTTAAAGAGTTATTTCTCTTATGATGCCTTCTTGGATCATATTAATTACTGCTTATGCAGGTGACATCATGGGCATTACTTGGGCTCCTCAATTGATTCCTGTGGGTAAGAATCTTCAAAGTTCTTTAGAATATCTGCAACTTATCAAAACTCCGGTGCTTTCCAGTCTTTCTGCCATTAGATATGTAATTGTTTTATGGCCTGCTTGGATGCATAGGTGGAGATCACTAGTGAATTAACCAAATATTTAAAGTGAAGCTGCTAAACAATCATAAAATTTACTTTGGTATTCTTTACTATGTTCTGTTTGGCTAGTTTATGTGCATTGCATGGGGAAAATTTACTACGAATGAGGTTAGTTGTTAGATGCTAGTTGATGTAAATACTTGTGTAAATATCCTTCAAAGCTAACATGATTTTCATCACATGAATCAAAGTTGGAAAGGAATAAGTTTAGAGTAAAAATATCATTTAAGCTGAATAAAAAAAACTCTCATGCTGATGGGATATGTGGCTAATGTCTTGCTAGATGATTAAGAACATTGAGGCAAGTTTGCTTTGATCAAACACAAAAGGAAGTCTAAAAAATAGACATCCTGCCATCATTTGTCTGCTCAAAATGTTTTATGGGTCACCTTTTTGATGCCTCAAAAGCAAATCTGAAACATAGCAAATATTCATGCTTCAGATCCTTCAGAGTTCTAATGGTGTTCCTCTTCCACTAAGCTACCATTGACTGATTAACAAGCCTCAGGCTACCTAAGGATTGCAACTTTCAACTTCTCCCACCTCATCTCTGCATCTTGATTGGAAGGTCCTGGAGTGCAAGATTCACTCTGGTCTTCTACACAACATTGCCTCCCATGCTTTCTTCAAATCACCGTTTTCTATTGGAACTCCACATCTTGGTTCCCATTAATGGCCATTGCACTTGACACAAATGATTACTATCTAGTCCTTGCTTCTTATTTTGTCTATATTCCTAACCCCACCTCAGATATTAATCTAGCAGAGAGGATTCCCTAGGGAGGGGCAGTCAAGTGTGGTATTTAGTGTAGCATCAGAGCATGGCAGGGCTTTGGAAGAAAAGGGAAAGGCGGAAAGTGGGCTAAAACTCAGATGAGTCTAGAGCAAGAGGGTGATGGACTTCGTGGACTCCGCACTGGATTGTGGGGCTAAAAATTGGATCCCACTGGATTTTTTTTTTTTCCCTTTCATGGAACAGCCATATTTCTTTGTTATGAACAGAAATTCAAACAACAAAGTAGGAATTATTTAGCCAACGGTTTGGAAAACATCTGAAAGCCCTTATCCTATAAATCACTATCGATTTGTGGTGAACCTGAACCTGAGTAGCTGGAATCTTCTACCTAAGATATGCACATGTTTGGGAATCTTTTTGGAATCTTAAAGTTGCTTCCTAAGTTTTTTTTTATAATTTCATTGCACGTGCATCCTGCACCCTGCACCCGCTTATGATGACAGTTAAAAAGCCAAACAGCCCCTTAGGCTTGCAATTGTCGGACTGAGAGCATTTTGACAGCTCATAAATCAGGCCATTAACTTGTAATTATAAGATCCAATTCATCTCAGTAACGCATAGACCGGGCCTCTCGATTACTTGCTCGCTCAACTTTTTCTTTCATTAGGGGCTTCACGATGTGCCATACAACCGTGGTTAGATTAGTTTGCCCCAGCTTGGTTCACATTGATGAGCACCCCACACGCAACCAAAGATAAATCATGAACAAACTTCACCTAGCTAAGAGAATGTACTAGCCTTAACCTACAGAGTGCTGGCATATGCTGTAGCATTTAATAGGTCTATCTATGTTTACTCATTGGTACACTGGATTATTTATATTACTGCTTCCTTCCTACTTTTGCAGGTGGTGGACCCAGGATGGTTTTAGCCACAGCTGGTGCTGACAAAAAAGTGAAACTGTGGTTGGCTCCAGAGCAGCACCCATCATGAGTGATTCGCCATAATCAGCTTAGGAGATTTTTAATCAGTTTTGCTATGGAGGAGGACATCGAAATGCATCGCAAATCTAACCTGGATCGGATATCTCTGCTTTCATAGTTTTTCAAATTCTGACAAGCAGTACCACAGCAAAGTTACAAAAATAGTAAGAAAATTTTCAAATCCTGTGTACTCTTTCACCTGCAGGTCAATTCAGTCTGTTTCGTTGCCACATGTTTCAAGCTTTTGTGTTAGCAGAGACTTGTAACAATGTTCTGGTTTGATATGTTGGTGTGATAGAAAATCAGTAGGTAGCTGCAACGATTTTGTATGTTGAACCAGTTGCGACTGGCTTTTCCCCTCCCTCCCACCTTCTTCGTCCCTTTGGTTTTTCCTTGATTCATGTTTACGGAGTAAGGATTTGACTCGAGGGAGGGGAGGCTCTAGCTAGCATATATGTGAGATTATTAGCAAGGACTTGGTAGACGCACTTCATACTTTGTTACGGTATTGCTTTTTTTTTTTTTTAATGTGCATGGAGTGGAGTACAATATCTTGAATTATATTCCCTCTACTATTTATCTAGCATTTGGGTACGCATCTGCCTTGACAGCTGAGGCAATTATTGGTGGTGGAGAAATTAATACGACCGACCTGTAATTATCAGCAAGGACAGGCGTGGGAGTGCTCTCTGGTGGATAGCAGCAGCTGTAGTACCATGTTAGTGCTAATGAACAGGGCTTGAAAGGCTTCGTTGCATGACTCTGACGAGTGGCAGGATTTTCTCCTGGATCTATCTTTCTCGGAATGCCAGCCATCAACATCTCTATAATGACATTGCTGGAATCAGTCCAACTTTAGGAAGAAACTTATTTTCTGATATTGGATTGAGATTGTACTCTTAATGGCCACCAGCGGTGAGTGAAGGGTTAGTCTAGTTTAGCTATTATGATATAACAAACCATTGGTTTTTGGAATAAAACTTGGTGAGAAGATGAAATCCGGGGCGGCAGATCTGGGAACAGTGCGAGATAATTTATAAGCTGATTTGTTAACGAACTGTTGCCATTAATAATGCTGCTAGGAAAGGCTATGGGGTGGGGTGGGGTCGGATGACGACCCGTACTCTATATCTGTCGTGGGTCTATACCTACCATATCCATCGGAGTTATGCACTGTTCTCGTTTTGTTATTTTAAAATATTATTTTTTTTCTTAAATTGAATGAATTTGATTAATCTCTAGACAAAATATAAAGTTTAAAAAACATACTCGAATTTTAATCACTAATCATAACATCAACATAATTTTAATAAAAAACTTAAGCTGTACTTTTAAATGTATTAGAGGTTTTCATAATATTAATAAAAAGGGGATAAAAAAAATGCACAACTTAGTAAAATGAGTCGGTGCGTGCTTGTGTGGTGATGGAGATCTATGTGATCTTATTATTACTTGAGCCTCAGTAAATCTGCTGCTTGCTAATGGGTTCCCGTTGTGTGTCAAGGAGATTAACACAATTAAATGTGGTGTCTGTAAACCACTTCAGTCCGAAGATAACAAATAAAATGAGGAAGAAAATCAAAAGAGAGCCGAAGGCAGAGTAGTCGGGCTTCCTTGCAGGTGTAAAGCCCCCAACTTGTGGCAGAATTCCATCGTTCAGTGCTCGAGCATAAGCAGACAAAGTCGGGCTCAAAGATATCGTCCACCGTTTCAAAACGCTGGTGCTTGTGAGCCAGGGAATAAAAGCGGACTGGCGAATCCGTATTGCATCATTGCAAAGGACAAGCCCAGGTGACCTCAAAGTAGCTTGCCCTCTTATCTTTTGTGCCCCTAAAATGGGGAAGCCAAGGAGGATCCTTCATATTTGAATGCATGCCTTTGTCCTATTGAGAAGGACATTTCATGGATTGGGATGAACCCAACCCAGGAAAGAAAGAAAGTATGCGCTTTTGACCCTTGCTCTTGCCATTGATAAATTAAGATAAATTAAGATTACTTTTGATCCCATTTTCGGCTGACCCTATCTTTTACCATTAAAAAAAAAAAATCGTAACGTCGCCTTCAGCAGCAACACCAGCAGCTTTAACTACCTGGCAGACGATAAATAACATTGTCAGGTCACTTGGAAAGAGACCTAAAGATTTATTTTTTTAAAAAAGAAATAAGATGTAAAAATTGAAAGAAACTTAGAATGGGTTGGCATGAGCTATCAGTCTAAAATAAGTTGTGATTTACATAAAGATGATAAAATTATCTTATTTAATTATATATATCTCGACGATTCTATGCGAAAATCATCTCAT
Source organism: Calamus simplicifolius (assembly GCA_900491605.1). Taxonomy (NCBI): domain Eukaryota; kingdom Viridiplantae; phylum Streptophyta; class Magnoliopsida; order Arecales; family Arecaceae; genus Calamus; species Calamus simplicifolius. The sequence goes on from UESW01004123.1 coordinate 455,574, forward strand.
AAAATGTATTTGACATATTGAATTAGAAGAAGAATAATTTTTAATTTTTTTTATATTTACTTTTTTCAAAGAAATAACAAAATTTTGTTATAGAAAATATTTAATTTCATTGAAAGAAGAATAATTTATCCTATCAAAAAAATGTTTTATTTTTATCCTACTGAAAGACATAAAATGAATCAAATTATTAGTTCATTTAATTTTAATTATGACTTAACTTCTAGTAAAATTAACGAAGAGAGTTGAAGGAATTGAAGCTCTTCTTCAATCAAGAATAGCATCAAATCTATTTGTTAAAAAAAATCGATTCAATATATTTTTTATATATGGTATATAAGTGTTATATTAGATTTGAATCAAATTTTGATTAATTTATATTGATTGACTATCTTTATTATGTTGTTGCTAGCAAATACCGTTTTCCAAGTTTGTTTACAAAAAATTATCTAATTGTATTAGTTTCTATAATTAAATTTTTTTTTTGTGCAATACTAATTGATAGGACCATGCAATAAGATCTCGAGCATTTATACCCTTACCAATAGCAATGATTGTTATTTTTTTCTAATAATATAATTGTCCTCTGATTTGTTATTCCATTCTCAATCAAACATGAGATATGATAATTTTTATCTTATCTTATTCTTTATTTAGACCTATCTTTTTATTTATCCTATCCTGTTCTGTGTATGAAACACAGCCACAATATCAAGTCTAATGATTCTATGACTATTTATAAGATTGGGTATCCAAGATTATTCCAAACCAATGATCTTATTTTGAGATTGAGGGATCAAAATGCTTTTATGTATATAAAAAAAGCTTGATATTATTTTTATATTAATATAGCTAATTTAATATTATATTAACTATAATATTATAAATTATAATATGATTTTATATAACATAATATTATAAAATATACCATAACTATAATATAATATTATAATATTATAATTTAATCTAAATATTATAATAATAAATAATATAAAATAATGATAAATTATCGTGATACTTGTAAAATATATTAGTGGCAGTTGTTTTTTTAAGATAAAGAGAACTTAACTAATTAGAATAACTTTAGAGTTTTTGATTTAAGATTTCTATGACATACCAAACATGATAATTTTAAATCATAAGAAATCTTTAATCACCTGCGTATATAATATCAAACACAATAATTTTAAATCATTAAAAATAAGATCATCTTAAATGTGATGATCTTAAATTATTAGAAATCTTTATTTATTAATATGTATCATGCTAAACATAGATCTTTGATCATTAAAAATTTGATCATCTTGACATAAAAATTATTAATAATTTAAAGTCATCATGATCACTTTATTTGAATTGCCAAATTCTCTCTCTAGAGTCTTCAAACTCATCTCATCCTGCTCTTACCGGCCAGGACGTCCCCTCTGCTGGTGGCTGTAAATTTGGGTAACCAATAAAATATAAGCAATGGCTTCATGCTATGCGTGGCCCTAACGGCACGTCTAAGAGAAGATACAGCGATAGTGGAGCAGGATTGCCGGCAATCAGGAGCATGCCTACCAAAGAATCCAAAATAAAATAAAATACAAAGGTGATGGATTCTTTCTAAAAAGGTGATTTTCAAATCTCACCTTGTCGGGGTATCTGAACGAACCTTTAGTCCATGTGAAATTGTTTATGAGAGTTATTATATACCATCTATTCCAAGATGTATGATCTGAAATATTTAATCTGAAAATAATAACTATTTTAATGACCATTATAAGAACACCATTCTACAAATCTTTATTTAGCATGGGATAAATATTTAAAAGGCCATGTAATAACAATGTTTTCCCAAACCATGCCCCAAGATTCTCAGGCGATCTTGAATTTTGTCCCCTTCTATATATATACTGAATATATAATGAAGTTGCCGTACCGCTTATTATTTTATCCAAATAAAACCTTCCAACCTGATTGAACTTCAAGAATTATTCTTTTTTTCCTAATTAAAACAATTATTTAAACTAATTTGGCTGTCAAATTTTATTATTTATTTATGGTTTCATTGCGATCCATTGAAGCACATTAAACTAGAAGTTAGAGACATAATAAAGTTGGAATCAGTGAAGATAATTTTATCATTATTTATTTTCATGATTCCACATATTTTTTTTTCTAAATAAAATGAACATAACTTAATATACCAATCATACATGCTCTATTTATTGATTTTTAAATTTATAATTATTCAACTTATTGATGTACAAAATTAGTCTTCAAAAAAAGAAATTGATCTTCCCGAACAATAGAGTATATTTTAACTAGGCTACCAGCATGCTTGTAAGAAAGGAGAATAGAGCATAAGAGGCTTGGAGTTTTCTTTGATGAAAACTCCCCAAGGCCAAACTGAACTAAAAAGGATCTCAAACATTTAAAGATAAAGCCATCCAATATTTAAGCTAAAGACCGAAATATGTTTATCTACGAGGTTTTAAATTATTTTTATAGCCATCTTGAGGAGCTCTTATTAGAGTCAAACTCTTATATTATTGGATGGCTCCTAAAAATCTTTTTCAAATCAATCCATTAACTCCTACATGAATTAGTCTTATGCCTTGCGACAAGAGTCTTGGCTGAATTGAAATTGATTGGTGGAGGAAGCTCTTTCCTAATATGACTGTTTCCATAGGGATACGTATGCAATCCAATTGGTCATGCCATTCTTGTCTCTAATTCTACCATATGTCATAATTGGATAGGCTAGCCAAATCGAACCATATCATCGATCCTCAACTTTTGAGGGTTGAGCTTAAACCCATGCTTAAGTCACGAAAGCAACTCGAACTTTATTATGGTTAACCTATTTTAGTCTTATTCTTAAGCCCATGCTTAAGTCACGAAAGCAACTCGGACTTTATTATGGTTAACCTATTTTAGTCTTATTCTACTATTTTTTAATGATCTATGTTGAATCCCCTTGAGCTAATTGTACTAAACCAAACTCAATAATTTATGGATGTCAGTTGATTAGGTTGGCTTAAGCCAATTTAGACTAAGCCTAACGAATCTTCGGCATTGGTTAGCCTTGAACTTTTGCCAATCTTGAGTTGCTGCTTTTGTTCGGCTCCTCTAATGGAAATTTAAGACATCAAAATTATTGGCAATCTTAAGTCGGCTTCTCTTAGGATAGCATTTAGGCCATAATGAGACCTTTCACCGACCTTGGACTAGCTTAGAGTAATGAGGATTAGTCACCAAGATTATCTTCTTGAAATCTGATAGGTTGGTCTTTGTAGACTACTGCTCTACTCATTTAACATAGTGCGACTTAGGTGAATACCTCTGAAATGGTAGGAATGGGTCGGCCTAGCTATGATCAATCTCAAAGCATAGATCTGATACAAAAAATGGGAAATCTAACAAGCCACCTCAGGTCTCATGCTATGAATGATCATGCCATAGGATAGTTGATTGTCATAATAGATCTCCTTGTCAAATATAATAGATCTCCTTGTCTAACAAGCCACCACGTTGTCTTTTCGAGTATTGAATTAGGATTAAATTGGGTGGGATAGGAGATGAATTGGCCACCAAGTTCATTTGTTTTCTATGCAACTTTCTTCTAATGGTGGCTAAGTAAGGGGAGGGGGGTTAGGAGCTCATTTGTTTGGCCTTAGTTCAAATAGTTCTACTTAATGTTGCTCCTGTACTCAAACAATTGTGCTCTTTTTGGGTTCTCTTTTCTCGATTTAGTTTTCTTTCTTCAACTTTCAAGCGAATCCTTTCCTTCCTTTTAGTTCGATAAGGATAACTCAATAAGAATGGTAAATTAGTGGGAACATATAGGAAGAAAAAATATATTGAAACTACGGGCTAATTCAACTATGCCATCTTCATCTTCTTCCTTATTTAGGTCTATAGAATCCTTGACTTCTTCTTTTTGTGCTCCAACTAAGGGAATTCCCATCTTAAGAGCTAACGAGCTAACTATATTCTCTCTCTGGAGAACATAGTTTTGCTTCGTGAAACTTCTTCAGTACTAGCAATTTTATTTTGTTTGTTCTAGGGGAGATGGATGAAGTCTTCGAACGTGCTACAGGTCAGCTCTGTTTATACGAGGATGACCTGAAGGCTAGGCTTTTAGGCTATTATACACTCTTTTATAGCTAAACTTCTAACCATGCACAACTTAGTTCATATCCAACTCCTTTTGAACTCCTGAAGAACCGCAACAGAGTTTATCTCTCTCATCTATTTGAGCTCAGGATTCCTCTATCTCAAGCTATCTTAATTTCGTTACTTTTTCACCTTTAAGAAACACACCACAAAAGTTGGGTAGCCGTATTTTTTTTTGACTTGAGAGGGCTGAAAGATCCTTGCGGGAAGTTTATCTTTCCTCCATGGATGGAAGAACAAATTTTTCTTTGTAAGGATCTCTAGTAGATGAAAGAAAATATTGTTCTTTTTCAGTCTAACTAAGGGATCCTGGTCATTGAGATAACTTGGAGGCATTCGTGTAGTAACATATCTTATTAATGGTCCTAATTTATTAACTCAACGTATCCCCCATTAAAGTGATAACAGCCCCCCTTCCTAAATTCCTAAGCGCTCGTTTGATGGGGCAAGCGTTGAAGGAAAAGGGTATAAAATAGGAACCCATCCTAAGGTTTCAGTACAGAGTTCTCTAAGGTTTCAGAACACGATTCTCTCAAGAGAGATCCTAAAGTTTCTGAATACGGTTCTCTCAAGAGAGATCCTAAAGTTTCTGAATACGGTTTCTCGAGAGAGATCCTAAAGTTTCAGAACAAGGTTCTCGAGAGAGATCTTAAGGTTCTATAGAGAGAAACCTAAAAGTGGAGGCATTGGAATTGAGTCCCTGATCAAGAGCAATCATGAAGGCATACACCATCTGAATGCGAGAGCTCGTTGATTAGAAGACCGATCCATCGAGAGAAGAGGGAAGATCAAGGGAAGATCAATCGAGATCGTTAAGAAAGGAAGATCTCCCGTGCAGTCCACAGGAAGATCGGATTCCTTACCACCATTAAATAATAATGGCTGAAGGTAATTATGTTTAAGTAAATTAAGTCTAACATTTGGTATCAGAGCGAGGTTAAAACCTCTGCCTTATTTTGCAATGATTTCTATTAAGTTTATCTTTTCAAGCAGTTAATGCCGCGTGTTTTCCGTTTTTAGTTTTTTGGATCAAAGGTTGGTTTCGATCAGTTCTGATCACGGAATTGACAGAAACCATTAAAAATAATTGAGATTCTGATTTTGCGGAAACAAAACGTGGCTTCTTTCTTTTCTATTAAAGATTTCTTTCTAGCATTAAAGGTTTCCCAGATTTCTTTTATGGTATTAAAGAGATAGCATTAAAGAAAGAAAAAGAAAAGAAACGTAGCATTAAAGAAAAGAAAAACTAAAGGAGAGAAATGCAGCGGAAACGTGGCTTCAATAACCACATCGGTGAAATATTAAAAAAAAAAGGGGAGAGAAAACTTTCGGTTTTCGTTTTCTCGCTTATGGTCTTTCCGTTCTCTCACGGGATTTAAAATATGGATTGGTTGGATTTTAAATGCATTTATTATCTGTTTAATGTTTTATTAAATCATGTAACATGATTTATTTTTATCATTTGTTTCTTGAGTTTAAATTTTTGTATTAAAATACGCCTCCTGAGTCTCTATGCCTACAGTGGTTTGCATAGACTGGCCCAAGGGAATAATGAGCTACGGCCGGACGTGTTTTAATTAACAAAATTTTTTTCTTAAGGTGATAATTTTAAAATTCATTAAATAGATATTGAAATGTTCTGTTCTGCATACTAGATTTATTCTATGCATGAATTTGGTGGTAGTGTAAAAATCACAGTGCAAATCCTTTCAAGGTCTGATTGGTCATTTGGTGTCTAGAAAGGTAAAGAGATTGTGGTTACTTAATTGGTTCCGTTGACTGACCTAAGGAAAGCAACGGGGGGACCCCCACTTCTCTTTCACTGGCCTGGCCAATTTGACTAACTCGGATCTTGATTTGGAAATGTTACGTTGATTAAGATCACTACCTAATAATCATGCTAAATTGGTTAATCTATATGCATTTAATGTCATGTGATCAATATGATGTTGATTAATTGAGGAGTAGCCACAGCATCCTTGATTAATCAAAATTATATATTGAGTTGCAAAGATCACATAAGGTTAGATGACATTAATTGTGACTAATTATATTAATGTAATGAATCTTATCCCACAGGAATTTTTGTTGCACTAATATAATTAATTAGGATGCGATAACAAATTATTTTCTTAATTACCCACAGGAATTAAGAAAGGAATATAATTTGTTAGTCACATCATTAAGCTAATGAGTCTATTTGAGTATAATAACTTAGCCCACAGGTAGTTATTGTATGTTATTGATTCATGTTATTGCATGTTTACATTGGTAAAACATGACATCAGTTATATGCCTCAAATTCAATTACATGAACATGATTTATTTTTATGCAGCTATTTTGCCTGTTAATATTTCTGATATGAAATGTGACATTCCCGATTTAAGTGGTGATAATTATAAATTATGGAAGGAGAGAATTCTTCTTCAATTAGGGTGCATGGATATTGACTATGCTATCAGGAAGGATGAACCACATTTAGTTACATCTACTAGCACTCAGGCTGAGATTGCTGCGTATGAACGATGGGAACGGTCCAATCGCCTCAGTATGATGTTCATACGTACTAAAATTTCTGCTAGTATACGTGGTTCAATTCCTGAGTGCAAAAATGTCAAGGAACTTCTGAAGGCTATTGATGCACAATTTGAGTCTTCAGATAAGGCAATGGCTAGCACCCTAATGACAAAGTTATCATCAATGAAGCTCACTACGGTTGGAGGTGTGCGTGAGCACATCATGAAGATGAGGGACATTGCGGCTCAGTTGAAATCCCTAGAGGTTGAGATGTCAGAATCTTTCTTGGTGCACTTTATTTTGAGCTCACTCCCACAGCAATATAGTCCCTTCAAAATATCTTACAATACACATAAGGACAAATGGTCAATTAATGAACTTCTGACCATGTGTGTTCAAGAGGAAGGGAGGCTGATTTTAGAAATGGGAGAAAGTGCACATTTAGTCACTCACAGAAAGACTAAAGCTCCCAAAGCCAAACGCAAAGGAAAGGGTAAAGTATCCATCCATACAGAAGACAAAAAGGAGTCCAAGTGCTTCTTTTGCAAGAAGAAAGGACATATAAAGAAAGATTGTCTCAAATTCAAAGCTTGGCTTGACAAGAAAGGTACTCTAACCTCATTCGTATGTCATGAATCTAATTTGGTTATATGTCATAACATATGGTGGATTGATTCTGGTTCTACAATCCATGTTTCAAATACCTTGCAGGGTTTTCTAAATCAAAGGAAACCATTGGGAAGTGAACAAAGCATCTATTCAGGAAACAAGATGGGTTCACATGTGGAAGCAATTGGAACGTGCAGACTTATTTTACATTCTGGTTTTGTTTTGGATTTGGAAAAGACATTTTATATTCCAAGTTTCTCTAGAAATTTGATTTCAGTGTCAAGGCTTGTACCAGCAGGATATTCTTTTAATTTTAATAAAAGCTCTGTTGATTTATTTTATAAATCTAAGCTTATTGGGAATGGTACATTGTCAGACAATCTTTTCCAAATCAATCTAAAAAATAATACCACCTATAATGTGATGCACGCCCAAACTGGTATGAAAAGATGTGTTATAAATGAGAATTCCTCTATTTTGTGGCATCGGAGATTAGGTCATATCTCCATTGAGAGAATTAAAAGATTAGTAAAAGATGGAGTACTTGATACTCTTGATTTTACTGATTTTGACACTTGTGTGGATTGCATAAAGGGAAAGCAAACCAACAAGTCCAAGAAAAATGCCAAGAGAAGTTCGAAATACTGGAGATCATACATACGGATATCTGTAGCCCAGATATGGATTCGTATGGTCAGAGATACTTCATCTCATTTATTGATGACTATTCACGATATATGTATCTCTACCTACTTCATAATAAGAACGAAGCATTAGATGCCTTTAAGGTATTTAAGGCAGAAGTAGAGAAACAATGCGGCAAGCAAATTAAAATCGTGAGGTCAGATAGAGGTGGAGAATATTATGGTAGATACACTGAGAATGGACAAGCACCTGGTCCGTTTGCTCGGTTTCTTGAAGAAAATGGAATTGTTGCACAATACACCATGCCAGGGTCTCCTGACCAAAATGGTGTAGCTGAAAGGAGAAACCGGACATTATTGGACATGGTAAGGAGCATGATTGTCAGCTCTAAGTTACCTAAATCCTTGTGGACTGAAGCTCTTAAAACTGCTGCGTATATATTGAATCGGGTTCCAACCAAGGCTGTTTCCAAAACGCCATTTGAGTTATTTAAAGGTTGGAAACCGAGTCTGCAACATATACGTGTTTGGGGATGCCCATCTGAAGTAAGAGTTTATAATCCACAAGAAAAGAAACTAGACCCAAGGACTATCAGTGGATACTTTATTGGATATGCTGAGAAGTCCAAGGGTTATAGATTTTATTGTCCATCTCACAGCACTAGGATTGTGGAATCAAGAAATGCAAAATTTCTTGAGAATGACTTGATCAGTGGGAGTGATCAATCTCAGTATTTGGCTTCTTCTGAGAAAGATCATTAAGTTATTCCAGCTTCCACTTCAAGTGAGGGATTGGTTGTTATTTATGGCACTCCTCAAACTCAATTAAGTGCCCAACAACCAGTCATTGAGATTTCACAAGCTGATGGTAATCTAGAAGATCGTGTTGTTCATCAACAATCAGTTGTGCAAGATACTCCTCAAGAGGTCATTGACACAACATTAAGAAGATCAACTAGAATAAAGAAATCAGCAATTCCTAGTGATTATGTTGTGTATCTACATGAATCTGACTATAACATTGGAGCCGAAAATGATCCTGAAACGTTTTCACAAGCCATGAGTTCTAAGGAATCAAACTTGTGGTTCAATGCCATGAAAGAAGAGATGGAATCTATGGCATCTAATCGAGTCTGGGATCTTGTTGAGTTGCCTGATGGTGTAAAAGCCATTGGATGTAGATGGATCTTCAAAATAAAGAAAGACTCACAAGGCAACATTGAGAGATATAAAGCAAGACTCGTTGCCAAGGATTCACTCAGAGGGAAGGAATCGACTACACGGAGACATTTTCTCCTGTATCCAAGAAAGACTCTCTCCGAATAATTATGGCATTGGTAGCTCATTTTGATTTTGAGTTACATCAAATGGATGTGAAGACCGCATTCCTTAATGGAGATCTAGAGGAAGAGGTTTACATGAAACAACCTGAAGGATTTTCCTCTAGTGATGGTGAGCATTTGGTTTGCAAACTTAAGAAATCCATATATGGATTGAAACAAGCCTCACGTCAGTGGTATTTAAAATTTCATGATGTGATCTCTTCCTTTGGTTTTGAAGAGAACATCATGGATCAATGTATATACCAGAAGGTTAGTGGAAGCAAAATTTGTTTCTTGGTCCTATATGTGGATGACATTCTACTTGCAACCAATGATAAAGGGTTGCTACATGAGGTGAAACAATTTCTCTCTAAAAATTTTGATATGAAAGATATGAGTGAGGCATCTTATGTCATTGGCATTAAGATCCATAGAGAAAGATCTCGAGGCATTTTGGGATTGTCTCAAGAAACTTATATCAATAAAGTCTTGGAGAGATTTCGGATGAAAAATTGTTCACCAAGTGTTGCACCTATAGTGAAGGGTGACAAGTTCGCTTTGAACCAGTGCCCTAAAAATGAACTTGAACGGGAACAGATGCACAACATTCCATATGCTTCAGCTGTTGGAAGCCTAATGTATGCTCAGGTTTGCACAAGACCTGACATAGCATTTGCAGTAGGAATATTGGGAAGATATCAGAGTAATCCAGGTTTAGACCATTGGAGAGCTGCTAAAAAGGTCATGAGGTATCTTCAAGGGACCAAGGACTACATGCTCATGTATAGACAAACTGATCATTTGGAGATAGAGGGCTACTCAGATTCGGACTTTGCTGGCTGCGTTGATTCTCGGAAATCAACATCAGGATTTGTATTTATGTTAGCTGGTGGAGCCATATCATGGAGGAGTGCAAAGCAGACCTTGACTGCTACCTCTACTATGGAAGCAGAGTTCGTTGCTTGTTTTGAGGCTACATCGCAAGGTGTATGGTTAAAGAGTTTCATCTTAGGGCTTAGAATTGTTGACTCCATTACTAGGCCAATTAAATTGTACTGTGACAATTCAGCTGCTGTATTTTTGGCTAAAAATCACAAGAGTGGTAGTCGAAGTAAACATATTGACATTAAGTATTTAGCCATAAGAGAACGTGTTAAAGAGAATAAAGTGGTCATAGAACACGTTAGCACTGAATTGATGATAGCTGATCCTTTAACTAAAGGCATGCCAATTAAGAAGTTTAAGGATCATGTGATAAGAATGGGAGTTGGTTCCATGATATAATTGTATTGATAACAATTTGTACAAAGAAACTCTTATTTCAAACGTTTGTTTATTTCTCATTCAGGTGTACACGTTATATGACTTTTGAGAAATGACAAACTTTTCTTTTGGACTCTGAATAAACATATGGTTTATTCATTATGTTATGTTGTCACATTTGGAATGGTGATAAAGAAATTGAATGCATTGTAATACATAGAAGATAATACTCAATTATAGAGGACCTATCGCTATGATTCATGTATTTAGTTTCTTGTTCAGTGTTGATAAAATATACGGACCAAGTGGGAGAATGTACTAACATATCTTATTAATGGTCCTAATTTATTAACTCAACGTATCCCCCATTAAAGTGATAACAGCCCCCCTCCCTAAATTCCTAAGCGCTCGCTTGATGGGGCAAGCGTTGAAGGAAAAGGGTATAAAATAGGAACCCATCCTAAGGTTTCAGTACAGAGTTCTCTAAGGTTTCAGAACACGATTCTCTCAAGAGAGATCCTAAAGTTTCTGAATACGGTTCTCTCGAGAGAGATCCTAAAGTTTCAGAACAAGGTTCTCGAGAGAGATCTTAAGGTTCTATAGAGAGAAACCTAAAAGTGGAGGCATTGGAATTGAGTCCCTGATCAAGAGCAATCATGAAGGCATACACCATCTGAATGCGAGAGCTCGTTGATTAGAAGACCGATCCATCGAGAGGAAGAGGAAAGATCAAGAGGGAAGATCAATCGAGATCGTTAAGAAAGGAAGATCTCCCGTGCAGTCCACAGGAAGATCGGATTCCTTACCACCATTAAATAATAATGGCTGGAGGTAATTATGTTTAAGTAAATTAAGTCTAACAATTCGAGCACAAATCCTAATCGCCTCCTTAACCTTTTGCTCGAAGAAAAGGAAGCTGTAGCTTAGCTTTTGAAACTCTACTCTCATTGATTGTCTGAGCTATTTTTGAAGCAGCATCAGTATGAGCCAAACTCAGCCCAACCATAAAGGGTATTTTTGAACTTGTAATTCTACTATTCTTTTTTCTCCTTTTTATTCTAGCTAATTTAACTTTAAATTTTGTTGTTACAAGATTAAGTACCATATTTGAGCTATCCTTTTTAATGTTGCAAGCAAATCTTGGCACATCATAGCATTAGGAGCATTGTGCAGCAACATAAGAGTTTTGAAGCTCTCCAAGTGGTCAACGAAATCCGAAGTCCCTTTCGTATGATTTAAGCTGAGACATTTTGAATTTGTGGGTAAGGGTTCAGCCATCACCTCCTTTGTAAATGGAGGTTCATGGCAGAGGTCAAGGTCGGTAAGTAGGCTTGCCCCCTGCTATTGTCATCGGGCTTTCAATCGGCACACGCAAGCGCTCCCTATGGCCATTAGGTCCTTACGTTTACCGGTGATGGCGTTAGAGGATCCCTTCCCCCAACCAGCCTCGACCCCAGAACAATAAAATAAAAATCCTCAAAGATAAACCCACCCAAACAAGACGATATACGAGAAGCACAGCCTTCCCAACCAAAGAACTCTTCACTAAGTAATTTGGAATAATGAGGTTACTCGAAGGCTACAAAGACACTCCTCTCTGTTCCTAACAAAGATCTCACAAAGTGCCCGCCCCAACCTCACTCAACAAGAACTGACCTGTGGATGCCTCACACCCGCGCACCGCCTATGCGTGTCGGCCACGTCCCGTGCTCATCTAAGTCCGCCTGACTCAGACCTTTGCCGCTGCGATCTTCACTGATCTAGCCGCTTGCCAACCTCACGCGCCCGCCTCTGGTCGTTTGGTGGCACACCCAAACTCCACTCAGATGCTTTCCTCCCTTGAAGAATTTGATCTCTTCTTCAACCGGATTTCATGCTATGGACTAGGGTCTGCCTCGCCCAGCCTTTTATAGGCTCGCCCAGCCGACCTTAGCACAACCTCAAAGCATTGGATAAGCCTTATCCAAAGGCTATCTCCAAAAATCCCAAAACAGTCCTCGCTAACTATCTATCTAGCTGCCCAGGCGCACGCGCCCGTCTCTGTGCACGTGCACGGCCGGCTGTGCCACCTGCACGGCCATGGTGCTCCCGCGTCGCGGACACGTCTGCCAGGCTTGTAGCGCGTCCGTGCAAATCGCACGATATTCACGGAATCCCCTCCGCAAAATCTGGCCCAGTTGGCTCCACGTCCATCCCGTGTGCGCGAGCCAAGCTGGCCAGGTTGGCCCGGCCAACGGCCTGGTCACATGCCTAAATGGCACACGCCAGCCGGCTGGGTCACCCGCCTAAACCACCCGCACCAGGCTGGCCCAGCGCCGGGCTGGCTATCTCATGCTTGCGCACATGACTGCGCACATGCTCGGCGCCTAGGGCCGACGCACGCGCATGCCTGCGTGCGCCTGCGCACATGACCGCGCATGTGCTTGGTGCCCAGCGCCGATGCACGGGCACGCTCGTGTGCGCCAACGCTCACATGACCACACGGATGCCCGACCTCCAGCACCGGTGCATGCCTGTGTGCACCCGTGCAGGGCAGCGTGTGCACCCAGCGCCCGTCGCTGGCCCACGCGTGCCCCTGCGCCTCACGCACATCAAAGGCCTAGGCAACGTGCCTAAAGCCTCTCCGCATGTCACAAGGCAGCGTGCCTTCCCATGAGTCGGCCCGGCCTGTGCGTGCTCCAGCCATGCGCCATGCGACCAAGGTCTCCTCTTAATATTTTTGCGTAGCATCCTGCACTATGCCACCCCGGGGGTTCTGCAGACACGAGCAGCCTTGTAGACTGGACACCGCCCATGTGCAGGGCCCGACCTGTGCGCAACCTCGCTGCGCGCCTCATGGCCAGAGCCGTAACAATCCTCCCCCCGCTGAAATATCGACGCCCTCGTCGACCTCCATGCCGCTGCACAATGCATCCTCCTGACGCACTTCGTCGTCGCATGCCTTGGCCCACCTGGCCAAAGTCTCCCGAGTCCCAGTGTGGCCACCTGCCATGCGCACCCCCTGATGCCTCCTCGGTTGGACAGCTCACTCGCCGAGCCATCCCGCCTGCCGCCTCTTGCCATAGGCCTCCGTGCCTAGGCTCTCCCACGCATCGCCTAGACATGAGGTTGTCGCACAACCTCAAGTCTGGTGGTGGCGCACTTTCTTGCCCCCACCCTTCGCTACTGTCCTACACCATCCCTTCACTGGAACGAAGTAAGGATGCCTACCTATTTGAATCAAGATGCCCCTTCAATGAGGCATGACCACAGCCTTGCTCTTGATGAAGAAGTCCATCCCGAGTATCAGGTCGTAGTCATCGATCGGCAAAACCGTCATGCTACAGTGCCCAGTCTAAGAGCTCACCTCCAATGTGGCCTTCGCTTGGCCCAAAGACTCCATCTCCTTGGAGTTGACAGGCTTCACCCTACAAGGCTTGGAAAGCGCTCCAAGACCCAATATGTGCGCCGCTCCTTGGCTCACGAAATTGTGTGTTGCGCTGGAATCAACTAAGGCCCGCACTGTCCTCCCGTTGAGCCGAGCCCTCACGTACATCAAACCTTGGCATTGCCTCCTTGCGGACAAAGTGTTGATGGATTGTAGCAGGGCCATCCTCGCTACTGGCTCCTCCTCTGAACTTTCAGATGCCTTGTCTCCCTGGGTAGTGACGGCCGCTATCGCCACCTTCTTTGGACACTCTCGCATCAGATGCGGCCCTCCGCATATGAAGCATCCAACGAAAGTCGCCTGTCCCTTTGGTTTTGCTGTTGCATGTGGTGGAACACTCTCCTTCTTGCCTTTTCAACCACACGGTGGTGATGCACTCTTGTGCTTGCCCTTACCATGGCCACCACTACCCGAAGTAGTACCGTTGCGAAAGTCCACCAGCACCTCTGCTGCTACGAAGGTTGAGGGACTATCCCTAACCTCCCTCCTGCGAAGCTCGACCTGGGCCCACTCCTGTAGGTCAGCGAGGAAGTTAAAAAGCTTATCTTCCTCGGACATGTTGGACACCTCCAGAAGTAGATTGCTGAATTGCGCCACGTACTCCCGGATCTCCCTATCTGCTGCAGCTTTCGCAGATTTTCTTGAGCAAACCACTCTGCGTTGCTCGGCTGGAATTGAGCCTTCAGTTCACTCTTGAAGATCTCCCATGTCTCGATCCTGGGACGCCCTGCACGGTCATCCTCGGCCATCCTGGTCCGCCACCAAAGCTTGGCGTTCCCCTCCAAATATGTCGAGGCCCGATTTACCTAATCGGGTGCTAGGATCTTCGCCGCACGGAAGTAAGTCTTCTATCCCATATGAAGTTCTGCACTTCCGTCGCACTCCTGACTCCGTCAAAGGCCTTTGGCTCCCTGACCTTCGCTTCCTTTGCCGGAGCGCCGACCATGTAGACTGGACTCCGTGCCTCCTGCCTTAGTCAGATCACCTCCTCCTCCAAAGCGTGGATCCAAAGCTCCAATCGCTCCTCCATGGCCAGATTTGATCGCTGTTGTTGTATACTCTGATGCTCGAGGTCGCGAAGCAGCCCCTCGTGCGCCTCCATCAACTGGTTATGCGAAGCCCGTAACTCAGCCAACTGCATGCTCAATTCCGCACACACAGCTACTAGATTCATGGTCGATCCCTCTCCTGGATCTCCCACAATACCCTCCAAACGGGTCATGCGGTCTCCTACCGCTCTCGCTATTGTGCTTGGAACTTTCTTTGACCGAGCTCTGATACCAGCTTCTCCTAGCTCTGATACTGCTTGTCACCGGGCTTTCAATCAGCATGCACAAGCGCTCCCTATGGCCACTAGGTCCTTGCGTCTACCGGTGATGGCGTTAGAGGATCCCTTCCCCTAACCAGCCTCGACCCTAGAATAATGAAATAAAAATCCCCAAAGACAAGCCCCACCCAAACACGACGATATACAGGAAGCACAACCTTCCCAACCAAAGAACTCTTCACTAAGTAATTTGGAATAATGAGGTTGCCCGAAGGCTACAAAGTCACTCCTTTTTGTCCCTAACAAAGATCTCACAAAGTGCCCACCCTAACCTCACTCAATAAGAACTGACCTGTGGATGCCTCGCACCCGCGCACCGCCTGTGCGTGTCGGCCATGTCCCGTGCTCGTCTAAGTCCGCCTGACTCAGACTTTCACCGCTGCGATCTCTGCTAATCCAGCCGCTCGCCAACCTCACGCGCCCGCCTCTGGTCGTTTGGTGGCACACCCGAACTCCACTCGGATGCTTTCCTCCCTTGAAGAATTTGATCTCTTCTTCAACCGGATTTCATACCATGGCCTAGGGTCTGCCCAGCCTTTTATAGGCTCGCCCAGCTGACCTTAGCACCGCCTCAAAGCATTGGATAAGCCTTATCCAAAGGCTATCTCCAAAAATCCCAAAACAGTCCTCACTAACTTTCTATCCAGTCGCCCAGGTGCGCGTGCCCCGTGCGCATGCCCGGCTGTGCCGCTTGCACAGCCATGGCGCTCCCGCGTCGCAGACGCGTCTGCCAGGCTGGCAGTGCATCCGCACAAATCGTGCGATATTTGCGGAATCCCCTCCGCAAAATCTGGCCCAGCTGGCTCCGCGTCCATCCCGTGTGCACGAGCCAAGCTGGCCAGGTTGGCCCGGCCAACGGCCTAGTCACGTGCCTGAATGGCATGCGCCAGCCGGTCGGGTCACTCGCCTAAACCACGTGCGCCAGGTTGGCCCAGTGCTGGGCTGGCTGTCTCATTCCTGCGCACATGACCGTGCGCGTGCTCGGCGCCCAGCGCCGACGCAGAGCACGCTCGCGTGCAACCGCACTCACATGATCGCGTGCATGCCTGGCCTCCAGTGCCAGCGCACGCGCACACCTGTGTGTGCTAGCACAGGGCAGCGTGCACGCCCAGCGCCCATCGCTGGCCCGCGCGTGCCCCTGCGCATCTCAATGCGCAGTCATGCGCACCCGGTGCCCAGCGCCGGCCCATGCACGCGTCCACATGCATCAAAGGCCTAGGCAACGTGCCTAAAGCCTCTCCGCATGCCACAAGGCAGCATGCCGTCCCGTGAGTCAGCTCGGCCTGCGGTGCTGCAGCCACGCGCCGTGCGACCAAGGTCTCTTCTCAATATACTTGCGTAGCATCTTGCACTGTGCCACCCCGAGGGTTCTGTAGATACGAGCATCTTTGCAGACTGGACACTGCCCATATGTAGGGCCCGGCTTGCGTGTAACCTCGCCGTGCGCCTCATGGCCAGGGCCGTAACACTATAGATGTGTTGCATAACCATTCTAATTTTTTAATTCATCTCATTCAATTACTAATCTATTTGATGTCAGCTAGTGACCAACGCCTTTAGGCTGGTATGCTAGTCTCAGCTAGATCACTGGTCTTGAGGCTCCTCCTTGGATTGGCCTTCCTAGCATGCACCCATGGATTTTCTACACTGATGGCTTTAAAGCTTTTAACCGAGCTTGAGTTGAGGTCTCTCGTTGCCAATAGATCGGTGAGGTCTTTGTTCAGCATCTGAGTAGTCTCTAGATTTGGATTCTTGGAGGATCAAGTTTTGGACCAACTTAGTTAGCAACTTGATGCATTATAATAAGATGTCAAATTGCTCCTAGGTCATGGGTATCGCTAGGTCAATGCCACTAAAGTTGGGATCGGATCGGTTGGTTCTTCCTTGAAATTCTGAGAGCCAACCTAGGTGTGGCTCATACTTAATTGAACATTGCTTTCTCTCAATCTCTCTATTTGGACAGCATGGTTGTATATTTATATATGCTCATTTGTTCATAGATAAAATTAATCCGTTGACGTCCAAAATTGGTCTTTGAGTGCCGATGAAGAAGAATGATCTTCACTCAAGCAATAGAACACATTCTAGCCAAGCTATCGACACACTTGCAATAAAGGGAAAAGGAGCGCAAGTGGCTTAGAATTTTCCTCTGGTGAAATTCCTTTGATGCTCAAGTTGGCCAAATCAAACTAAGAAGGATCCTAGGGCTTTAAGGATGAGCTACTAAGGATCTAAGCTAAGGATCATAATATGTTTACCTATGAGGTTTTAATCTACTTTTATAGATATCTTGAGGAGTTCTTGTTGGAGCTTGGTTCTTATGTTGGTGGGACCTAATGAGCTTGATCCTAGATGTTGTGACAATCAAAGAGGAATCCTTTTTGAATAGATCAGTCAACTCCTACTCAAACTGGTCTTGTGCCTTGCAATAAGGTAGTGTTTGATAGAAAAAATATTATCCATGGATAAGTGTACGGGATAGAGTTTGTTCCCTGGCTATCCCTAGAGATATCCCTTGGCTATCCCATTGATCATATCAAATGCAAAAAAGGTAAATTCATAGGATAACTTTTTTTTACTCTTTATTTGGAGGGATAACTAGCTATTCCTGTATTTTCTAGGAAATAAATTGAGGGGATATCCCATGGTTAACCATGGATTATCCCTTTGGTTAACTTTATTCCCAGCCATCCCTTATAGTTATGGTTTTTGGAAATAAGAGGGGATATCCAGGGGATATTCCCTCTTATCCCCTATTTCAAATACTACCTAAGGTAGTGTTTGATAGAAAAAATATTATCCATGGATAAGTGTACGAGATAGAGTTTGTCCCCTGGCTATCCCTAGGGATATCCCTTGGCTATCCCATTGATCATATCAAATGCAAAAGGGTAAATCATGCTTCAAACCTGCATTCAAGTTCTCTGCGAAGGCTACTGAATTACCACAAAAGAGCCCAGGCCAGGGTCAGCAGCTCCTCCCCCCTGACCTTGGATCAGTGTCTCAGCAGGAAGTTCTTCAATCTGAGTCAGAACTCAAGTTGGGGTTGGGAAACAAAGTTGCCACTAATCCCTTCGGTCTCCGTGGATCGGATCGTTGGGCTGGAGTGCCTAAGATCCGGGAGGATGCCAATCCTGCCTCCCTTAAACGGGCCCGACCTGCTAAACTTGTAGCCCAGAGGGTAACTCCCAAAGCAGTCAAAGCCAAGGGCAAAGGCCGTATGAGCAATTCCCAGAGGGTGACCTATGGTCTCAAATTACCATCCCGGGACAGATGCGATCATGATACTGCTGTCTCCATTTTGAAACAGGCAATTCTGCCTTCCTCTTCTACCCATCGGGATCCTGGTTCACGTGGGGCAGAAGACATGGAGTTATCCCAGCAGTTTGTTTCATCTGATCAGGGCACTTTGCTACAGTACTCTGATCCTGATCAGGGAACTTTAGTAGTGTCGTCCTCTCCAAGAGGTCCTTCTGACTTGGACACGATCGGGTCCCAAGTAGGGGTGCAAGGCAAACCCCAACTTGACTAAATGAAGATCCTCATCTAGAATGTTCGAGGAGCTATGAAACCTTCATTTCACTCCTTGTTTAGTCGGCTATTGCAGCTTCATAATTTTGATATTTGTGTATTACTGGAAACTCGTTTGTCGGGACCTAGCCTTCAGCGATTTCGGCGCCGGGTTTCTCGGTCTTGGAGTTCCTATGCGGTGAACTCTAGTGGTCTTTCTGGGGGTATTCTTGCTTTATGGCGGACCCCTTCTATTCGTGTTGATGCTTTCCATTATTGTCATCAGTAAGTTGCTTTGATTGTTTCAGAGGGAACTGCTCCTCCCTGGCTGCTTCTGGGTGTTTATGCCAGTACGGATTATCTGGAGCGGCGATGCCTTTGGTTTGAGATCCTTACCCTCTTAGATCAGGGTTTTCCTACTCTTATTGCTGGTGATTTAATTGTATTGTGAATGCTTCGGAGAAGCGCGGTGGTCATCGATTTGTGGATACTCCAAACTCTTGTGAGTTTCGCTTCTTCATTTCCTCTGCTGGTCTTTTTGATTTGGAATTTTCGGGGCCGCAGTTTACTTGTTGTAACAACCGTCAGGGCTCTGCTCGGGTGTGGGAGCATTTGGATCGGGCTATGACCTCTGTTGGATGGCTTCACTATTTTCCTCGTGCCACTACCACTCATCTCCCGCGGATTGCTTCGGACCACTGCCCTTTGCTTCTATCCACTGAACTGTCCCTATGTGTCAGGGACCATTCCAGTTTGAGCAGTTTTGGACACACTATTCTTCTGCTTGGGCTTTGATTCATCAGGTCTGGCACCTACCTATCAGAGGGAGCTCTACCTACCACCTATCACGGCGGCTTGAGCTTACAAAGCGTAGACTTCTGAGGTGGCACAGTAGGGAGGTGGGGGACTTGTGGCAGCAGATGCAGTCTATCAAAGCTGATATTGCTTCTATGCAAGCTAAGGAGGACCGGGATGGTGGTCTTTCCGCGATTGATCTTCAGCTCCTTAGGCAGCGTTTGGCTTTGCATCACACATTACTCATTCATCAGGAGATCTTCTGGCGATAGAGGTCTCGGGTCCAGTGGCTTCAGGAGGGTGACTGAAATACTAGATTCTTCCATCAGGCTACTTTGGCTCAGCATGCTGCCAATCGGATCCAGCGTATCAGTGATGAGGAGGGGCATATCTTTGATGATGATGAGGCCATTCGGGAGCAAATCTCTTGATTTTTCCAGACCCGTTGGTCGGAGCAGGTTGCCGGAGGATCTCCTTGTACCCCTGTCTCTCAGTCTGCTAGGGTCTCTGATCCTGATAATGGTATTCTTATGAGGGCGGTATTTGCGGAAAAGATTCATTCTGCTGTTTGGGCGCTAGGGCTTGATAAGGCTCCAGGCCCGGATGGTTTTTGCCTTTCTTTTTTTGGCACTATTGGGACATTGTGGGGCAGGATGTTATATCGGCTATCCAGTCTGTTTTTTCTTCTAGATCCATACCTCGGGATTGGCAACGAACTTATATTGTCCTAATCTCAAAGAGAGTGGATGCTTTGCTTCCTCAGCATTATCGGCCTATTAGTTTGTGCACCACTCTATACAAGGTTTGTGCCCGCCTGGTGGTTACTCGGATACAGAGGGTCATACCTCGCCTGATTTCCCCTGAGCAAGGGGCTTTCATATGTGGTTGCAGCATCTCCGATAATGCCCAGGAGTTTATATATGATCTTCAGTGGACGACTAGCAGACAGAGACTAATGGCAGTCAAGCTGGATATGGAGAGAGCTTACGATCGGATCAGTTGGACATTTCTGAGGCAGATGCTTCAGGAATTCGGCTTTGCTGATCTCTTTATTGATTGGATTATGTCATGTGTTCAGTGGCCCATCTTTTCTATTCTTATTAACGGTAGTCCGACTGGTTTCTTTCCTTCTTCCATGGGTCTTCGTCAGGGATGCTCCCTCTCCCCCTTTTTGTTTATCCTATCTGCTGATGATCTATCTCATGCCCTTACTCATGCAGTCGGGGTATCTCAGCTGCAGCCTTACATGCCGAGGCCCTCTGGTCCCCTCTTTCACACCTCCTTTTTGCTGATGATTATATTTTGCTTAGCCCTGCTACTATTCAGAATGCGACTATCTGCTCTGCTATTCTGCAGTCTTATTGTCAGGCTTCTGGCCAGCTGATTAACTTGCAGAAATCTGTTTTGTGTTTTCGCCCATCAACCTCTCTTCGTTGTCGTGCTGCCATCTCCTAGTCACTTGGGATTTTGACGATCTCTAACCATATGACCTGCCTTGGGATCCCTATAACTGGGCGGAGTCCCCGTTAGCAGGATTTTCGAAATCTTGAGCGATGGATTACTGATAGATTGGATCGTTGGCAGGTTTCTAGCCTTTCCATGATGGGGCGTGTTACTCTGCTTCGATCTATCCTCACATCTCTCCCCTTTACACTTTATCTAATGCATTGATTCCGATCACCTGCCTTCGACGGATTGAGCGACGTTTCCATGACTTTCTATGGGCATCGATGCAGGGAGGTCATGGTCTTCATCTTTTATCCTGGGATATGGTTTGTTTGCCTATCTGCGAGGGTGGTCTTGTGATACAATCTTTAGTGGTCCGCAGAGAGACTCTCCTTGCTAGGCACGCCTCTAGATTCCTTTTGGAACCTTATTTTTTTTGGAGCTCTGTTATGCGTGGAAGATACGGTGGCTGGACTCCTGATTCGGACTTCCGTATTCCATGTGGTTGTTCCTTCATTTGGAGAGCGATTTGCCAGTTTGCCCCCACTGTTATGACTGATATTCATTGCATGATTGGGGATGGGAGTTCTATTAATGTTATTCATGATACATGGATAGTGGATCTTTCTCTAGCTCGGTGGTCGACTTTCTTAGCTCTAATGTTAGACCTTCTCTGCCTATTTCTTCTTTGATCTGCCAGGACTCTCCTGCCTGGCACATCCCCATGGTGTCTCGGTTCTTTGGAGCTAAGCTTGCGCACAGGATCCTAGCCATCCCTCTTGCCTCCTCTGCTGCTGCTGATATCAGACTGTGGCGGCGATCCTGCCTCCCTCGTGCCTCTATTAGAGATCTGATCGATCGTATCTGCCCTAGGACTGTGAGCTTGGATGATGTGGCTTGGATCTGGCATTTGCCCATCCATCCAAGGGTTCAGCTTTTCTTGTGGAAGCTGATGTGGGACTGCCTCCCTACATGTTCTCTTCTGGCTGATCGCGGTCTCTCTATCAGTCCATACTATCCGATATATGGGTTTCAGGAGGAGACAGTTGAGCATGCCATTCTTACATGCTCTCATGCCTCTCAGATTTGGCAGCAACTTCAATACAGGCCATAGATGCAGGACGAGGGACCCACCGATGGTCTTTATTGCGCGCCATTCGTATAGCAGTTCAGAGTGGCAGTCGTTTTCAGGGGTTTTTTCAGCTTATTTGGCTTATCACATCTGGTTAACTCGTAACCAGAGTGTCTTTGCTGATGATATGATCTCATCTCAGACCATTATTCGCACGGCCGACTTTCTTGCTATGGAGTATCTTCGTTCTGGTTTGGGTAGTCACTCTGATAAATCGGGCTTCTGGGATTCCCCTGCTATTTCGGCAGCGCACCATTCTATGGTCTTTATCGCTTGGGAGCCCCTACCTCCGGGTTATATCAAAGTGAACTTCGATGGCTATGTGTTGGGCCGTATTGCTGGATCTGGATTTATTATTAGGGGGCCTGAGGGAGAGCAGCTTGCGGCTGATGGTCATGGCTCTCTCGACATTTCCATTTCTATGGCAGAGTTATAGGCTGCTTGGGTCGGCATCACCTACGCTGTTCGCATTTTGCGCTCTCAACGGGTAGTTATTGAGGGAGATTCTCTTACGGTCATACACTGGATCAGACGGGATGCTGATCTCTGCCCCTCCCATAACCCCCTGATTACTTATATATGGGCTTCTCTCTGGTCTACCTCTACTCCTTTGATCCGTTATGTCTATAGGGAAGCCAATGCTGCAGCGGATTGGGTTGCCTCGGCTGTAGCTCGCTATTCTGGACAGTGGGAATGGCATCCTGGTGACTCCTGCTTGGTTATTTTGGAGCAAATTATGTACTCTGATACTTCGGGTTTGACTCATCCAAGAGTGGTATGATTGTCCGTTTGTAACAAAAAAAAAAAGAAAGCTCGGGTTCGAATTTAGATCTCTTGTATCACTATAACAAATTTTATTAATTAGCTTAAATATAATCCTTTCTTGGAGGTTAACGACATCGACAAAGTTTGACATTTTAGATAAGTATTGCAATACTAGAGAACATTTGCAATACAAGTGTAGACTCAATATTTAGCATGGAGCCCAACAATTTTGGTGTTGATGGAGAACAAAAAATATCAATTTTATCATTAATAGTTTCTCAAAATATGTGTTACGGGCTACTTAAAAAGTAATTTATAATTATAATATTAAAAAAGTGCTTTATAACAAATTATTTAATCATAAAGAATTACATTACTATAATAAGTATTTGATTATATTATTCTAGAAGTGCCTCTACAAGAAGGAAAAGTCAAAATATTGTTTTTAGTTCCACTAAAAAAATATTTTTGCAAGACGCTTGAAATTATAGATTCTCGCTTCTTCCTTTGTAAGATTGCTTTATTTAATTTTAGAAATATGGTCAACCCATTTGCAATAGATGGCTATGCAAATGTATTAAGCAGAGTCTACATATCAAAAATGAAAAATGTATAGATGCACCCATTATGCGGACCCACAATTGGTGACTTGGAAACTCTATAATCACCCGATCCTATTTTTGACAACAAATCTTGCTAATTGCACAAGTCCCCATCTCGCCATATGAGAAGGAAATGAAAGTCTTGTAGCATTACTAATCAGAAAAAAAATATGTTCATTTTTTAAAAAAGAATTAGAAATGATAACTAATAAAACTGTGATGCTTCTCCCAATAGTCCCACATTGAAAAATTAAAAGTTGGTTGAATGGTTTATATAATAAAAAGCAAGAAGGATAAGGCACCAATTGGATCTCTTTTGGGCTATGAGGGCCCAAATTGGTGTGGATCTTGTCCATCTTGCTTTCTTGTAGCGGAATGGGTCTGTGGGTGCTATGGGCCCAGGGCTCGGATCGTTACAATATGGTATCAGAGCCATGCATCAGTCGAAAGTGCAGGATCTAAGTGCACAAAGCGCTACATTTATGGACCACCAGTCTGGTGGTTGCCCTACCCTCTCTATCTAAGGGGGATAGATTGTGATGTCTCTCCCAATAGTCCCACATCAAAAAATTGGAAGTTGGTTGAGTAGTTTATATGTAGTAAAGCAAGAAGGACAAGGCACAAATTGGATCCCTTTTGGGCTGTGATGGCCCAAGTTAGTATGGGCCTTGTCCATCTTGCTTTCTTGTAACAGAATGGGTCCGTGGTGCTACGGACCCAGAGCCCGGGTAGTTACAAAAACTTTCAAAGGAGGCATGATATTTTCCTTTTCTTTGGAAAAGACTTTGTACACCGCCCCCGGTGCAGCAAGTCCTACGTGGGCTGCACCGCTCCTTCCTATTGGTCCACATGGATCCCATGTGGCCTGACATGATGGGACAGAATAGCAGGAGAATAATGTTATTTTTTGATCGTACATCCATTAAAAGTCGTTCAGCCTTTCACCATTGGTGTGAAGACGAAAATGCCCTTTCCCTCCAGCCTACTTCAACCCACCATCTTATTTGGATTTTGCTGATAAAAAATTGTAAGGTTCTGGCCTGAAAGAAGAGTATCCGAAAGAGTGGCAAAGCTCTGCCAGACGACATCCTTGCGCGCATTCAAGAGAACAAGATTCTCATCGTCGTGGAGACTGGCTGAAGCGACGGAGGAGTTGTGAGTGTTGCTGCTCCAGACCTCAGCTTCCTTCGAAGAGTCGAAGAGAACGAGACCTCTGGCCTCATTGAGTTGAAGAAACGAATTATATCCGACAGAAACATGAGCACCGGCAACCCATACAGGTGCCTGCTCGGAGGACGGGATCGATCTCGAGTTGAAGCGAATGCCGACTTCATACTGGTTATGTTTGTCAGGGCGGCTAAAGAACTCCAATGCAAAGTTCCCATCGGAGGAGATCCAGGAATCACGCTTTGCAACCGAAAGCTTAGAACCAAGAGGAATTTCCCGAGCTTCGATATGAAAGAAGACAGTGGAACAGAGTAAGAAAATGGGGAACCAAAATAGGGTGTCGTGGGTTTTTGAGAAGGGTTTTGAACTAGGGTGTCGTGGGTTTTAGCTGGGGTATCGTGGGTCTTGAACTGGGGTGTCGTGGGTCTTGAACTAGGGGTGTCATGGGTCTTGAACTGGGGTGTCGTGGGTCTTGAACTGGGGTGTCGTGGGTCTTGAACTAGGGTGTCGTGGGTCTTGAACTGGGGTGTCATGGATCTTGAACTAGGGTATCATGGGTCTTGAACTGGGGGTATTATGGGTCTTGAACTAGGGTGTCATGGGTCTTGAACTGGGGTGTCATGGGTCTTGAACTAGGGGTGTCATGGGTCTTGAACTAGGGTGTCGTGGGTCTTAAACTAGGGTGTCGTGGGTCTTGAACTGGGGTGTCATAGGTCTTGAACTGGGGGTATCGTGGGTCTTGAACTGGGGTGTCATGGGTCTTAAACTAGGGTATCGTGGGTCTTGAACTGGGGGTGTCGTGGGTCTTGAACTGGGGGTATCATGGGTCTTGAACTGGGGTGTCATGGGTCTTGAACTGGGGGTATCATGGGTCTTGAACTAGGGTGTCATGGGTCTTAAACTAGGGTGTCGTGGGTCTTGAACTGGGATGTCGTGGGTCTTGAACTATGGTGTCGTACGTCTTGAACTAGGGTGTCGTGGGTCTTGAACTGGGGTGTCGTGGGTCTTGAACTAGGGGTGTCATGGGTCTTGAACTGGGGTGTCATGGGTCTTGAGTAAGTGGTGCCTTGTAGCTTGAATTAGACACAGAACTCTTGGCTGATGATTGATGGGAAAAAGGAACAGTGGTGGCGGCTGACCAGGTTTTGCACTTGCCGAACCGTGCGGACTCCCACCACCACTCTTAGAAACTGAACTTGGGGGGGAGCTAGCAGCAATGGCAGTGGCACATGGAGATGGATTGCTAGTTGCCGCAGGTTGCTGCTGTCCTCCAGTGGGTACAGTTTTCATCGAATTCACGCCGAAAAATATCTAAGTTTGGTGGCACGATGCAGCGAGTGGCTGCTGGGAGGCTCTGCCTGGTTACTGAAGGAGATGGTTGCTGCTGCTCTTCCCTACCGATTGAACAGAGGATGGGGCAGGGGCATGTGTGACAGGTCTTGCGGTGGAGGCCTTCCACTGCGGCGACTGGGTAGGGCTTCCCCCTTGGATAAAAGATTGAGGGAAATTTGGAAGAGTTTGTGAGTACTTGGTGGTGGTGGAAACTCCAGGAAGACGCTCAGAATAAACACTTGCATTGTTGCTTGATGTAGAGGACTTGGTGTGCGATGATGCAAGATGTCGCTGCTGCTACTGCTGCTGCTGCTGAAGGTGAAGATTCTGAAGCTGCTGCTGCTGCTGAAGGTGAAGATGCTGCTGCTGCTGCTTCTGCATCTGAATTAGCTGCAGCTGTTGTTTCTGCTGCAACGGTTGCGAATTCGGGAGGTTGGCAGTGGATTAGCAGCTGATATGGCAGATGGTTGGCAGGGGTGTCGTGGGTCTTGAACTGGGGTGTCATGGGTCTTGAACTGGGTGTCGTGGGTCTTGAACTAGGGTGTCGTAGGTCTTGAACTGGGGGTGTCGTGGGTCTTGAACTAGGGGTGTCATGGGTCTTGAACTAGGGTGTTGTGGGTCTTGAACTAGGGGTGTCATGAGTCTTTAACTGGTTCAAGACCCACAACACCCTAGTTCAAGACCCATGACACCCCTAGTTCAAGACCCACAACACCCTAGTTCAAGACCCACGATACCCCTAGTTCAAGACCCATGACACCCCAGTTCAAGACCCACGACACCACTAGTTCAAGACCCACAACACCCCTGCCAACCATCTGCCACATCAGCTGCTAATCCACTGCCAACCTCCCGAATTCGCAACCGCTGCATCAGAAACAACAACAGCAGCTAATTCAGATGCAGAAGCAGCAGCAGCAGTATCTTCACCTTCAGCAGCAGCAGCAGCAGCAGCTTCAGAATCTTCACCTTCAACAGTAGCAGCAGCAGCAGCAGCGACATCTTGCATCATCGCACACCAAGTCCTCTACATCAAGCAACAATGCAAGTGTTTATTCTGAACGTCTTCTTGGAGTTTCCACCACCACCAAGTACTCACAAACTCTTCCAAATTTCCCTCAATCTTTTATCCAAGGGGGCAGCCCTACCCAGTCGCCGCAGTGGAAGGCCTCCACCGCAAGACTGTCACACCTGCCCCTGCCCCATCCTCTGTTCAATCGGTAGGGAAGAGCAGCAGCAACCATCTCCTTCAGCAACCAGGTAGAGCCTCCCAGCAGCCACTCGCTGCATCGTGCCACCAAACTCAGATATCTTTCGGCGTGAATTCGATGAAAACTGTACCCACTGGAGGACAGCAGCACCCTGCGGCAACTAGCAATCCATCTCCATGGGCCACTGCCATTGCTACTGGCTCCCCCCAAGTTCAGTTTCTAAGAGTGGTGGTGGGAGTTTGCACGGTTCGGCAAATGCAAAACCTGGTCAGCCGGCCACCACTGTTCCTTTTTCCCATCAATCATCAGCCAAGAGTTCTGTGTCTAATTCAAGTTGCAAGGCACCACTTACTCAAGACCCACGACACCCCAGTTCAAGACCCACGACACCCCTAGTTCAAGAACCACGACACCCCAGTTCAAGACCCATGACACCCTAGTTTAAGACCCATGATACCCTCAGTTCAAGACCCATGACACCCTAGTTCAAGACCCATGATACCCCAGTTCAAGACCCATGATACCCCCAGTTCAAGACCCATGACACCCACAGTTCAAGACCCACGATACCCTAGTTTAAGACCCATGACACCCCCAGTTCAAGACCCACGATACCCCCAGTTCAAGACCCATGACACCCCAGTTCAAGACCACGACACCCTAGTTTAAGACCCACGATACCCCTAGTTCAAGACCCATGACACCCTAGTTCAAGACCCACGACACCCCAGTTCAAGACCCATGACACTCTAGTTTAAGACCCATGACACCCTAGTTCAAGACCCATGATACCCCCAGTTCAAAACCCATGACACCCTAGTTCAAGATCCATGACACCCCAGTTCAAGACCCACGACACCCTAGTTCAAGACCTATGACACCCCCAGTTAAAGACCCATGACACCCCAGTTCAAGACCCACGACACCCCCAGTTCAAGACCCACGACATCCTAGTTTAAGACCCACGATACCCCTAGTTCAAGACCCACGACACCCCAGTTCAAGACCCACGATACCTCCAGTTCAAGACCCACGACACCCCTAGTTCAAGACCCACGACACCCCAGTTCAAGACCCACGATACCCCAGTTCAAGACCCACGATACCCCAGTTCAAAACCCACGACACCCTAGTTCAAAACCCTTCTCAAAAACCCACGACACCCTATTTTGGTTCCCCATTTTCTTACTCTGTTCCACTGTCTTCTTTCATATCGAAGCTCGGGAAATTCCTCTTGGTTCTAAGCTTTCGGTTGCAAAGCGTGATTCTTGGATCTCCCCCGATGGAAACTTTGCATTGGAGTTCTTTAGCCGCCCTGACGAACTTAACCAGTATGAAGTCGGCATTCGCTTCAACTCGAGATCGATCCCATCCTCCGAGCAGGCGCCTGTATGGGTTGTCGGCGCTCATGTTTCTGTCGGATATAATTCGTTTCTTCAACTCAATGAGGCCAGAGGTCTCGTTCTCTTCGACTCTTCGAAGGAAGCTGAGGTCTGGAGCAGCAACACTCACAACTCCTCTGTCGCTTCAGCCAGTCTCCGCGACGATGGGAATCTTGTTCTCTTGAATGGCGCAAAGATGTCGTCTGGCAGAGCTTTGCCACTCCTTCGGATACTCTTCTTTCAAGCCAGAACCTTACGATTTTTTATCAGCAAAATCCAAATAAGATGGCAGGTTGAAGTAGGCTGGAGGGAAAGGGCATTTTTGTCTTCATACCAATGGTGAAAGGCTGAACGACTTTTAATGGATGTATGATCAAAAAATAACATTATTCCCTTGCTATTCTGTCCCATCATGTCAGGCCACCTGGGATCTATGTGGATCAATAGAAAGAAGCGGTACAGCCCACGTAGGACTTGCTGCACTAGGGACGGTGTACAAAATCTTTTCCTTTTTCTTTTTGGTTTCCTGCATCACCTTGAATGCATCTTTAGATGCCACTGGCAGATTGCATTGCAATACAATGATCAATCAGGTAGCTGGCTAGCTACTGGGTATTTTCAAATTTAATATATAAAAATAATAAATATAAGAATTTTCATCCAGCCTCACTAAACAATGAATGTGTTTGCACTATTTTTTAACTAAAAAAATATAATTAGTCTCCTAATTATGATTATACGCACTTCATTATTGCTGTTTAAATAACTATTACAATTTATAGTAAAGTAGATGTGACTGTTTGACGACCACATATTAGTGATCTTAAAACATTTGTGATAATTTTTACTACCTATTGATTTACTCTTTAATGATTATATGATAGTTATGTGATCATTTTTTTAATTAATTTTAATACTTATTTAAATGATAGTAATAAAGTACTAAATAGTGATTATATATATATATATATATATATATATAGTTTAAAGAAGAAAGTGCGAATCTATCATAGTAATTTAGAAGGATTAAGTAAAATTAATTTATAATTAAATTTAGGTTAATGACCTTAGTTTAAATTTTAATATCTTGATTCTATTATATAAAAAAAATTAAATTAAAAAACTTTGTGATTTTAATATCGATAACCATGACGAATTGATGCACCCAAACCCTAAAGGATGTGCGTCATCCCCTTGCATCTCTCTTTTTTTTTTTTTTTAATTTTTTTAATCTTTTTCAATCATGCCCTCATTAGAAATATCTTTGAGAGATCTCCATGGAGGCCAGTGAATCGAGCCAAGAGTCAAAAACCTTGGGCGGCTTCGTGGAGCAAGCAAGGGACCCACCGAGGTTCCCCTCGTGTTGTCTTTCCTACGTGTGATGGATTGGAACTTTGAAAAGAAACTTATTAAAAAAAGAGTTTGACATGGTGCAAACATGGGTTTATAGTGGAGGTGACGGCTAAAGCCTGTAAATTAAAAACCATGTTCTCCACATGAAAGTGATGTTCTTGATATATTTGTCGTGATCATCCATTTATTTAGGTCTAGGTGGGATTTGTTCAAAAGGCACAATTTAGCTCAATTTCTCCTTTAGGTGTTTGATAATCCACCTTACAATAGTTATCAAAATTGTATTAGGCAATGATCCAACTAATGTTGGATCAAAGATTCAATGGCTCAATCAGTGAATCAATAGTTAAATCATATAAATAATTAAAACATAATTAAAATTATAAAATACATAATGATACCAAAATTTAATTAAAAAAAAATTTATATACTAATAGAAATGATAAGATAGGCGATGAGTTGAGAGCTAAGATAAGAAAGAGTTTCATGTCTGATTAGTATTCTCACAAGAATAGAAGAGAAGCATGAGGGGTATTAAAGGTTGCCACATCAAAGATAAAATTTATAACCTTTCTGCTCTAAAAAGATAGAAGAAACATGAGGCTTTGTGGGTTGCAGCTAGTGAAGTTAAGGAGAGATCAAAAGAAAAGAAGAAGAAGAAACCTCCTCACCTTTGGATAAAATTTCTTCTTATAAATGAGTTCAAGTCTTAGTCTTAGAGGTTGCACATACTATGATGCCATGTTTTGCTACAGTAACAAAGTTGGTCAAGAGATGGACTACACCATCTTTTATAAGCTATACTTTTGATGTAAGGATATGCATAGGCATGATTGTTATCTGATCTCATCTATAATTTAATTATGTGGAATGGTTAGAGGTTCACTGGTCATGCTCCTGTGACACTGTTCGACTATCATAAGCATCGAGAATATGATCTGAAAATTATGTACTCTAAGTTTGGCATCAGCCTAATTTAACTTCACTGATATATAAACATAGTTTTCACATAAGAAGTAATTAATTTGATAGTTTTAAATTTCAAGATTGAGTTATTTAACCCATAATAATTGAATCGGTAAAAATCTGGATCATCATTTTGATAATTATGGTCTTAGTCATCCTTAATAGAAAAAGTACTTAGGAGTTTATAGAATAATAGATTCCTTTCCAAAGCCACCGTTCGGAGTTCCAAAACTCATGCGCATGTAATCAGTAGGTCCCCCCATGTTAACTTTTCATGGATGGAACGTTTTCTAGTCGTGGAGTCCAAGTTCTCTCCAAGAATACCCTTTTTTTTTTTCTCCCTCTATCGAATAAAACAAAGAAGGCTTGGAGTGTGCTCCAAAGATATGATTAAAAGCTATCAATACCAAGAGACAGCTTGATGATTTGCCATCGTATTTTTCTACGGAAGTTAAGAAAAGATCTTAGAATTAGCTAATCTATTCTCACGTGATCCCCAAGGCTTGTTCTTTTCTTTGGTGAAACACAATATGGTACCCATGATCAAATCGGCCAAAGCCTAACCTAATTATTAGCACAATTGGCCTTAAAAAATCCATGTTAATGTGACGACACGTTGCTCCAAGAATTCTTTCAAACAAAATGATGCCGTTCTCGGCGCAGTCGAATGGATCTGAATCCAAGGACTTTAGATATCAAAAGAAGTCAGCAGTCACATCCTGTTTATAATATTGGTTAGCTCTCGCTCCTTGATTAAAAAGCTTCGTCTTTTTATGTAGTTAATTAATTTAATTAAGAAGCTTAACCTCATCTGCAAGCTGCCGTTGGACCGTTAGTTGTGGACCTATGAGCCATTGGAATTATATTGTAGGAATCCTATATATATATATATATATAACAATGATTCTACCTAAAATATAGTAGAAATATAGGGAGCAGTGAAAGAGCAAGAGTGTTTGAGCTTTGATAATTAACAAGGCAGCGAGAGGACCGGCCACTGGGGGGAATAATTACTAATCGTGCTGGTTTTTTAAGTGATTGTGGTGATAAGATAAATTGTGCAAGAGATATGGGTAGGGGGATGGGGGTGAAATGATTTATTCTTTGTTTGTGAAAGCTGACTGATGCTTGAAGTGGTTGAATGTCGGTTGGGTTGAGAGATGCAAACAAATGTCATGAGATGAGATGACAAGTTGAGTCTTAATATCCATATTGCTGCCAAATCACTTTTGAGAAGTGTCAAGCGGGAGAAAAGCTTCATGGGCCTCCAGAGGAATGACAAGACCACTCCTTTAGTTGAAAACCTGCAAGAAAAGTTCCGGACCGATGGTTCTGACGGGGACTCTCCGACACTCAAGTCAGCGATTTGGAGAACAGGAATTTGAATGAGAGAGTAGAGATTTAGCCCCCCCTCCCCCTTAGGGGTCGGGGTCCTTATATACATGTTCGGGGGTCCCTCTTACCCTTCGTCGATGATAGTCGAATCCTTTTGATAGGATCGGCTCAATAAGTGGTGGGTGGGTGCGCAGTTGCTAAGCACGCGCCGTAGATACCGATAACTGCCCATTGTATATCGGTAACCGCCTGTAATTTTGGCAGAAAGTGGATTAGTGGGTCTATGTGGCAGTCTTAGGCGCTGTGGAGCTTACTCCCATCAAAGTAGCGGGTCTACAAGGCCGAGGGGCAGCCGAGTGCCGAGGCCATACGAGGCCGAGGGGCCAGCCGAGTGCCGAGGGGAGATCGGTGCTGGGAGCTGAGGCCGGGGTCGAGTGGAAGAGCCGAGGCCGTGCGAGACCGACCGGGGCCGAGGCCGACCGGAGCCGAGGCCGACTGGAGCAAGGCCGACTGGGATCGAGGCCGACCGAAGCCAAGGCCGATCGGAGCCGAGGCCAACTGGGGCCGATTGGAGACGAGGCCGACCGGAGCCGAGGTCGACCGGAGCCGAGGCCAACTGAGGCTGAGGCCGATGGGGGCCGAGGACGACCGGAGCCGAGGCCGATCAGAGCCAAGGCCGACTGAGGCTGAGGCGGAGGCTCGAGGCTGAGGCCGAGACGGAAGGGGGTGCCAGGTCCGAAGCTGAGGGTGAGGGGACTCCGGAGACCGAAGGGACCTCAGAGGCCGAGGGACCTCGGAGGCCGAAGTCACCCTGCGAGACCGAACGGGCCGCATCAGTTTTCTTCACGGTTTACTCTAACGGCGTTGGATTAGCCATATCAGATGCCCCCCATACTTCTTGAGCTTGTGTGCCGTGCATCAGTTAAGCGAAAGGAGTGTAGAGCTTTTCTTCTTTGTTCTTGTCCTTTCATGCTTGCTTAGTTCTGATTCCTTCCTAGTGGAGAGAGCTTTTTCCTTTTGCCTTGCTTTGGATAATTTTCGTCCGCTCGTTGGCTAGCTGAGGGTAGCCAGCAATCCTCTCTCGACGTAGAGTCTGGAAGTGGATATCCGTCATTTATAAGTTGGAGAGTTGGTTTCTTCCAACTGTGAGTTGATTTTGGGTCTTTAACTTCTGACATGAAGTTTGGATGTGGGTGCCCATCAACATGCCGCTGAGGCAGAGAGAAAGCCGATGAGGCCGCAATGATGCCGCTGAGGCAGAGATAGCCGTTGAGGCTGCAATGATGTCCTGAGGCAGAGAGAGCCATTGAGGCTGCAATAATGCCGCGGAGGCAGAGATAAAGCCGTTGAGGCTGATATAAAATTGCCGAAGTAGAAATAGAGCCGTGGGGGTGAAATAAAATTGCCTCGAGTATTTGTGTGCTGATTCCGGGAGGTGACTCAAGCGGGTACGGCTGTTAGGAATTTGAACCAACTCGGGGGCATATCCTAGCTGGGCCGAGTGGTATCCGTTAGCCGCGATGCTGCCGAGCTCCTCCAGAACCACCTCAGAGGTTTCATGGCTGGCTTGAGGGGTGACTCAAGGTCGCTGGAACCATAGGTCTTGAACCACCGCGGGGGTTTTGCGGCCGGCCCGGGGGTGACCTTATGATCGTAGGACCATTGAGAGCCTTTTGAATGGTTGGTTTGTCAGGTTTCCTATAATGTATTCAGACACTAATGAAAAAAAAAAACTCTCTCAAAGTATAGTGTACATAGCTTTTTCATAGCTATTTACCTTTGCGTAATGTTTGGTGTCGAGGCCGAGGAGAAAAGTCGAGGCCGTAGAGGCCGAGGAGAAAAGCCGAGGCCGAGGGAACAGGTCCGAGGCCGAGCATGTGTTGAGGTCGAGCATGGGTTGAGGCCGAGTATGAGTTGAGGCCGAGGGGAACTTGGTGCCGAGGCCAAGGCCATACGAAGCCGAGGGGATCTACGAGGCCGAGGGGATATCGGTAACTTGCACGACTAAGGGGGGGCTTGGCAGCTTTCAGAGGAGCTTGGGAGCAGCCATGGGGGCTCTATGACATGGCAGTCGGGCTGAGGGAGCGTGCATGGCCGAGTGCCAAGGTGGAGGCTCAAGACCAGGCCGAGGCGAAAGATTGGGGCCGAGGCCGAGGCGGAAGCTCGAGGCCGAGGGGGTGCTAGGTCCGAAGCGAGGGCGAGGGGACCTCGGAGACCGAAGTCACCCTTCACACCTGCCCTTTCATGTCAACTTCAACTGTGATTCCTTGCCAATGGGGAAACCCCTTTCCTTTTGCGATGCTTTGTGTAGACATCTTCATGCTTCCCTTGACTGGCAGCCAGTAGTCTTCTTCCGATGCGGAGCCTGGAAGCGGATGCTCGTCAATTGTATGTTGGAGAGTCGGTTTCTCCTGATTGGGAGTTGACTTTGGGTCTTCTTCTTTTGTCATAAAATTTGGAGATGGGTGCCCATCAAAGTTGAGGCCGTCGAGAGCCTTTTGAACCCCGGAAGATGACTCGAGAGTCTGGGATGTGACCATGCTCGGGAGCCTTTAGCTCCGAAGGGTGACCTGAGAGTTGAGAGTCGTTAGGTGCCTTTTTAACCCTGAAGGGTGACCTGAGAGTTGAAGTTGTCAAGTGCCTTTTTTCTTTGCGCCCATAAACTTTGCTGCCGACGTTGGAGTCAGTCTTTGGCCTTTAGTGCCAATGCGAGCTCGGGCTGGCAAGGCCGAGGCGAGCTCGGGCTTGAGGTGCCGAGGTGAGCTCGGGTTGGAAGGGCCAAGGCGAGCTCGGGCTTGAGGTGCCGATGGTACATCGGGCTTGGGTGATGAGGGACTCGGTCTTGGGTGCTGATGCGAGCTCGGGTTGGAAGAGCCAAGGCGAGCTTAGGTTGGAAGGGCTAAGGCGAGCTCAGGCTTGAAGTGCCGAGGCAACTCGGGTTGGAAGGGCCGAGGCGAGCTCGGGCTTGAGGTGCCGAGGCAAGCTCGGGCTTGGATGCCGAGGAGAACTCGGGCTTGAGTGCCAAGGCGAACTCGGGCTTGGGTGCCGAGGCGAGTTCGGGCTTGGATGCCGAGGGGAGCTCGGGCTTGGAAGCCGAGGCGAGCTCAGGCTGGAAGGGCTGAGGCGAGCTCAGGCTTGAAGTGCAGAGGTGGACTCAGGTTGGAAGGGTCGAGGCGAGCTCGGGCTTGAGGTGCCAAGGTGAGCTCGAGCTTGGATGCCGAGGGGAACTTGGGCTTGAGTGCCGAGGCGAACTCGGGCTTGGATGCCGAGGCGAGCTCAGGCTTGAGGTGCCGATGGTACATCAGGCTTGGCTGCCAAGGGGAGCTCGGGCTTGAGGTGCCGAGGCGGACTCGGGTTGGAAGGGTTGAGGCGAGCTCAGGCTTGAAGTGCCGAGGCGCGCAACTCGGGCTTGGGGTGCCGATGGTACATCGGGCTTGGAGGGGCTGAGGTAAGCTCGTGCTTGAGGTGCCGATGGTACATTGGGCTTGGGTGCCGAGGGGAGCTCAGGCTTGGAGTGCAATGGTACATCGGCTTGGATGCCGAGGGGAGCTCGGGCTTGAGTGCCGAGACGAGCTCGGGCTTGAGTGCTGTTGGTACATCGGGCTTTAGGTGCCGAGCTAGAGTCAGGCTTTAGTGCCGATGGTACATCGGGCTTTGAGACACAAGATTGGTCTTGAATGCTGATGCAGAGTCGGTCTTCCCTGCATGCCATTTTCAAGTATCAATCAAAGAAATATTGTTTAAGTGTGGTGTACTTAGCTCTTGTAGCACCCTTGTTTCCTTCTGCTAATTTGGGTACTTCTGTCCGCTGGTGGTCTGCCCCCCAAGGAATCAAGATGGTTGAAGTGGAGATGCTGGTGCCCTTGCTTGGGCCTTCCCCCGCGTCGCCATCCATAGGAGAGTAGGCCACTTGGGTGGCGAGCGGTGGCTCTCCGAGCTTTAAGTTGCTGATAAGCTTGATGATGGTGAATCTCCTGCTGGAGAGATTTTCGGCGAGATAAATGACGGTTGGCCTGATAGCGACCAAAGAGCGAGCGAAAGCTTTTGGTCGCTGTTGCGTGGCTATCAGATGTCGCTTCTGGAGCTTTTGGACAGTTACCGTCAATGCTTGGATTTGCAGGATGAGGTGGCAGGATGTTCTGCTTGAATGGTCCGAGATAGTGGGGATGGTGGAACGAAGAGCTGACATTCTGTTGCTCAGCCCGTTGAAGGTGCCCCCCAGCATAACTGGCGAAAGCTTCTTGGATCTGGGGTCATCACCATCTTTATGATCCATCATTTTGATAAAGGGGGGATGAGGATTTGCAAACTAGCATCGCTGATCGTTCCCCTACCTGGCGCGCCAATCTGTTACTACCAAATCACTTTTGAGAAGCGTCAGGCGAAAGGAAAGCTTCATGGGCCCCAGAGGAATGACAGGACCGCCTCTTCAGCCAGGAACCTGCAAGAAAAGTTCCGAACCGGTGGTTCCAGTGGGGACCCTCTGACGCTCAAGTCAGCGATTTGAAGAACAGATTTGAATGAGAGAGTAGAGATTCAGCCCCTCCTCCCCTTGGGGGTTGGGGTCCTTATATACCTGTTTGGGGGTCCCTTTTACCCTTCATCGATGATAGTCGAATCCTTCCGTTAGGATCAGCTCAATAAGTGGCGGGTGGGTGCGCAATTGCTAAGCACGCACCGTAGATACCGATAACTGCCCATTGTATATTGGTAACTGCCCATGATTTTGGCAGAAAGTGGATTTGTGGGTCTACGTGGCAGTCTTAGATGCTGTGGAGCTTACTCCTGTTAAAGTAGCGGGTCTACAAGGCCGAGGGGGTAGCCGAGTGCCGAGGCCGTACGAGGTCGAGGGGGCAACCGAGTGCCGAGGGGAGATTGGTGCTGGGAGTTGAGGTCGAGGCCGAGTGGAAGAGCCGAGGCCGAGGCCGTGCGAGGTCGAGGTTGAGTGGAAGGCCAACTGGGGCCGAGGCCGACCGGAGCCGAGGCCGACTGGGACCGAGGCCAACCGGAGCCGAGGCCGACGGAGTCGAGGCCGACCGGAGCCGAGGCTGCCGAGGCTGACCGGAGCCGAGGCCGACTGGGGCTGAGGCCGACTGTGGCCGAGGCCGACCAAAGCCAAGGCCAACTGGGATCGAGGCCGACTGGGGCCGACCGGAGCCGAGGCCGATTGGGACCGAGGCCGACTGGGGCCAACCGAAGCCGAGGCCGATTGAAGCCGAGGCCGACCGAAGCCGAGGCCGACCGGAGCCGAGGCGGAGGCCGAGGCAGAAGGGGGTGCCAGGTCTGAAGCCGAGGGCGAGGGGACTTCGGAGACCGAAGGGACCTCGGAGGCCGAGGGGACCTCGGAGGCCGAAGTCACCCTGCGGGACTAGACGGAGCCCCGTCAGTTTCCTTCACGGTTTATTCTAACGGCGTTGGATCAGCCATATCAATACATAACCCTAAACTACTGAGTTTCGCTAAATAAACAGCTAAACAAACTATTGAGGTTTAAAATATTCTAAGTTGATTCAAGAATAACCTAACAAATGAGATTTTTTAAAGTAGTTTCTTGATCAGTTTAAGTTTTAAAAGTATTTACAGCCGGCACTTTTGCGAAAAAAAGATTCAAATTAAGCAAAAATGATATTTTTATGCATTTCTTGAAAATAAATTCTCATGTACCTAATCATGAATGGCAATACATCCCCTTTGACACCTTCTCTCTCTTTATTGTTATCCTAGGGCTTTCATTTTGTAAGGACATTCATTCTTGCTTTATATATATAAAAAAAAAATCATGGGCAATGCAATGAGAGCTGTGCAGACAGATGCTGAAAGTTTATGTTTGGATTTGTGGAGCTTAATTTTGGAAGCATCTATTAATAAAAATAATTTCTATTTTTATTTTAAATTTTACTCTCAAGCACATATTAGGTGATTCAGTGGTCATAAAGCTTAATAAGGTCAACCTCTCGTGCATTTGCGTTCATATACTCAAAAATACATAAACAGACGCACAGCTAGAATGATTTTAATATTTTAACATCCTTAGGAGCCATAAGCCGCCATATCTTAAGGATTCACCTCGTTCATTGCAATTTTTGCTCATCATAATACACACATGGATTAAATACAACTAGTTTCAATAATATTGTACTCTATATCAGTACAAATAAGGTGTGGCTCTCTTGGAAAACCATTCATTATGTAATTAGTTAATTAATAGTAATTGATTTGTTAACCTTAAATCTTAAATTTAGTAAAAAAGATTTATATTATGATAAACAAGTTCAATCGCCAAATTTGGTCACTAACAAGGTAATTTTTGCATCCAAGAGAAAGATATTGCTAAGCCCTAAAAACATTAATGCTATTACTCGTATTATATTAAATTTTAGCTTATATTTTAATTATTCATTGATATAAGAGAATATCACAGCATATGAAAATTACATTGTACTAGATTCAATAGAGCACAGCTAGCAAGTTTAGTGAAAAGCCACAAACTAAATAGCCTTAAACCATATATCATGAAGTGTAACAAGAGCTATATGAATCCAACCGGAAGCCATGTTTGGTGTTCTGTTTGGATCCTAAGATACTATTGCGTTTGAATTTCCATATAAGATATATTGTTTTTATAATAGGGATCAGATTTGATTTTGCACATATTAAAGTTAAACTCATTTGGTCCTATCAAACAAAAAACTTTGTTATTCTCTTTTTTTTTTTAATTTTTTTTTTTCAACTAATCAATTTATCCATTTGATATCTTAACTTTCTTTTTTACCTATATTAAGTATCTATTGTTTATTTTGTTTTCAATTAATAGACTATCTGTAATATCCCAAAAATAGTTCCATATTGGATGAAAAAGAAAAGGTTTAAGTGCCCATAACTCAAGTTCACATATTATCAATTAATTTACACTCAAGCTTTTAGGGTCACTTGGTTTCGGATGATAATAGGTTAATTAGGTCAGCAGGTAGGCTTGGAGCATTAAAAATGATATCAGAGCCGACCCAAGTGTGCAAAAGTTAGTGGCAAAAAGAAAGAGCTACCCATGGAATGATGATAGAGTTCCGTCATAGTGTGGAGTCACCCTTGTAGCACCAACAACTCAGCTCAGAGTAGTTTCTGACTAGCTTGTGATATGCGATGAAGATGCCGGGAAAAGATTGTAATATTAAAAAATAATCCTATATTGGATGAAAAAGAAAAGTTTAAATGCTTATAACTCATCACTTGTTACCAATTAACTTCCACGATGAGTGCTCTAAAGTATGTTTTAAGGTCCATTATGATGAAGCTTTTATGTGCACAATAATTCTATGCTTTGCTTTTATCGTAACTATGAGAGTTCATCCTATAGGTCTACATAAGTCATTGGGACTAGGGCCGCAAATAGGTCGGATTAGATCATGCTTGATTTTGATTTGATCTAGTTTTATATTTAGATCTTGATTTTGGATTCAAACCCTATTCATTTCTTGATCAGATTAGGTTAGATCAGGTCAATAGAAGAAATTTTAAACCTAATGGGCCATTTGGATCTATTCAAACTGTTTTATTGCTAAAATCTAGTAATTGATAAATAATATAGATCTACTAATGAGATTAAAAAAATCAACTTACACTTAAATTTTTATTCAAAAACTCTTAATTATATCCAAGTAAATGATTGTCCTTAGATTTATAAATTATATTATTTAAAATATTTATCGATATAGTTAAGCAAATTACAATAAGAATCTATCAAA
Organism: Calamus simplicifolius; assembly: GCA_900491605.1. Lineage (NCBI taxonomy): Eukaryota > Viridiplantae > Streptophyta > Magnoliopsida > Arecales > Arecaceae > Calamus > Calamus simplicifolius. The sequence goes on from UESW01004123.1 coordinate 495,580, forward strand.
ATAAATAATAAAATATAATATTTAAATATAAATAGAGAAAAAAGATGGAGGAGATCTAGTTGTTAAGAAAAAAAGAAGAATTAATTTAGATTAGAATCCATTCAATGAATTCATAAAGTTAATTAGAGAAAAAAATATTTATATAATTAAGGTTTATCGATTAAAATAAAATGGATTTGAATCAAATCAGGTCGAAAATACAAGACCCAAACCCAATTTAAATTTTAGATTAAATATAATTTTTAGACCCAATCTAACCCATAAGTTTCTAAATATAGATTGGGTTAGATCTAATCAGGTTGGGATCGAGATGGATTGCTGATCGACCTAACCCATTTATAGCCTTAATTGAGACAATGTTACTCAAGTAAGAGTAAAAACTACAGACTAGATATTAAATCTTTTTTGTCCATTTTGCTTTTTTTTTTTAATGGTAATTTGTACAGACAACATAATTTGTCCATTGTTTGATTTTTATTTTTGCACCTTTAACCTTGCTATTGCCTTGTATAGTGATTTTAGGCCTTATTGGTTCCATATATACTTGTCATCATGGTTACAGCTTGAGATAAGTAGTTTTTAGCAAGCAAACAACCATGTAAAACATAATAACCTAGATTATTTGCATATACTATAATTATTTGTCTTGTTATTTGCTTATATCAATTGAGAAACAAATTACATCCTTCTCTCATGAATGTGACAAGATTTATCTTCTCTTCCTTTACTATACATAATAATGATACAAGGATTATTAGTGTAACAAATAAAAAAGATAAAACCTAGAGTGGTGACTCTCTCTTCCTCCTTGTCCAATAATTTGGATAAATACTTGACTTCTGCCACCTTAGAGCCAAGACTAAGCCCAATTTAGCCTATGAATGCCTGATAACAACTTGACACTGAGGTATACTTTGATTGTTAACGGGTTTGTTCGAGGAAAAGATTGAAGGTTATAATTAAGTTACTTTTGGATTTAATGCATATAATTTAGTTTAGGTGTGGTGTTGCTAGATTCAAAATGAATCTGATCTATCGACACTTTATATTCATATATAATATGCCATATATTAAGAATAAGTTTTAAATGTTCTAATTATAACGTTTTTTATGGAGCAGTAGGTTGGAAAGAAGTGAATGAAACCTACTAAATGTTAAGCCTTACAACATTCTATTCTTTCTAATAAAAGCCTATTCTGATATTTTTTAGAAAAATCCAGAGAACGAAAAATTTAATAAAAGGTTGATCCACCAGGTGCTTATTAAGGAAAAATTACTATATAGTATGTAGCAAAAGACTTATTTTGCAAGATCTAGCTACTATAAAAAAAAAAAAATTACATAAAAATAATTAAATTTAATATAAAATAGCCATTTAAAACTGGTCTGTAGCAATTTCATATAGCTACTATAAAAAAAACTATGAATCTCCATGTACCTCTATGTACGCAAGTCTTTTTTTCTACTCTTACCTGCAACTGAAATTTCTTACAGCCAAGGAAAATTTGAATCACATGAAAACATTAAAAAAAATGGCATACTAATGATCATCATTCTTCCTAGCATATTCGGAGTTAATTACAAAAAAGACTATGATATCTCGATCTTTACTAGTATTGCATATGTTAAGAAAACTTCTAAATGCTATGAGCCATTGCAAAGGTGCATTTTGCACTCATATTTCCTTTTTGCAGTCGTGCATTGCTTAAAAGAAAAGTAATTTATGATACCAAGTACGTTAGTGCCAAAAAATAGATTGAAATATTTATATGTAATCCCTTACAATATCTATAGGAACAATTGTTGTATAGTAGTGAGATTGTACGTAATTGGCCACTTTGGATAAGTTTTGATTGTTATCACATAGCATATAGGAGATTGTATGCAATTTCCTTCAACTATCACTCTTAAAAACATAAATAAAACCATAATTTTTCCCTTATTCCGGCAATTAGTTTTTATATGCATATATATGATAGCTTCTTATTTTACATTATAGGACTATTTATGGCATACATATCTCAATAACTATATTGACAAATAAGCAAGAACCATATCATGGTTAAAGATAAATTCTCCCTTAAAATGTTATAATCACATATAATTTTGACCTCTAGTTTGTATATGCAAGGGTTATCTAAGAAGACTTGGCTTTTAATGCTAGAATATTGTCGCATTACTAGATCATGGTTTTTATATCTTATATGATAAATTACTTAGTGGACACGCATCATGCATATGTACTGAATTTTATTGTCGATATTCAACAACATTGTAGCATTGTTTTTTTTAGAAAAGGTAAAAAAAAATCCTAAAATTGGCAAGAAACTTTTCAACCTTTAACTCGTATAACATAGAAACCATAGGAATATGTTATTAATATTAAATAATATTATTAATCTTATATTAATTTTGATGACTACAAATAATTAAGTATAGTATTAATAACTTTGTTGTCAAGATAAATTGATTTTGGATGAAGCATCAAGAAGAATGTGTAATTTTAAACCAAAATTGTTCTTCAAGTCAAGAAAAAGGTAATACAAAGATAAAATGAGACTAATATGATTTTGATTTCTAAGCAAAAAATATTTTAAAATGGCCAATAAACCATGTTTCAAAAGAGCATCCATCTTTTAAACAACCAGAATTATCTTTGAATGAATTCTTATATCAAAATTGTTTTCCAAAGCACCCTTTTTTTCTTGGAATGGCTCATGAGCATGCTTTTTGGTCAAGATAGAAAATATTTTGAAAAAGGTAAAGCTTTTTTGCATGGCATTCTTGTAAATCCCATTAAAAGCTTTCTTACATGGCATTTTTGTAAATCCCATTTGAAGTGCTAAGCCATTGCACGATGACTTGATTTATTTTTGAAACAAGGCGCCCATATAGGCAACTTGTTGCAAACAAGGTGCTTATATAGGCGACTCATTGCAAACTAGGCGTTTATCTTTGGGAAAATGCCAAACAAGGCGCCTATATAGGTGCCTATCTTTGGGAAAATCCTTGTTTTCCCTTGGTTTACTCGTTTTCTCGCATTGCTTCGCAGAAAAAAATCTTTGGAGGAAACAAGTCGTCTTGCAAGGCGCCTTCTGTGGTCAAAACAGAGAGCTAACCAAATTTAGACGTCTTTATAGGTGACTATATACTTGGAAAAGACTTTGTAATGGATATATTACAACGATCCAATACTTTTATTTTTATCCCATCTTCTCTCAACAGTTGTAAGCAGTTAGATTTTTGAAATGAGTGTATAAATACCACCTCAAACAGTGATTTGAGAAAAAGAGAAATAGTACAAAATAATGAAAAATAGTGAAGAAAATTGTGTGAAAAATCTATGAAAAAAAGGGAGATATTAAAAATGATGAGAGTTTTTGTTGTAAAAGAAAAGGAGATTTGGTGAAGCATTTATTGTGTGATATTTAGAGAATTATTGGTGTATTTAGAGAATTATTTGGTGATACCATTGTCTAATCGAGGTTGAAGCTGAAATTGAACCCCGAGGCCGAGGCTAGGCTCGAGGCCGAGATTGAAGCTGAGATTGAACTCGAGGCCGAAGCCAAAGCCGGCTGAGGCCGAGGCCAGGTTCGAGGCCGAAGCCGAGGCCAGGTTCGAGGCCGAAGCCGGGCTCGAGGCCAAGGTCAGGCTTGAGGCCGAGGCCAGGTTCGAGGCCGAGGCCAAAGCTAGGCTTGAGGCTGAAGCCAGCTACTACATTATTGCTGGCTTCAAAAACTGTGCAGTCTGTTAATTCGCTGCCCGTGGAGCGTGATTAGCCACATCAGATGCCCCCTCCCGTCCTGAGATGGGTGGACGCACAACTATTAGCAAAAGGGGTGTAATATCACCTGGTGGCTGATCTTTGTACGCTAATGATTTCCAAGAGGGCACGTATCCTCCAAGGCCATGCTTCTTTATTGTTGAGGTATCGGTGCTGCAACACCACTGCTGTTTACTTTCGCCGTTGGGATAGAGGGGGATTCTCCTCGGGTACGAAACTACAAAAAGGCGGGCATCATCATTGCGATGAGGTCACCATTGTCTTATCATTGGTCGCGCCCCTCGCGTTCTACGCCTTGGGTGGTTACCGAAATGCCGAAACGTCTTCTCCAGTGGTGGGCGAGCATGTGGCCAATCTGAATCAGGCAAGATGATTTGAAACGGTGAGGCTTTAAAAAGGGGAGTCGCCCCTGACCTTGGTCTTCTACTTCTATCGCATTTACTTTTCTTTCCCGTCTACACCTCGCCCGAGCTTCCGTCTGCCATTCCTGGTTCTGTTCTTCTTCCAGTCTTGTCCCAGCTCTCACCTTTTTGACCCTACTTCCAGGTTAGTTTGCCCTTCTGCTTTCATGGCATCATCCCCTTCCTGCTCCATTTCTGTTTCCAAGGGTTATTCCTCGGAACCCTCACGACCTTCCCCATCTCCCACACCCAATTGGTCTTCCTTCTCCTCCACCAATAGGGTTCCCCTAGCGCAGCGAGAGTCGTTGGACGATCTCCTACCGGAAGTCATCCGGCTGCCGGTCGGGCCCCTAGTCGGTGCCATCCGGCTATCGCGGGCCCAGTTTCTTCTACCATGAGGGAGTCTTCCGACTGGACTGCCTCATCATGACCATCCAGGAAATCGTCAACCTTAGGGCCAAATACGACATTTTTACCAACCTTTCAATATTCCGTCCTACCCTGAGGATAGGATGACCTCCTTCCGACCTGGTAGAGTCGCCCTGTACGAGACTTTCTTCAAGGCTGGTCTTCATTTACCTCTTCATCCTTTCATCCTTAACCTTTTGGATAGATACTCCTTAGTGCCAGTGCAATTAGTTCGAATTCATTCGGACTATTGTCGGCTTTCTGATGCTATGTCACCTTCATGGGATAGAAGCTAGGATCTTCCTTTTCTGAAGCTTATACCCTTCGCAAACAATCAGGATGGTGGTCCTTTGCTCCCAACCGACCAGGGCCCTTAGACTGTACCTTCCTACATCAATTAAGGGGTGGAAAGATAGATTTTTCTTTGCTTATGTCAAGGGGGTGAGAACAGTTTGGGAAACTCCGAACACCGAGCCAAACAAAGATTCATCTGTGCTTCCGAGGGACCATGAGGCATTCGGCTGCTAACTGTGAAACCCCCGATGTAACTAGCTCCTAGCTGAGGAGAACCTTTGGCTCGCGAGCCTTATTCCAAGTAGTGGTGAGCAGCCATGACCCTTCCCCTTTTTACCACCTCCTCTTCTTCTTCTTCTTTTCTCTTTTTCTTTTTTTTTACTAAGTCCTTTCTGACTTGTGCAGACATGCTACCGTCGGCTCAAGCAGTAAGGAAGTGGCGGCTAAGAAGAGAATGGCCACGGCGGATGGAGCCTCCGCCAAGAAGAGGGACAAAGCCGAGGAGGCCAGAAAGAAGAAGGCCGAGGCCGAAGAAGCCAAGGAGAAGAAAAATGAAGAGGCCGAAGGTCAAGGAAGAGGCCTCAGTCTGTCACCTTCTATCCCGGTCCCCAACTCCTCTCATTCGCAAGCCTGAGTGGACTGGGAGGCGCACATCGATCTCACCACCGACACGCCCGGAGGAGTCGAGGGTTGAAGTATTGCCATCGCCGCCGTCGGTCATTCCAGAAGCGGGGTTGACCAAATCGGTCTTAGATCGGCTCCGGAGGCTGCCCCACCAGCGGAAGAGCCAACGGCCGAAGAGCCTCCTAGGGCAGCAGTGTTGACGGAAGAAGGGGTACTATCAACCCCTGACGCGACGCCTACGACTCGCATTTTCCAGAACTACGGAGGAGGATGAAGCTGCCGCAACCTCTTTTCGGTCCATCTTTGCGCATAATGGCTGCTGGGCAGAGCGGATGATGGCACGGGTGTGCACGCTGAGTTCCAAAGAGATCTTCAAAACCAAGGGACCTCCTCCTTCTTCTGCGATGCTTTCGTGGCTCATTTTTTGGGTAAGTGTTTCCCCTTCACTTAAGTTTCTTTGTTAAGAGTTTCCTTACCGCCTCCCCCTGACAGCAACTGTCTTATGCAGGCGGTAAATTCCTTGGCCGCCGTGAAGAGTGTCCTATCCCAGGCCGAGGCCACTCTTGGCCATTCACATGAAGAAGCCAACTGAGATCAGGCCCGAGTAGAGAAGGCTGAGAAGGCACTGGAAGCTGCCCAAACCAAGAGGGCCAAAGATCAGGCATGAGCAGAAAGGGCCGAGAAGGCCTTGGAATCAACCGAGCTGAGAATCTGGCCCAGGCGGAAAGGGCTAAAGAGGCACTTTAAGAGGCCCAACGCTGGGTGGCCCACGAGCTAAATAACGCCTAGGTAGCCGAAGAAAAGAATAAGAAGATGGAGTCGATCTGTTAATGTACCAGACTCGACTGCACTCTGCCAACATCCAAATAAGTGCGACCGAGGAGCGCAGAGAATGCCGAGGATATCACCCACTGTTCTGATGCGTAGGTAACCGAGATGATGGCTGTTGCGAAGGCTGCCGAAGAGAGGGCGGTTGCGGCAGAGAAGAAGGCCGCCGAGGCTATAGAGAACTTTCGGCAGTCCGCTAGCTTCGGCGAAGAGCTGGCCAAGGCCACCGTCTATGCCTACAACTTGGGTTTCCAAGATTGCAAGGCCAAAGTAGGAAGAGTCTACAATCTCGAGGGACTCGATGACCTGGAGTCGGATGAAGCAATGGAGGAAACACCAGCGGAACATCCTTCCTCCGACAATAACCCAGCGTCGGCCGAGCCCTGAACGCCTTGTATCTCTTTGTTTTTATTCTTCCTTGTAATAGAGTCCGACTGAAGTCGATAATTTTGTAAACCTTTTACAATCAATGAATATATCTTCTAAAATTTTGTTATGCTCTTTATTGGTACTTACTTCCGTAGTGGCCAAGACGAGCTCATTCCAGAGTAGAGGCCGAGAACATAAGCCCGGGTTAGGAACCGAAACGAAGTTAGATGAGATTAAGGTAGAGGTCAGAGTAAAAACCTAGGTTGTAGTCGAGACTTAAGTCAAAGTTGAGATTGAAGTTGAGACTCGAAGTAGACATCAGGACCGAAGTCGAGACATGGAAGAAGTCGAGACCGGAGTATGAGCCTTAAGGTGGAAGTCAAGGCCACGCGAAAATGACTTCTTGAATTTTAAGCGCTGATTAGCCTACGCTTGAGTGCCGACACGGAGTCAGGCTTAAGTGCCAATGCGGAGTCGAGCTTGAGTGCCGACACAGAGTCGAGCTTGAGTGCCAATGCGGAGTTGGGCTTGAGTGACATAGAATCGAGCTTGAGTGCCGATGCGGTGTCGGGCTTGAATGCCGACGCGGAGTCAGGCTTGAGTGCCGATGCGGTGTCGGGCTTGAGTGCCGATGTGGAGTCAGCTTGAGTGCCAACGCAGAATCGAGCTTGAGTACCGACACGGAGTCGGACTTGAGTGTCGACTCGGAGTCGGGCTTGAGTGCCGACATGGAGTCAGGCTTGAGCTAAAAAGTTAAATTGCTCGAGGATGCTTTTGTTAGTAAAAAAGAGGTAAATGTCATTCCAATAGACAAGAATGCTCAAGTCTGTGATGTTAGTATATTACTGGTAAAACCGACGGAGATTGTCTGCATTCCAGGTGCGAGGGAGTGGCTTTCCGTCTAGTCCTTCGATCCGGTATGCTCCGTGATGAAGTGCATCGGTGACCCGATAAGGCCCTTCCCAATTGGGTGATAGTTTGCCTCCTTCCATGGGTTTGGAGACCTCGGCTCGCCTGAGGACAGGTCTCCAAGGAGGAACATTCTGGGGCAAATTCAGGTGTTGTAGTACTTTGCAACTCTTTGGCGATAAGCAGCCATCTTGAGTCATGCTCGATCACGGGCCTCTTCACAAGGTCAAGGTTGGCTCGTAACTGGCTTGATTGTTCCTCTCATTGTACGATTGTATCCGGGACTAGGAATGCCAATCTCTACCAGAATGACGGCCTCCGATCCGAATACAAGGCTGAAGGGAGTTTCTTTGTGGGAATTCGTGGTGTGTATGATACGCCCACAGCACGTTCGGAAGCTCCTCCACCCACCTTCCTTTAAAATCATCCAGGCGTGTCCTAATCCCTTGAAGGATGGTCCGATTTGTCACTTCGGCCGCTCCATTTGATTGCGGATGACCGACAGAAGTGAACCTCTGGCATACGCCCAATTCGCACAAAACTCTCAAAGGAGCATTATCAAATTGTCGATCATTGTCGGTACAAGGGTGTGGGGTAGCCCGAACCAACAAATAATAGACTTTCAAAAGAAAGCCCTCACCTTGGCTTCAGTGATTTTGACAAGTGCTTTGGCCTCTACCCATTTGTGAAATGGTCGATGGCAACGAGCAGGAATTTTGCTGACCAGAGGCTGAAGGGAATGGCCCCAAAATGTCCATTCTCCACTGGACGAAGGGCCATGAAGCCGACAGGGGGTTCAGTTGGGAGTTAGCAGCCGTTGGATGTTAGCGTGCCGCTGGCAACTATCGCACTTCCGAACCAATTCGTCGCGTCTCCTCGTATGGTAGGCCAGTAATAGCCTTGGCGTAGGGCCATGTGTGAAAGTGCTCTGCCTCCCAAGTGGGTCAGCATCCGCGGGCCAACACACTTGAGGAGAGGATGAGAGAAAGACCTTCGATATAGCTATCCATCGAGCACAAAGAATTTAGATGCTCGCCATTTGAATAGTTTGGCTTCAGCAGGGTCGACCGGGAGGGTGCCATTATGAGGTATTGGACATAAGCATCCATTCAGGAAGGATCTTGACTGATTGGTAAGGACTCTTCTATCACGTCGATACTTGGGGTTTTCAGATATTCCACATAGGTTCTCCCCATGGTCCCGTCAGCCGAAGTGGCTAGCCAGGACGAAGCATCGGCTCTGGCATTCTCCCCTCGGGAATGTAGCTGACACTGAAATGAGTAAAGGAAGAGGCTTGTGATTGCACCATACTCAAGTAGGAGACATAGTAGGATCTCGAGCCTCATACTCTCCTTAATTTGATCAGAGACGAGTTGGGAGTCGGTGAAGACTCTAAGGCATTTTACCTTGAGCTCCCGTGCCAGCCTTATTCCTGACAGCAAAGCTTCGTACTCAGCCTGGTTGTTGGTGGCCAAGAAGAGGAAACGGAGGGCATACTCGGTCACTATGCCATCTGGACTATGCTCCATCTACATGAAGGATCCAATCTTCCCTCTTCTCTCGATTGTAGTGTTCGAGGGGTTTGTATGGGGTTCCTCTAGCTGCTCTCCGCAGGTGCACTCGACTAGGAAATCTGTCAAAATCTGAAACTTTATGGCCAACCTAGGTTGAAACAACAGGTTGAATTCTCCTAGCTTGACTGCCCACTTCGCCAATCGGCCAAGGTGTCAGGACGGGAGAGAATTACCCTGAGTGGCTGGTCCATGACCACCACAATCGGATGTGTTTGGAAGTAAGGTCTGAGATACTGAGCAGAGACGATTAGTGCAAAAATAATCTTTTCGGTATTAGAATACCTAACCTCTGCATCGTGAAGCACTTTGCTTGTGTAATAGACTGGCTTCTGCGCCTTGTCGGCATCGACACGGATGAGAACGGAACTCACCGCTTCGGGGATGCAACGAGGTAGAGGAAAAGTTCTTCTCTCCCTTCGAAAGCTTGGATAGAAAAGGTGGAGTGGACAAGAACCTCTTCAATCCTTGAAAGCTTCCCGACACTCTATCGTCCACTCGAAGCTATCACTTTGCGCAAGGCTTTGAAGAAGGATAGACATCTTTCTGCTGACCTTGCTAGAAAATGGCTCAAGCTGCTACCCTTCCTGTGAGCCGTTGCACTTCCTTCTTATTACTTGGTTGTCTCATATCGATGATGGCCTTGATCTTCTCGGGGTTAGCTTCGATTCCCTCTGTGTCACCATAAAGACCAGGAATTTGCCCGCTGTGACTCCAAAGGCGCACTTTCGTGGGTTTAGTTTCATCTGGTATCAGCAAAGATTGTCGAAGGTTTCTGACATGTCAGCAACATGGTCGTCAGCATGAGTGCTTTTTGTTAACATGTCGTCCACGTACACCTTCATGTTGCGCCGATTTGGTCTTCGAAGACCTTATTCATCGACCTCTGGTATGTGGCTCCTGCATTCTTAACCCAAAGGGCATGGCCTTGTAGCAATAGATGCCTTTCTCGGTCACAAAGAAGTGACCTCCTCATCAGTCGGGTCCATCTTTATCTGGTTGTACCCTGAGAAGGCATCCATGAAGCTAAGGTTTCATGGCCCAACGTGGCATCCACCAACTGATCGATCCTGGGTAGTGAAAGCTGTCCTTGGGGCATGCCTTGTTGAGGTTGGTGAAATCAACATACATCCTTCAGCTTCCATTGGCCTTGCGAACCATGACCACATTAGTTAGCAGATTGGGTAATGTGCCTCGCGTATGTGGCCCACTGCGATCAGTTTACGACTTCTTCATCCACGGCCCTTTGCCTCTCGGGAGCAAAACTCCTCTTCTTTTGCCGAACCGATCGACTCCTTGGGTCAATGCTGAGTCTATGGGTGATTACTTCATGCAGTACTCCTGGCATGTCCAAGGTGATCAAGCGAAGACGTCCGCATTGTCTACAAAAAAGCAAGTAGTCGATCTCTCGCTTCTGCAGGAAGAAGCATTCTAATTTGGATTGTCCTCATTGGATCCTCTCCCAGCGGGAAGGCCAGCAAGCTTTCGGCTGTTCTCCTCTCTTCTCGGAGTCTCTAGGGTCAAGTGGTTTGGGCATCGCAGAGCAATCACTTCATGAGGGCTAGGAGCAGTGTGATAATAGAGGGGTACCAGGTTTGTTCCCCGTGCATCTCCCCGACTCCTTTGTTGGTAGGAAACCGTACTAGTAACCTTTTTGTAGAGATAATAGCATCTAGGAGGTTGAGACCGGGACTTCCAAGAATAACATTATAGGCTAAAGGAACTCGGACCACCAGGAATTTTATGAAAACTTTGCTTGGCATGGTTTCATCTCGCCGTAACCGGGAGGGTGATCTCTCCTTCTACCCTTACAGAATCCCCAGTGAAACCCATCAAGGGAGTGGTCACGGGGCGAAGAAGACTAGGAGACAACTCATTCGAAAAATGCTTCATATGAAAGAACATCAACTAAGCTTCCACTATCGATGAGAATTTGCTTTATAGGATTTAGCTATCGTCATTGATACGACGATGCTATCATCATTAGGGTTGTCCACCTTTCTAAGTTCCTTCTAAAAAAGGGAATTACAAAGTGTATACCATCCTCACACTGCCTTTTAGGGTTGCTGCTTGCCCCCAGGAGATCATGGCCACCATCTTCTCTGTCGGAGCGTTATCCACACCAATCTGAGCAGTGGAAGGTGCCGACAGGTGGAGCAATGGATTTCCTCTCGACAAACTTTCTCAGATGGCCTGCTGAACGAGTTTCTCAATGGCTTTCTTCAGCAGGCGGCAATCCTCCGTGTCTGGCCATAGTCCTGATGATAACGGTAGTAAAGGTCTTTGTTGCGGAGGACTCCTGGCCTCATGGAGGCAAATGCCGAAGATACGCTCACCCTCAATCTGTGGGATATTGGGGCAAGAAGCGAGTGAAGTGCTTCCTTGGGTGCCAGGGCCCGAGGTTGGTTGTCTGGACGACGAGGAGGCTCAAACTTTCTAGGCCGCGCTCCAGTAGGCTCGAATGTGCTGGCTTCTTATTGGACCCTTTGTCAACCTTTCTTCTAAAAAATCTGCTTCGTCAGTGCGGATATACTTTGCGCTCGACTCAGCAATTCGGCATAAGAGCCAGGAGGCTTCTTATCCAGAGAATAGGTCAAGCGGAAGGGATGGAATCCCCGCTTCAGGGCCAGGGTGGCCACGAGTCTTCAAGATTATAGACTTTGAGCGCAGCTTCCTTGAATCGAGCTACGAAGTCCTTCAAGGTTTCGCCGCTCCTTTGTTGGATGGCAAATAAGCTATCAGCCACCCTGGGGATCTTTCAGAACGCATTAAAGTGGGTCAAGAAGGATCTCTCCAGCTGTCTGAAGGAGTTAATGCTGCATGTGGCAAGCGGGAATACTATGCACATGCAGCCTTCCGGAGTGTTGCTGGGAAGGCGATGCAGAGAAGAGAATCCGTTGCCCCCTAGACTTGCATGAGGACTTTGTAACTCTCAGGTGATCCAGGGGGTTTGTGGTGCCGTCATATGGGTCCAGCTGGGGAAGAAGGAATCGGGGTGGGACTGGTTCCTCCATGATACGACAAGATAGCAGAGGGCGATGGTGTAGTCCGCCCCTTAAGGGTTGATAATTCTGCGGCTGAGCTCCTCCAGCTGCAGATGATACTCGTCCAACCATTGCTCGGCTCGATGAGCAATCCATCTATAAAAGGAATCTTCCCTCGAAGATTCAAGGACGAGCGGGGAGAGGGTGCACCTGCTCAGGTTCCTTCCCACTATGCCACTTGAAGAGGCGATCAGAGCGATGGGAAGGGGAGCGCAACCGTTTGGAGGTCTTCCAGCGATGAGGTTTTGGAGATGTGCGATGGAAGGTCTCCAGAGGAGTCCTGCCATGATGAGACTGGCCAGCCCCATGACCCCCCATGTATGGCGAGGGAGCGAGGTGGCAATGGCATAGTGGTGGAGCACTGTTCCTGCAGTCCCGAATCATTGCCATCAGATCTTGAACTTGCTGGGTCAAGGCGGTGAGCGGTCAGTTTGGCTGACTTGCGGCTGCATAGGGGTGGAGCAGGGAGGTTGGCCTCTGGCTGCTCAGCCTGTGGAGATGCCCCCCAGCCTGATTGGTAGAGGCCTTTGCGCACGTGTAACCACCATCTTCTTTTTTGCAGGAGTTGCAGGCACGTTGAATGAACATTTTTCCTCTTCCTGGTGCCAATCTATTGCTACCAAATCACTTTAGAGAGTGCCAAGTGAAAAGAGAGCTTTGCAGATATTCAAAGAGATGATGGGACCACCTCCTTTAGCCAAAAACTTGCAACAAAAGTCTTGGACCGATGGTTTCGGCGGGACCCTCCGTCGCTCTAGTTAGTGATCTGGAGAACAGCAATAGAGATTGAGTATTAGAGAATGAGCTCCCCCTTCCTCGTTGTGAGTGAAGGTTTTTATACCTGTTCAAGGGTCCCTCTTACCCTTGGTGGATGATCATTGAATCACGTCGTCCGTCAGAGCGGCATCGTAAGTGGTAGGTGGGCGCATTGCTGCTAAACATGTGCCGTAAATAACGGTAATTGCCCGTGGTCTTAGAGATAGTGGGTTAGTGGGTCACGTAGCAGTTCTGGGCACTTGTTAAGCTGCTGGAGACCAAGTTCGAGGTTGTTCCGAGGTCGAAGCTAGAGGCCGATAGCAGGTCCGAGGCCGAGGCCGAGGCTAGGCTCGAGGCCGAGGCTAGGCTCGAGGCCGAGGTTGAAGCTGAGATTGAACTCGAGGCCGAAGCCGAAGCCATAGCCGGGTTTGAGGCCGAGGCCGGGTTTGAGGCCGAAGCCGGGCTCGAGGCCGAGGTCGGGTTTTGAGGCCGAGGCCGAGGCCGAAGCTAGGCTTGAGGCCGAGGCCAGCTGCTACATTATTGCTCAACTTCGAAAACTGTGCAGTTTTTAATTCGCTGCCGTGGAGCGTGATAACCATATCAGAAAGCATTTGAGCCTTAAAAGCTTCATGAATGAGCTTTAAATAAATAGTTAATGGGTGTGGGCTGATGAGGGGGAACTAAATTGAAGCTTCAAATTGATCTTTTGAAATTCGTTCGGTCGAGAATGCCACTTTTCGCTCGGTTTGGTTCAAAATGGCAAACCCTATAAATAATAATATCAATATGTGTTTCACTTATTTTACTTTTTATATAGCGATATCTTTGATTTAGTAGTTCTTAAAGTTTAGTTACTTGATTTATATTTATGCTTATTTATATTATATTTATGTACAATAAATATAGATATGAGTTTTAATATTTTTTGGTATCTATAATTTTATCTATGTTAACAAAATAAAAAATAAAAATAGATATACATATTTTTATTTTAAGTTCTTATCTATTCGTATCCTTCACTCTATAAGCATGATGTGTACTCGGACTTATTTTTCTAAAGAGTCACATTTTAGACCTAAAGCAAACCCATTTGTTTAGCATAGGTTAGATTGGATCGGGTCCGTAAAAAATTTAAGCTCTTCAAATCATTTGTGAAAGATCGAGTTAAGCATAATCATTAGCCAAAGTTCTTTATTTATATTAGGTAGGTCAAATCTAGATTAATATCTAATGCAAAATTTTAAAAAAATATATTTCAGTCATTTATATGTAGAAGAAAAAAAAATAATGACATGAATAAGAGAAATGCAGGCATGCTAAAAGAAGCGTGTTAGTGCAAATTGCTACCACTGGTGTCGTCAAATTTACTATGAAAAACTATCCTTGATACCCAACCTACAAAATTAAACATAATAATAGTGTAGATAAAAAAGGGTTTGGGTATTTCTTTGGGGTCGAAGATATTAGGTTGGCTCAGGCTGGCTTAGTTTGGTCATGCAATATTTAATCCATTTTAGACTTGGTTATTGCAGGAATCAGCTCCAATTTGAGCCGGCAAATATTTGTACCACTCCAGTCAAACTTTGTAACTAATCTTTTCTTTTTGACTCTATTTCTTGTTAATAATTTTGTAAACTTTGTTTAATGGCTCTGGCCGCTCATTTTCATCTCTCTGTCATACTAAAAGGGACTACAATTTTATTTTATTACTAGTGTTTTATTATATATATCTAGATGATATTTTCAAATTGTATATATCACCATTTAATTTTCCATCCACAAATAACTTTTAACTAAACAAATATTTTTATTTTCAAACAATATTTAATTTTATATATTATTTTCTGTCATCAGGATTGATCCAATCATCAATTAAACCATTTTTCCAGTTCAGCCAAATTGATAAATACATATATGACTCCAGCTACCGTCCATGGTTATGATTACTGCAGATTATCAGTGCACTCACTGTTGTCTAATTGCCATTCAACTCATCAGTACCATATGATGGCAGCTGATTAGTGCAGTACCCAAGAGTTGTCCTTTTGGCATTCATATTCAACTCCTCAGTACCATATAGTGGTAGCTGATTAGCACCAGTCCCTGAGAGAGAGAGAGAGAGAGAGAGAGAGATGGGTGATAGTTGATCGGATCTCTCACTTACCATCCAGCTAATCACTGACTTCCACAAAGGACTCAGCAATCAGCGGCCCTGTCTAAGGTATCAATGGAAGAGCCAATTTCCCATCATCAGCAATGTGAAACAATAGTTTCCTAGCATTCCAAGCAGCGGCGCCGACGACTCGGACCGCGGTTGTTGGGATGCGGCGCCGGAGGAGACCGGAGACAATCCAAGCAGCGGCGCCGACTCGGACCGGGGTAGTTGGGATGCGGCGCCGGAGGGACCCCTCCGGCGGCTCCGAACGCCGGCCACCATCTACCCGAATATATACCCCACCCGGTACCCGACGCTGCTGCATGCGAGCGAGAGCTTCCAAGGGGGAAGAATTTTGCACCGACCCATCACCATCCGTGACGGTTGACCCTACGGTGGAACGGGCCCACCCATCAGAGTCGCACACATTACGCGGTCTAGATCCCGTCCATATCAAAACCAGCCATCAGATCACGCGCTGTCAATGATCAGACGGTTGGGACTCCCAAAGAGAAGAGTTAGCTACGTACGTACGTATCGCTGTCAGAAAATGGTACGACGAAGCAAGCTGTCAGGCATTGCATGTCTGCCACCACCAGCACGTACCGTGGACGGGTCAAACGCGCGCGTAGGATACCATCACTGGATTCCAAGCTCATACGGAGTCCCTATTTATTTATTTTTTTTTAAAATCTTTTTCTTTGGTCCCAAAAATTTTAATGCTTTATACTATATACCACTCGCTGCACCGGACGGGAGGAGGACCACCGCAACGTACGGTGGTGGTCCTGAGATTTGGGTCTAGGCTTGACTGTTCCCCGATCAGCAGACAGCCTTTTTTTTTAGCTTTTTTAGCAAAGAGGAACGCTATAATATGGCATGCATTAATATTTTATTTATGTGAGCAAGGCGATCGATCGAGCACCACCTCCACGTTACAGAACGACTGCCCACTCGAGCAGCTGCAAGATGCGTCCGTTGCAAGGAAGCAAATGGGCTTGGTCCGATCCTGAATACAATTCAAAGTTTTGATTGTTCAATTCATTCTCAGACTCAATTAGGAGCCGGCTTTATTATTCACAATCATCTGATTCATTCCTTGTAATTGGCAGCTTCCATACGTTTTTTCTATCGAGATTTCTGCATGCTTTTTTTCCAGAACTCGCTTGCAACTAACTCTATCTTGTTATTCTTCAATCAATAACATAATTTTTTTAAAAAAAAATTATTTCAATTATTTCGTGGATCAATGATAGCTTCGACATTCATCATTCTTTGCTTCGATAATTTTGTTTAATTATTTTTTATCTTAAAAATTTTTTATTGCGACTTACATATCTATAGGAAACTAAAAATTGTAGGCTTTTCTTGTTGCTTCAGTACATGTTTGGGCTTCTCAAGTTTGGTTTTCTTAGGTGTGTTTGATATGATGGATAAGGAAAGATATCCCTGATATTCTTCTTATCCTCAAATGCTATAGCTACAGAGGATAGTGTTGAAAAAATTTAATAGAGGGGATAATCACTGAACTTATTCCCTAGGGAACCTAGGAATAACTAAAGTTATCCCTTGATGGTAAAATGGTAATTTAAAAAAAATACTTATTTTTAATTATTTTCTGAATAAATACTATCTGTATATTTATCAAAAATAATCAAAAAGCTATCAAACAAGTCTTACTTTTCACCTCATATGTTTTTATCTTGTGGAAACTAACGCAAGAGAAACTTTTTTTACTCAAGACAATAAGAGGACTTTTGTAGAGAGAGAGAGAGAGAGAGAAAAGCTTGAAATAGTACCAAGTTAGGTAAAAATAAGCCTCATGATGGTTAGGTGAGGTCCGTGGGGCGAGCACGGCTGCTTAACAAGTACCAATTTTGATGACAAAAGCCTGTACGGGGAGCAGGTCCACCCAAAGGTATCCCATTCTGGGTTTTCTAAAGGTAAAAGCTATTCACCTACTGTTAAATGTTTGATCGATCTAGCTAGAAGTTGAGCTCGGGCAACTCTAATAGCATTTCTAGTCAAGGGAATGTTGCAACAAGCTTGAGCATGTTAGTGATTATATCTTAGTTAATTATCTTATTATTAACTTCAACTATAATGCCAATGATAATATTCATAAATTTTCAATCGCAAAAAGTTTATACTAGGGAACTACTCTAAATTCTCGTTTTTTCATAATGGCTATGGATGGATAATTATCATTATTTGGAATTATACCGTGTTTAGTTGCACCTTCATGTTCCTACTTGATGGTAATCCCAAATCCATTCCACTTCTAAAATCCCCACCTAATTTGGTGATCTCATCATACCTATTTATAAGGTTAGGTATCAAAGATAACCTTAATTAGGCAATGATCTTGCATTGAGATTTAGGAATCAAACTACCTCTTATCCATATATAAAATGCTTAATATCATTTTTATATTAACATATATAATTTAATATTTTAAGACTATATTATAATATAATATTATAAAAATATTATAATTATAATTATAATAAGATACAATAATACGATGCTATAACAATTATTGTACTATAATATTATAATTCTATTATAATTTAATTATAATATATTATATTAAAATATAGATTTGCTATATTCAAATGTAGTTAAGTTTAAGATTTGGTTATCTTTCTCACCCTTAGATTTAGATGGATACCTCTTTCACTTTTTTCATCTCTTAGTTTCGTGAACTATATGAATCAAAGGATGGGGAAGATTAGCTAATTTAGGCTTAGCTACATTTGAATATAATATAGTCTACCTCTTATAGTAATATTATATCATAATATAATATTATAGATAACTTAAATAAATATAATGATAATAAATTATCATGGTTTTTACAAAGTATATCATGGGTAGATTTTTCAAGATAAAGGGAGGCAATTAATCAAAAGTAATTTTTTGATTTCATGGTTAATGGTGATCCAAAATTTTTATGATATACCAAACATGATGATTTTAGATCACCAAGGATCTTAAAAAAGTAAATTTTATTCCAAACAATAGCAGAAAAATATTTTTGTTGATTTTTATTGAAAATTTAATGCATACAAAATTACAAATGATGAAATAAAATCAATTGAGATTTTATTTAAAAAAATACACATGATTACAAATTATACTTAATAATTATAATTTACAAATTCCAATCAATTTGATAAATATTTATGAGAAAAAGAGATAACTACAGTTAATTTGGATATAATTACTTTTTATTCTTCAATAATTTGAACAGAATTAATCCTCATTCTTCAGGAATTAGGATTTGTTATTTGAATAAAATAATTCTTCATTTTTTAGGATTAATATCTTCTTTTAGTTTCTCTTTAGTCTTGTGATTGTCTTAAGCTTCCAGCTAATCTTTCAAACACTTGGATATCTCGACGACTTCAAGCATCAATATGTCATAGCATTCTATTTCTTACTTAAAAAAAGCAGATTTTGATGCTATCATAGATATTGAAAGTATTAGAAGATCACATTTAACGATTGCAAGTATTAAATAATCATTTTCATGTGCTTTCTATGAGGCTAAAATATTAAAAATTACCAACTCCTTAAAAGTAAGGAAAATGATGAAGTCATTTTGTAATAAAAGGAAAGTTTATTAGAAGATAAGAATGCCCATAGCTCTGTATTTGTTTTTCTATCTAATAATGACCACAAAAGATTTTTAGCAATGTTATTACTTTGAGATAGTCCACCAAAAGTAGACCTTCTACTTCCCAATTGTGATTCATATATATATATATTTGATGCAATAATTTATTAATTTTTTATTTGAAAAGTTTAGATTTATTCTACTTTGCATATTTTCATAATATGAATTAATTATAATTTTTTAAACTACTTACTTTAATCCTACGATCCATTATTGTGGTTAAAGAATATAATGGTGAATATTTTTTAAATATTTTGAATTCTTTATATTATTGAAACTATATTTTGAAAAATAGGTTTAGATCTATAAGTTGAAAAACAATTAGTAATATTATATAATTGAGAAAGAATTGAAAAGAGGTGGGATATTAAGTGCTAGATATTTGATTGTTTTGTTATAAAATCTTTCTAAAAATTTTATTGCAATATAATAAATAGATCAATCTAAATTATTAATTTAATTATTATTAGGAATTTGATCATTATATAATATTATAATTATATATTTGCAACCAAAAGAACATTTCAATATTAAATATGTAGAATTCCATCTATGTTTTATATTTAATATGATTTTTTTTGTCATATTGATGGTATAATTCCTTAAATTCTTTAAATCAAGATGGAGAAGATTGAATATACAATAAAATATTTCTAATTTTTACAATATATTAATAATACCTAACCATATTGAACACAAAAATTTATTATATGGTGTGTGCATATAAAAGAGGATTTAATTGTGCTTTTAACATATTTGCAATAGCAACATCATTACTAGCATTATCAAAAGTAATGAAAATATTTAATTTTAAATATCCTAATCATTTATAATTTTAAAATAGTTGTGCTTATAATGTCTGAACCTCCTGATAATATGCAATCTTATAGAATCAGGTAGAGTTCGACTAGTCTTTATGTTGTGCACCATAAAGCTCAAGTAAACCCCATCCAATTGCTATAAGATGCAAACACAAAACTCTTTGTCCTGATTTAAAACTTTTTAACCTGCTCAAATTATTATATATTTTCTCAAAATATCACATCATAGCTTAAATTAACCTTGCTTTACAAGATTTCATCAATATCAAAATTATTCTCACACATAACTTTAAAGATCACATTCACAATTGATTTCACAACCAAAACTATTTCAAACATCCAGCTCAAATCTATAATATATTACTAGGTCATGATTACATGCACTCATACATAATTGCCTCCACCCATCTTAAAGTACAAATACACCCTTAGATACATTTACATCCAATTAGAAATTTTCAAGCTTACAAACTATCAAAAATATGCAACTAATGATCCAAGTCTAAGGCCAACCTTTTAATCCTGTCAATAAGCTCACTGATCTGAAATAAAAAATATCAATAATAAAGGGATGAGACCTAAGTCCCAGTGACTAGATAATCATCTAATTATGAAAAAATTGAGAATAAAATCATCATTTCAAAATATATTAACACTGTATAGTATGAATAAACCAAAGTACACTTTTGAACATAATATCAGAAAACATAAAATATAGCTTATACTTCAAATAATATAACTTCATTTGAAATTTTGTAATAACCATTTCCCAATTGAAAACAACTCCATAAATACCTAAATACACCTTTTTGCAATGATAAAAGAAAACTCAGAAGTAGCTTATGTTTGCAAAAATATGTCCATACTGAAATACTTTATCAATCATTGTTTCACTGAAAATAAACTATTTGTACAAAAATCATGTATGCTGCATTACTTTATAAAACATTACTTTATAAAACATGCAAATATTTTTCTAAAACTAGTAAATGCTTTCTTGTCCCTCATCGGAACCTGTTCTTACAGCCCAGCTTTTTTGTTCTTTTTTTCTTTCTGATCCCCATTGGGATATGCTTGGCCCACTGACCCTTTTAAAAAATAAAAGCAAGCTTTTCAAAATCTCATGATGTTAAGTTATGTGTGCTGCCACTGAGGTACTTCCCTACAGTCATCCTCCTATAGGTGTACTCTTACTAAGTATGTTTTCTTCAATAGATTTCCGCACAAATAGCACTATTTACTTGTACAGTTCATCGGATAAGTAAGCTTTGTCCCTTGCCCCTGGGACCTCAGGTTTTTTTCTATGCCCCCTCAGGCTAAATAGTAATTGAGCTCATATTGAGTTATGATTCTTTGCTCCCACGGGCTGCTTGCAACCTGCCCTACTGGTATGGTCTAGCTTGTACTTACCCTTGGCCTCAGGATCATAATACAATTGAATCACAAGGAGGTGCTGCTATATAGTAGTATGCAATGCTTATGTTATGATATAGTATATAGGGTGATCAGTCTCATAGCTGCCCAATGCTCTGTATGATACATGCATCAAAATATGCTCTTTAAAACTTTACTATGCATATATGCTCATGCATGCCTCTGAAACTCATACTTTTTCTTTGAAACTCATACTCTTTTCTGAAACTCATGTTCTAATTCATACTTTAACTTAAAATATGCTTTAAACTCCTGCTTTGCTGTAAAATATTCTTTAAACCCATGCTTTGAAATGCATCATAAACTTAGTTCTCATTTTTCATGTTTTAAAATATTTGAAACACTATACTAGACATATCACATCTTGGGTTCATATCAAAATATCCATAAAATATCTCAAAAGTACTAGACACAACTATATGAGAAACCCACTCACCTTTACTAGCTCTTTCCTCAAGCTGCTCTCTCACTTATTCTGACTCCCTAGAATAATTCTCTGGACCTAAGTCACCACATAGGTCTGTCAGGGATACATACAACTAGGTTTTTCATATCTCTAAGTTCTCAGGTTTACATGACATAACCATAATCATAATATAATTTTCTTCCACCCTTTTCTACATTCAAATATACATGCTATCATTTTATTCATCACCAACCATGAATTCTAACATCATGCTTAAACTTAGGAAGGTTAGAGTTTACCTTAGAAGATAGTCAAGCCACCAAACTCCTTCCCTTCCTCTTCTCTTCTTCTTCTTCTTTTCTTTTTCCTTTCTTTTCCTTCTTCCCTCATGGCTAAGCTCTTCTTTTCCTGTCCCGTTTCCTCTCTATTTTATTTTCTTTCTTTCCTTCATACTGTGGCTTAAGGGCTAAGAAATGGATTAATGGGTTACAAAAGATCCAAGAAAATCTTCATTCAACCCTTCCACTCATCCATCTCTCTGTTCTTTTCTCATTCCCACCATATGAATTCCACCAAGTAGTCAACTATAGAGCTGACTACTTTTCCCAAAATCCGAAAATAGTTGGCTATATAGCCCACTATATGCCCTCAATTCTCCAAGTAGTCGGCTATATAGCCAACTACTTGCCTTAAATCACCAAGTAGTCAGCTATATAGCTGACTACCGTGGCCTCAATTCCACCTGAAAACCAAGACAGAGAGCTTGGTTTAAATAGTCGGCTCTATGGCCGACTACTTTACCAAAATCTCTCCCCTTCCATACCTCTCCCACGCGTTCACGCATGAGATAGCCTTAAAAAAAAAATTTATTCCAATGCATTTTAACCTCCAAACCTTTCATTCTAACATTAATCAAAGGGCCAAAACAATCAACAACTCATTTAAATTATCACGAACTTTCAATACAACTCAAATACTATTCTTATTACATAATTTCTCAAGGAAGTACAAGGATTAGAAATTTCTGGATGTTACATATAACAAGTGGTTTGTGAATATTCATGTTGAGAAAATCCAACAATTCTTTTTTCTATAATGTAATCAAGATAAAAAAAATTGCAATCATACATATAAAACCAGTGCCATTATTTGCATTATGAATAATTACAATTTAGATTCAATATAATTAAAAGTGCTCACTAATGTTTGTTTATTACCTAAATATATTTTTAATGCATCACTTTTTGCTTGTTTCTTGAAAGTAGTTCTTAAATATTTTTCAAATTTTGTATCTTTAAAAAACATAAAAAGTTGTTCAACATGTATAATGTATTTTAAAAGTTTTCTTCTACTAACATCTTAATTATAAATAAAAATGCCTAATGAAGATGTAATAAGTATTAACTGTATTTGTATGTAGCTAGATTATTGTTCATGTTTAGTAGAATGCCTTAATAAGTAGTTGGTTCCACCTATCATAGCTAAAATCCTTTTTACATTTATTACACAATCCATGTGTGCCTTTATCTTTAATTTCTTGAATAGTAAATTTATTACAAATATTTGATGTTCTACATCTACTTCATTATAGATAATAGGAATGTGTTTGACAACTACTATCACCTAATTATGAGTCAGGAGTGTTAAATTCAGAAAAATCATCAAGCAAGTTTGGATCAAATTCAAAAGAAAAGTGTGAAAGTGAACTAACCATTATAATCAAAATAAATATTTAGTAATAATAAAACTTTATACAAAATATATTATATTAATACCAAGTACGAACTAATATTTAATAATTAAATAATAATTAATTAAATAAATTTAAAATACCTTAATTCTGCAAGACTCAACTTCTCTTCAATAGATGAAGTCTTCCAAATTATTGAAGTCTTCAATAGTTGATTGTAGAGAGAGTGAAACTTATAGAAATTCAGAATTATATAGAAAGACTAAAAGAGCAAGAGATTATTTATAAAAATGGGTGTGGAAAGAATGACAGAGTTGTTGGCCCAGATGGCAACCCAGGAGGGGAGTGAATTGGGTTCTTAAAATTTTTAATACTTAAAAAACTATTTCTCAAAGTAATAATAAGAAAGGATGCAATGAGAGTAGTGCTAAGAATGCAAAGCGAAGTATAAAGGATAGAGTAGAGAGAAAGAGAGACAAGCACGATAAATATAAAAATTTTTAGTAGTTCGGTGTTAGCTATACCTATATCCACTCTAAAAGAACTCTTGGGTCCACACTATAATAACCTTGATTACAATAGAGTTATTTTACACACAACTCAAACTTGTTATTTCAACAATGGAATCATAATGAACCCAGCCGATTTTTACAGGATCACCAGCACAAAACCTATCACAAGCTTTTTAGCTTTAATAAGGCCAAACTACCTTCTTTGATTCAATCTCCTGATTGAACCAATAACCAAGTATAATAGAGAAATGGTTACTATAGATATAAATCTCCTTAAATGAGTAAACAAAATAATATAATCAAGATAGAAATAGAAGAACCTAATTAGAAGGTTTCTAAAGTTGGGCTTTTCTTCTTTTCTTCTTTTTCTCTGAAACGATCTTCCTTAAGTTAAGCTTGAAGCTTTGGAAGAATCCTTGATTTAGAAGCTTTTGAAGAACTAGGGCTCTTTTCTTCTTCTTTTGATTTGATGAAAATCCTTCAAGATTGGCGTTTGAATATTTTGAATTTCTCTAAACTCTATTTCGCACGGTAGGGCTTTCAAATTTGAACTCTATTTTCTTTCTTTTCTCTCTTATGTTCTCTTTTTCAAACGGTCTCTTGGCCCTATTTTATAATCTCCTCTAAATCCTCTTTTAAATAAAAACTAGCCATTAAAAATGCTTGAGGATGAGTTTAGCATAGAAGAGAAAAGAGCCATTGAAATCCATTGAAGAAATGTCAAACTTTGGAGTCATTCTGACACCTCTGGAGTCTGTCCCTGATAGGTTAGAGTCGGCTCTAGCAAGACTTGGAGTCGGCTCTAATACGAGATATGCAAAATATGAACATTTGCCCATCACGGAGTTAGCTCTGGCTTTTTGAGGGATCGATACCTTTACGTGCGGGAGTCGGCTCTAGAGAATACAGGAGCCGGCTCTATTGAAGCCCCAAAAAATACACTTTGTATAACTGATGGAGTCGGCTCTAATCTCTGCAGGAGTCGACTCTACCGTGTGCTGAAAGTGTCAAATTATTCTGATACACTATAGAGTCAGCTTTAAATGCCGAACCTTAACACTTGACAATAGACATATGGTCAACCTCAATTTTTCTTAGATTTTAATTAATTAAACATTTAAATTTTTAAAATACTTAATCAAAATCATTAGTAACATAAGAAATATGCTCATGCGATTTTGTTATTCATCAAAATCAATAATTGGGTCAACAATCTCCCCCATTCTAATGATGAGAAAACACTGAGTATATGCATACAAAATTAAAGCATAAACTTCGACTTAAATAACTTTTCAATTAGAATGATAGTAAACAGAATTTCAATAACTTCATTTCAAATATTTAGCTCAACTATTCCACGAATTCAAAAATTTTATCCAATGATTCATACTTATTCAAATTAATCAATTCAGATTATCAATTCAATAATTCAAATTCAATAAGTTCTAAGCTCTGGTAAGTTCTAAGCTTGGATAAGTTCTAATTCTAGGCTCCCCCTGAGTAGTTGTTTCCTATATGTATGTGCATGCTCTATAACATCAATATGCATATACAAATTTTTTCTTTTTTGTCCTCAATAAAAAAGTTAAGAAAGCATAGGGTAGTCCTTGCTCAGGATGAGATTCACATCAACCAAAATAGAATTAAAATATCATAGAATGACTTAAGAGGATAATCATTTCAAAAATATCAAAGAAATTTTATTAAGTCATCAACATTTTATACATTTCCATTGATTACATAAAATAAAGTACAAGTCAAGTGAAGTACAAACTAAGTGTAGAACAAATACAAAACAACAACATGACATAACTTTCAGTTAAATCCTAAGTACAAGCTAGGATTTTTATGAGATTCTAAGTATAGATTTTTAAAAGTAAACTAGGGTAAATTGCATAGAGTTGTTGGAGTAGCTGGATTGGATTGGATGGATCGGCAAAAGAGGAAGGGGAACATTCACTTCAAAATCTTAAGAGTCTTTTCAATTCCTCAAGAATTTGTCCCATTCCATTCTTCTGAGTCTTCAAAAATTCATTCGTTAACATCTCAACTTTGGAAGCAGCTACATCAATTTTGTCTTGAAGCTCTGCATTACACTTGGAGTAGATGTTTGGATCATCATCAATATCTCTGATTTATCAAAAATGATTTGCAATTTTATTTCAAACTATCAGCCAAGGTATTAATTGACTTTTCAATCTTCTCTACTTTTCCTCCAAAATGTAAACCAGCTTCTTTATCCCCAAAAGCTTATTCCGAAAGTTTTCATTGATCCTTTCCTTTTGCTCGGCAAGTGCAGCTTTGATTATCTCTCTGAATTGCTCAACTTGCTTAGCAGAAAGAGTAGAGAAAGATCATATAAATACTGCTGGTGATGGTGCTGATGGTCCAGAAGTAGATGGTCCAAGTGCAGATGCTGAAGGCCTGGGGACCTCCTTAATATTATCATCATCATCAACTCTAGCTCCTTTGACTGGCTTTGGCATATCACTAGGTCTCCGCCTTTGCCATTATCCATTAATTTTTCAAAAATCCATGCGGTGTAGGGTAGAGATATTGTAGTAATCAGTATGTCTCAGTTTCTTTAGTGGCTCATTATCTAAAATATCTATCCCTTGGCTTCTGAAAATCAGCGTCAACACCATCCCGTAGGATAGAGTTGACCTTTTCTTTATGCCAATAACCTCTGCCATGTATCCAATTATCATTCCCGCTAGATTTATGGATTGCCTAGTCAGCACACAGTCCATAATGGCTATATATCTCTCAAATACATACTCAAACCTTCCAGTCTTGAGAAAAAGAATCCTACTACAAATATTAAGTACAAACTTCAACTCCAAGCTCAATTGGTTGGCAAAAACTTCTTCCAATTCATTTATTTCTCTTCTTAACATCCTTGACAAGGCTTTACTTCTATCAGAGGGATGTGTAGCAGTCAATCCATCTATGGGCATCTCCAAAATATTTTCCAAAATCTCTGAAGTTATGTGAACTCGGGTTTCCTCTCACATAACTAACTAAACCACCATCTCCTCTCCCTACATTACAATAAAATTCTTTGACAAGGGCTAGGTAGATAGGAACATCCAATGAACACACTTTTTCCCAACCAATTTTCCTCAAAAGCCTTCCAATATCAAAACCCTCAAGGTCAAGGAAGTGAAAGTCTACCTTTCTTCCGGTTGTAATTACTTTTTCAGCCAAGAAATCAATATAAGGTGAAGGTGGAGATGGAATAGCATCTAAAGTGAAGGTAGAAGAAGTCGATGGCATGCAAAGAAAGGGTTGCTTCGTCGGACGTCGCGCGGACCTCCTTCCGGTGGTGACGGAGGCTCCAAGGGTAGATGCGCAGTGTTTGGGTGTCATAGGAGATCAATAAAGATTAAAATCAAAGATATTTGGAAGTTTGAGAGGAGTGGAAGTGAGTTTGAAAAGATTTGAAGATAATTTATTTTGGACAAGAGTCAACTCAACCCTAGAAATACTTAATGGGGATCACTTAGAGTTAGCTTCCGCAAAGCATGGAGTCGGCTTCGCATCAATAAAATAGTCAGCGCTCGAAATAGAGTCGGCTCTCGCAGTTGCTAGAGTTGGCTTTAATGAGCAGATAGAGAGTTGTAAACTCTCGAGTCGACTTCAACTTTAGTGGAGTTGGCTCTACGATAGTTTCAGTAAAAAATAAGAGTTTCAAAGATCTAAAACTTGCCAAGCCAAGTATATATCTTTAGATAATTTTTTCTTAAAACATATGGGATCATAAGATTCAAACATCTAGATGATTTTTCTTAAAAACATAAGAAAGTTTTTTAAAAAATAGATTGAGATCTAGATAATCATTTTTAGAGGTTTCAAATTTATTCTAATGGATTATAAATACTTAATTCTTCTCTAAGATAATAAAATCTTTCTTCACTCAAGAGTTTTGTAAATATATCAACTAATTGATCTTTAGTACACACATAATCAAAAGAAATATCATTGTTAGCAACATGTTCTCTAATGAAATGGTGTCTAACTTCTATATATTTAGTTCTAGCATGTTGAATTGGGTTTTTGGTAAGGTTTATTACACTAGTATTGTCACACCTTATGAAAATTCTATCAAGTATGATGCCATAATCTTCAAGTTATCACTTAATCCAAAGGATTTGAGCACAACAACTTTCAGCTGCAACATATTCAGCTTCAGCAGTTGATAATGCAACTAAATTTTACTTTTTACTAAACCAAAAGATTAAGTTACTACTTAAGAATTGGTATGCATCACTCGTGCTTTTCCTATCTAGTTTACAATCAGCAAAATCAGAATCAGAATATGCAATCAAATCAAATGGTGAAACTCTAGAGTACCATAATCCTATATTTTTTGTATCACTTAAATATCTAAATTTTTTTATAGCAATCAAGTAAGATTCTCTAGGATCAGATTGATATCTAGCACATAAACATACAACAAAATATCAGATATACTAGCTGTTAAATAAAGTAGAGAATCAATCATACCACTATAAAGCTTTTGATCTACTTTCTTACCATCTTTATCCTTGTCGAGTTTGCATGAAGGACTCATTAGTGTGCTAAGAAGTTTGACAATTTTAATTTCAAACTTCTTAAGAATTTTTTTCGTGTATTTGTTTGGTTAATAAAATTTCCTCTTTTTTTGTTTGATTTGGAGTTCAAGGAAGAAATTCAGTTCTCCCATCATGCTTATTTCAAATTCTTCCTGCATTTGCTTAGCAAAATCTTAATAAAAAAGATTGTTAGTAGCACCAAATACTATATCATCAATATAAATCTATACCACTAATAAATCCTTTTCTTTTCTTTTTAAAAATAAAGTTTTATCAACATTACCTTTAGAAAAATTATTTTTAATCAAAAATTTTCTAAGTCTATCATACCAAGCTTTAGGTGCGTGCTTTAAACCATAAAGTACTTTGTACAGTTTAAAAACATGATTTAAAAATTCATGATCCTCAAAACCAGATGGTTGTTCAACATAAACTTCTTTATTTATAAAATCATTTAGAAATGCACTTTTATATCTATATGAAATAAGTTAATATTCATGCAACATACAAATGCAAGTAACAACCTTATGGATTCTAATTTAGCAATATATGCAAAGGTTTCATCAAAATCAATGCCTTCTTTCTGATTATATTCCTTTGCTACCAATCTAGCCTTATTCCTAATAATAGTGTCATCTTCATCTAACTTATTTCTAAATATTCATTTGGATCCTATAACTGGATAATCTACGGGTCTATCAACTAAGGTCCATTCCTTATTCCTAATGAACTGATTCAATTCTTCTTGCATAGCTAACATCCAATAACTATCCTTTTCAGCTTTCTCAATTGTTTTGGGCTCTATATGAGATACAAATGTAAGATGATTATTGATTTTTCTCATGAATGATCTAGTTCTTACACCTTGAGATGGATCACCTATGATTAGGTCTTTTGGATGACCATAAGCGTATCTCCAATTTCTAGATAGATTTTTATCATTACGAGTAGTATCAACATTACCATTCTTAGGTGAGTCATCATCCTTAGCTTCAGGTTCATGATCTAAAGATACATCAACATTCAATTTTTAAAAATCTCTTCCAAGGATATTAGTATCTTCCTTATCATCTTTCTTTTCAAAACTTGATGCTAAAGACTCATCAAATACTACATGAATTGACTCTTCTACAATCAAATACTTCTTATTGAATACTCTATATGCCTTACTAGATGTAGAATATCCTAAGAAGATACCTTCATCTGACTTGGCATCAAACTTTCCTAGATTGTCTTTCCCATTGTTGTGAATGAAATATCTACAACCAAATGCATGAAAATAGCTAATATTAGGTTTCCTATCATGCCATAGTTCATAGAATATTTTCTTAAGAATTGGTCTAATCAGAGCTCTATTTAGGATGTAATATACCGTGTTTATAGCTTCTGCCCAGAAATATTTTGGGAGTTAGCTTTCATATAGTATGGTACGAGTTATGTCCTCTAGAGTCCTATTTTTTTTTTCTACCATCCCATTTTGTTGAGGTGTCCTAGGTGTTAAAAAATTATGATGGATATCATTTTTAATACAGTAATTTTTAAATAAATAATTTTTAAATTTAGTTCCATGATTACTTCTAAGAGACACTATGGTAGTATTTTTCTTATTTATGACTTTCTTAAAGAATTTTAAAAAAAACTAAGAAAGTCTCATTTTTATGAGCTAAAAATAGTACCCAAGTGAATCTAGAGTAATCATCTACTATCACAAGACCATATTTCTTTTCTCATAAACTAGTGGTTCTAATAGGTCCAAAAAGGTCCATGTGTAGTAGTTCGAGTGGCCTAGAAGTTGAAACAATATTTTTGAATTTGAAAGAATTTTTAATTTTTTTTAATTGACATACATCACAAACTCTATTGTTTTCAAAATCTAACTTTGGAAGACCTTTAACCAAATTCATTCTAAGCAATTTTGAAATTAAGTGTATACTTGCATGACCTAATCTACGGTGTCATAGCCATCCAATCTCATTTACCTTAGCATTATCAGCAATTAAACAATGATTACTTGTAGATAAATTATCCAAATCAATTAAGTATATATTATCATTTTTATTTCCAATAAAGATAATACTATTGTCTATGGGATTAGATACTGTACAGATAGATGCTTCAAAGGATACTTTGAAATCTTTATCGTATAGTTGGCTAATGCTAATCAAATTATGTTTTAAGCCATCAATATATAGAACATTCTCAATAAAAGTGAATGGAGTGATCTGAATTTTATCAATACTCATGATGTGATCTTGACCATTATTTTCAAAGGTTACCACTCCACCTCTTTTAACTTCAAGGGTGATGAATTGATCTTTATCACCTGTCATGTATCTTGAGCAGCCACTGTTAAGATACCATTTTCTTTTTGATTCTTTGGCTGCAAGACACATGTGCATAGCAATCACATCTTATGTTTGGGTACCCAAGCCTTCTTGGGTCCTTCATGGTTAGTAGAAGAAAATATAGTCCCTTTTGGAACCCAAATCATTTTACTATTGTAACTAGCATTTATATGAAATATCTTATGATTGCAAATATAGGATTTATGACCTTTCTTACTACAACAAAAATAGAAAATATCATTGTCAATCAATTTCTTAACAAAGAAATTATTAACTAATTTTTGTTTCTTATGTGGTTTGTATCCCAAACCAATCTTATCAAAAATAGCTCTTTGATTATTCAAGAGCAAGTATATGTAAATTTATCAACAATATTCTTGTATTTTACAACTTTATTTTTTAAATTCTGATTTTCAATAGAAATCATACTTTTCTTTTTTCTAAATCTTGCTTTTCAGATTTTAGCTTTTCAATGCTAAATTCATCTTTCTTTTTAAGAAGATTTTGATTTTTAGTTTTCAAAACTTTAATCTTTATTCTCAAAATATTAAAATCACTAAGCAATTCATTAAAAGCATCATACAGTTCATCAAAAGTAAAATCATAAGTAGAGCTTTCAGAACATACATCTTCTTCATTGGCCATAAGACATATGTTAGCAACTTCTTGTTGTTCATCTTCGGATGAAGATTCCTCACTACCACTCCATATTGCAATATACGCTTTTTTTTTTCTTTTTATATCCCTTTTTAAGTTAAGGACATTCAGATTTGTAATGTTCAGACTTTTTGCACTCATAGCAAATCATGAAATCTTTCTTTTTCTCCTTATCTTCTTCCATTTTGACACTAAGTTGTCTTTTGTGAAAAGGCCTCCTTCTTTGCATAAATTTCTTGAACTTGCTTGTAAGGAAAGCAATATCATCATCGTCTTCATCTTCTTCACTGCTGCTCTTCTCCTTTTCGGCAGCTTTTAGTGTGATAGTCCTTTTCTTATTTACATATTCCTCTAGATATTGCTTCATCGTGAGTTCATGGGTCATGAGTGATCCAAGGAGCTTCTCCAAAAGTAAACCGTTGTGATCTTTGGCTTCTTAGATTGCTGTCCTTTTACTTTTTATGCTCTTAGAAGGGACCTAAGAATTTTTCGAACAAGCTTAGAGTTAGTATAGGTCTTTCCAAGACTTTTTAATCCATTTACTATATCAGTAAATCTAGTGTACGTGCAAGTGATGGACTTATTTTGATCCATGTTAAAGAGTTCTTATTTATGCACAAGAATGTTAATCTTGGACTCTTTAACCTATTTGGTACCCTCATGGGTAATTTCCAACCGATCCCATATCTTCTCGGCTGAGATGTAAGTGGATATTCTATTGAATTCATTTGCATCTAAAGAGTAGTATAGGACATTCATGGCATTGGCATTGAGCTGGGCCATTTTTCTATCATTCTCATTCTAATCCCTTTTGGGCTTAGAACAATAAATCCATTTACTAAGTGTGTGGGAGTGCTAGGACCATTGATAATGGTACTTCATAAATCATAGTCTAAAGCTTGAATGAATATTTCATTCTAGTTTTCCAATATGCGTAATTAGTGCCATTAAACAATGATGGACGATTGATGGATTGTCCCTCAGAAAAAAAAGAATCAGCTTGAGCTACCATTTGGATCTTCAGCTCTTGATTGTTAGATCAAGAAAGAATGAGCACAAGTTCTAATACCAATTATTGGCCCAGATAGCAACCCAAGAGAGGGGATGAATTGGGTTCTTAAAAATTTCAACACAAAAAAACTATTTCTCAAAGTAATAAATAAAAAAGGATGCAATGCGAGTAGTGCTAAGAATATAAAGCAGAGTATAAAGGATAGAGTGGAGAGAAAGAGAGACAACCATGGCAAACACAAAAAATTTATAGTGGTTCGTTATTAGCTACACCTACATCTACTCCCAAAAATTCTTGGACCTACACTATAATCACCCTGATTATTGCAGAGTTGTTTTACAAGCTCACAATTCAAACTTGTTATTTTAACAATGGAATCACAACGAACTCAGCCAGTTTTCATAGGATCACCGGTACAAAACCTATCACAAGTTTTTTAGCTTAAATAAGGCCAAACTGCATTCCTTGATTCAATCATCTGATTAAACCAATAACCAAGTATAATAGAGAAATGGTTATTATAGATATAAAGCTCCTCATACGAGCAAATAAGACAATATAATCAAGATAAAAATAGAAGAGCATGATTAGAAGATTTTTGAAATTGGGCTTTTTTTTCTTTCATTTCTTCTTTTTCTCTGAAATGATCTTCCTCAAGTTGAGCTTGAAGCTTTGGAAGAATCCTTAATGTAGAGGCTTTTGAAGAACTAGGGCTCTTTTTTTCTCCTTTTAATTTGATGAAAATCCTTCAAGATTGGCTTTCGAATACTTTGAATTTCTCTAAACTGTGTTTCGCACGGTAGGACTTTCAAATTTGAACTCTATTTTCTTTTTTTCTCTCTTGTGTTCTCTTTTTCAAACGGTCTCATGGCCCTCTTTCATAATCTCCTCTAAATCTTCTTTTAGATGAAAACTAGCCATTGAAAATGTTTGAGAATGAGTTTAGCATGGAAGAGGAAAGAGCCATTGAAATCCATTGAAAAAATGTCAGACTTTGGAGTCGTCTCTAACACCTTTAGAGTCCGCCCCTGACAGGTTGGAGTCAGCTCTAGCAAGACTTGGAGTCAGCTCTAACACATGATGTGCAAAATATGAACATCCGTCCGTCGTAGAGTCAGCTCTGGCTTTTCGAAGGATCGACACTTTTACGTGTGGGAGTCGGCTCTAGAGAATGCGGGAGCCGGTTCTAAAGAATGCAGGAGCCGGCTCTATTGAAGCCCCCAAAAAACACACTCTCTGTATAATCGATAGAGTTGGCTCTAATCTCTACAGGAGTCGGCTCTAATTCGAAGCATAATTAAGGACTTTCTATCTTTCTGGTGGAGTTGGCTCTAATCTCTAAAGGAGTCGGCTCTACTACGTGCCGAAAGTGACAAACTGTTTCGATACGCTTTGGAGTCGGCTCTAATACTTCTAGAGTTAGCTCTAAATGTTGAAGCTTGATACTTGACATTAGACATATGGTCAACCTCAATTTTTCTCAATTTTGATTAATTAAATATTTAAAATTTTAAAATACTTAATCAAAATAATTAGTAATATAAGAAATATATTCATGTGGTTTTTGCTATTCATTAAAATCAATAATTGGGTCAACAAGAGTAGATAGAGTAAGAGAGTTAAGAATGATTTGTCAAATAAATCCTTACTACTGGGATCCAAAGTCATCCGGCATAGTTAGGTTTAAAAGCTTCAATTCAGTTTCATCATATTTTAATAAATCTTATACATTAAATCATCAATCCAATATCTTTCATCAAATCATCATGAATAATAATTAAGTAATATTAGAGTATAAATCACATGCATATCATGCAATATTCATAAACTAAGCATTACAAGGATTATATATATTTAATTATTTAAAATATGCTAAATTCTAAAAGTGATCAATCATTACTTACCTCTCTAAATAAAATTACTAGAAACTAATCCTCAAATACTCAGTCTCCATCAACCTTCTTGATCCTACAACCTTCACCTTTTCATCATGTTGAACTATTGATTTGATATAAAAAACCTCTATTAAGCCTTATTGAGAGAGGTTTCCACTCTTCATAAGATATTAATCTCCTAAAATCAATAGATTTTTCAATTGTTGTAAGATATTGAATTCTTTAAGAAAACCAAAAAGATAAATATCTATTACATATTTAAAAATAGATTTTTGACTTAAAACTAACTTCTAACTCATTCAACATAATTTTAAAATATATATATATATAGATAAAAATACCCATTTTTATTATTTATCTGAAGTTCATCAGCAATATATGTTCATAAAATTACTTCTGATTTTCTTAATTGATCTCTGATTTGAGTAATTTAAGATAAGTTATAAAGTTAACTTAATACCAAACATGATGAATATAAATTAATCAAAATTTTAGTTATATAATTTTGATAATTTTTAACTCAATTCAGTCAAATTACATCGTAATCTAAAGTAAGCTAGTTTAAAAGAGCTGGGTCTCACAAGATTTTTTGGTCCACCAGAAAAATGATCAGTTGTTCATGTAGGAAGCCACTCCCAACATCTACATCAAAAAATGATATTCTTGGAAAATTTGGATAGTGTTTGGCTTTTAAGAATGTTTTCTATTTTTTATTTTTATTTTTATTTTTAAAAATATTTTTTATTTTCTAATTTTTGATCTTCAAAAAATGTGTTTGTAGATGATTTTTTTTTTTTTTTTTTTTTCATTATAAATGTTGCCTTTTAAATGGATAGGTGAAAAAAATGAATAGAATACCATCCATTTTCATGTTTTGAAGGTTTTTTAACTTTTCCTTTCTATTCTTTTTTTATTTTGATAGAAAACGATGAAAAGCTTTTTATTATTTTATATTTTCTACTATTTTGAAGATATATTATTAAGAAAATTATTTTCATTTTCACTTGCTGAATATTTTTTTACTAGTGTTTTCTATTTTTATGAAAATAAAAATTAAAAATAGGATTGTTCTCAAAAGTCAAACATACCTCTTTTTTATGCATGGAAAGTGGAATGAAAACTTTTCCACAAAAAGCATTTGGGTTTTAAAAGCTTAAATGTTAGGTTTCATAGATTTTAATAACTTAGATTTTCTTAAGAAAGGTTAATTTTCTTAATAATATGGTAAGGTAAATTTTAAATTTCATTGCTAAATTTATTGTGGTCCAACCATAGTTTTGCTTTAAAAGTTTCCTTCCAAATATATTAAAATTAGTTTTTCAAAATTCACATTTCCCAAGTACATACTTTTTAATATGTTAGGATGTATTTGGTTTGTGAGAATTATTTTTTTTTTATTTTTATTTTTATAAAAATAGAAAATACTTGTGAAAACATATTTGGCGAATAAAAGTGCAAACATTTTTCTAAAAATGCAATTCGAAAAAAAAAAACTGAAAATAGTCAAAGACCTTTCCACTGTTTGCATCAACAGAAAGAAAAAAAAAAAAAAAAAAACCTAATTTGTATCTCTTTTATTTTCTATTTTTATTTTTAAAAATAAAAACATAAAATTTATGATAAAAAATATGTTTGGTTACACTATTTTTACTTTTTATTTCTAAAAATAATTTTTTGGGAACCTAAGACAACTTTTTAGAAAAATAGTATATATTATTAATTTATAACTATAATATTTTTATATAATAATTATAATATTAAGATGTTATAATACTAATAATATTACATTAATAAATATTTGATATTATATTAGTATTTATATTTATTATATACAAAAAATATGTAATATATATTAATAATTATAATATATATAATACAATATATTATCATATTATTAATACAATTATTAATCTTATATTGCCATAAGTAATTTATATAATATATTATAAAGTTATTATAATAATATATTATTGTATATTATATATATATTAGTAATATATTTTCTTTATTTTTAGTTATATTTTTAAAAAATATTAATTTATAATAAAAATAAAAATAAAAAATATTATGAAGAACCATATGCATATGCAGCCTTAGTTTTCCAATATCACTTTCTCATTTCTCAAATGGGACCTCTGAGTAATTGAAGCGGGGTTTGGAGGGCAGAAAGATGATTCCATTTCCATAGGTTTCTAAAACAAGAGCCAATTAAAAATGTGAAAGGTTAATTAGATGCAATTTAACTAGCATGTGTTACGTAGAGATGACATTATGATTACGACTAAAATATCAGCAAAATAGATTAATTATATTGTAAACGTGTGGCATTCATTTGAATGTACATCCCGTTACGTTTTTGATCAAACTTTTCTGCTGTCTAAAGCAAAGAAGTATACTTGTCAAAACGCACATTGCTAATTCTAAAGCTAAGAATTCAACTTTTTGTACAATTCACAATCATGATGGAACGTATCTCCATGGATGATGTATTACTTTAGAACTCTACATTGATTTTTTTTATTTATTTTTAATTCTTGATTGTCCTACTAACCAATGGGCAGGGCAAGCGTATAGTCCACGTATAAGAATCGTCTAACGTAAACGTTGTGGACCTTCAGCACAGCCGACCGCTGCAAATTAAACCATGTTCAGCAAAAAGAAGCGAGAGAGAGAGAGAGAGAGAGGGAGAGAGAGGGACCAAAAGGTCAAAGGGAAGGAAAAAAAACAGCCAGTGTTGGCAAGGAAAGTGGGAAAGTGGGAGGGGCCACCTAATAAGTGGTTAAGATTCTCGTAGAAAGCGGGGTGTGTCGTCCTACGCTAATCATCATCATCTCTCTCTCTCTCTCTCTTCGCTACTTTTACAATTACATGATTTTGTGCGAGGAAAGGATCATTCATCTCTCTCTATCTCTCTCTTCTCATACTCACCGGTTAAAAAAAAAAAAAAAAAAAACAGAAAAGAGAAAGTAAAATTGAGTTGGTGAGAGGTCAGCATTCCAAGCCTCCTGCCGACACGAGATACTGTCTGTCCACCAAAGGGCCTCCCAGGAATTCCACTATTAGGAGAAGAGGAGCATCATTGCCGCCATGGCTTGTACTCATTTCGAAGTCATTTCTACCCTCCCTCGAGCTTAAAAAGGGGAGTGGTGAATCACGTACAACAATTACCATTTCACTTCCTCCCTCAATTTATATGGAATACATATATATAACATCCACATCAGGGGAAAGGCACACTCTTTCCTGCTTGGCTGAGGAGCATCATTGCCACCATGGCTAGCTTGTACTCATTTCGAAGTCATTTCTACCCTCCCTTTTTGAGTTCAAATCATTTCTACCCTCCCTTAGAGCAGCTTAAAAGGGCCGGGAGTGGTGAAATCATATATATATAGTTACCATTTCACTTCCTCATCTATTAATTATATAATATCCACATCTGCCCTCCCATCAGGGGAAACGCACGCTCTTTTCTGCTTGACTTTGGTTGGGCTGGGTGTCCCATGGTGACGAGAGAAATGATAGGTTTAGCCTCGCCTCGCCTCTTGATAAAAGATCTACCAGCTGGCCGGTATTACTACTATTCAAATCAAAGGGGCCGGGAGCTGGATAAGTTTCCATAATAGGAATCACACCTTTCTTACAGAAAAGATATCACTATGTATGACCCAGCCATTCTATGCCCACATGATGGCTGCGATGGTGCTGCTGGGCTTTTCGAACACCATCTGCATCCCATCTCCCTTTACTCCCACTCTTCAAAAAAAGGCTCTACTTTTCCCCGTGGTTTTATAGTAATAATAATAGGCGCATTCTATTAGCAATCCGACCAAAAGGATTCAGAGATTCCACCGCGAATAATTAGTCCACGTCTCTGTTTGCATGTGTATAATTAATGTGTGTGTGTATATATATATATATATATATATATATATATGTATTTATATGTACAACATGTAGTGTATGTATATGTATATCGAGGAGATTAATGCGGCTGCCGCTGATGATCGGCAGCAATATTTTTCTCTGGAGAAGCTCGATCTGGTTGGGAGATCGCGCGCGCGCGCGCGCGCAGGTTGGCATATGTCGCTGTCTTCGTATCTTGGTCGACATCCCGGAGGGAGCAGCGGGTCCTCGAGAGGAGGCCGGCCTTGCGGCGACGATGGCAGCCATCCTGAGTGACGTTTGAAACGCCATGTCTAATAAGCAAGCTGGGGGAGAGGGAAAAAAGCCGAGACACCAAGCGTGAGCTTGAGCATTGATATAATTTTTATTAGTAGGGGCTTTGGTAATATGTTTAGAAGACAAGCTACCAAGATATGATGGGGGGAGGGAGAGCTCTGGCCGGGGAGTGTGAACTTTTCTTTCTTTCGCCATCGCCTCGACCTTGACGGCCGCGAGGTTGACGCCCACTGCTTTCGGCGTGGGCCTTCACCCTTTCTCCCAATAGAGCAGACAAGGAAGAAGATGGGAGCCAAAGAAAGCCCCAGGGCTCTAAGAAGATCCTCTATGGACGTTTTACTTACCTTAATTATGTCCCTAGGTTGACATTAGGCTGCCATCCAACCAACCATGAAAAAATTAGGATAAGACGTCATATAATTACTACTAGATTC
Source organism: Calamus simplicifolius (assembly GCA_900491605.1). Taxonomy (NCBI): domain Eukaryota; kingdom Viridiplantae; phylum Streptophyta; class Magnoliopsida; order Arecales; family Arecaceae; genus Calamus; species Calamus simplicifolius. The sequence continues at coordinate 534,361 of UESW01004123.1, forward strand.
TGGTGCTCCAAATGAATGCCAAACTCGTGGTCTTTATAACAGCTAGCTTGCCTTTCAAGCTATCCACTCACTCTAAAGAGAGATTTTTAGCGCGGCCTACAAAACCATTGCACCTGCCTCGATCAGCTGTCATGTTACGAACGCTCTCATGAAGTCATAACATCATGTGATCAGAGATTTGGAAATCTAAGGCCAGCATCAGTAGCTTTCCTCCATACACACAATATTAATACGGTCCCGGCCAATACTGAGCCAATACAATTAAATCGAGGAATTAAACGTAAAGTAGAAGATCTGAGAGGTGAATTACTCCTTCAGAGTTTCCTCATTGCAGACTAGAGTAGTAGTAGCACACGGGGAGCGATGCAGTTGGTGTTTAGACTTTCCAAGTAATGAGACTGTTACATTAGACCTTCCATACGATCACAGTTGAAGATGACATGGACTAGACATATATACAGTTGTGCTTAAACTCGCATAGCTTAAGTAGCCTATTTTTAGCAAGGCGTTCGAAAGCACAGATTGCCACAAATCTTGGCCAGTGGAGTTTTGAATTCAAGTTCAGATGCCCATCCCCATGAATCAACATGGAGAGCAGCATCCTCTGTACCTCTGAAAGTATAAGTCAAGGAGAGTTGAATGACAGCTAGCTGCATCAGAGACAGATTTATGCAACACAAGCTTCTGTTGTCATTCAATTCTACTACTACTCAAATTCTCAGTATTGTCAAATCGGCAACGTGAATGGGGCATGGCAACGGTCACATGTGCCATTACTATCAGAGCTGTGAGTGAGTCGAGACCATCGATTCCTGTGATAATTAAGAGACAACACCACATGATCTCCAGAGCTAATGCACATTAATCCAAGACGAGCACTGATGTACCAAAATCCTTTGCTCCAACATCGAGGAGAGGATTTAGATTTCACATGGCCATGATCATGAAAGAATTCTGCAATATTAACTCAATCCCCAGTCAAGTAACCCGCAGCAGCTAAAGGTGCAGAGAAAGTAACAAAATTCACTTGGTGTTAACTTAATTTGCAGCCTTCTTTTTTCTTTTTTCTTTTTTTCAAAGCTTTGCTAACCATACGTGGAAGCCATCCAACCCAAGAGCCAGCAGCAGTTCAGGAGTTGAAGAACATGAGAAGTTTGGAAGTTTGACAGAGATCTATCTGGAGCAAATGCAGTTAAACAACCAGCGAGTAGAACCAAATTTTCTAATAACCACGATTTTAATTAAGCAAACTGCTGTGTTGCCTACACAGAGAAAAAGGAACTAAAAACAAAACGACTTGAATTACCACTACTGTCAGCACAGCAGTATGACACAACTTGCTTGCAAATAATTGAATTGAGTGACAGTAGCATGCAAGGTTCCTTGGTTTCAGCAACAGCAAGTCAATATTCATAAATTCTAAGGACTAGTTGCAAGTGATGATTCTCTGGTCACGCAAACATTAAGAAACATGATGGCTCGATCAATAGATAGAAAGATCTCGAATCAAACAGTTTGAACATTCACACATGCTGAAGAAAACAGCAACCATAAGGAATTTTACAAGATATTGAAGTTAAGTTGGTTCGCCAGGATTGAACTAGGCAATAATCAATGAAGAAATAAGAAAAAAAATGAGTAGAACAATCTTGAGGCCTGTTGCTTCCAACTTCATATCAATATTATTTCTCAATAACCAAAATGTTACATTCATTCTTCCTGTTTTTGTTTCCTCATCAATTATATGTTATAAACAAGAAGACCTTCCTTTCTCTCTGCAACTCAATGACCCTCACAATATCATATGCCCAGGCAAGAGATGCATGCTGCTGTTCCTTTAGTAAACTGATCACAAGTAGAAATACCTCTCATGCCCTCAACCCTTCCTCACCAAATTCGATCTCAAGCAAATAAGAAGAACAAGAACAAGGGCACATCTAAGAATTTGTAGAAAAAATTCTGGCAATTCCTACAAATCCAATTCTACAAAAAGGCGGGAAAAAGGGAGGGGGAAAAAAAAAAATCAAATAAAAATGTTACACTGATGAGGCATCCATAAAGGTGGGCTCGTTTAACACATCATCCTCTCCATCATCGAAGAGCTCTGCATCCTTCTCTTCCTCGTTGGAAAAATCCCTCCTTTGCAGCTTCGCATGGGCTGCCACAAAGATGAGCTTCTGGGCTCGGTCCATGCCCGCCCTCGAGCGGCCGTGTGCGCCCACGCATCGCAGCAGCGAGAGGTTGCACTTGAATCCACAAGAGGTGGCATGAAGGAAGATAAGCCGCACGGCCACCTTCCCCAGTGACTTGAACTCACTGAGGTACGTCTCCCACACGAGCCGGCTGCTCTGCGGGTTGGCAATTCTCATCTTGCCCGTCATCGGGTCGAGCTGCTTCACCTGCACCGCCTGCGCGTAGAGAGGATCCAACCCCTCTGCCCTCCACTTCATGAGCTCCATCAGCGCAATGTGGGCTTCGTCCCGGGAGACCATCCTTGTGATCAGCCTGTCCACGTCCTTCTCCTGCTCCGGCGTCAGGCACTTGAACGGCGGGAGGTACTTGCCGCTGGAGTCCTTTATCAGATACAATGGATCCAATATGAATGCCGCGGACCAAGCCGGGTGGTAGTTCTTGTCGAACCTTCTCTCGACCACCTTCTTCACGGGGCCTTCCTCAATGTTGAATTTGTTGCACCAGTCCTTCACCTTGGCCCTCAGCTCATTCCACAGCGGCAGGCATTGCCCGACCAGCGGCCGCTCGGTCTCCATCTCTTGAGTCATGTCCTTGACCAACTTGACGAGCGAGTAGACCGCGTCCAGATCGCCCAGAACGCCATGTCGCGGATCATCTCCTCCAATTCCCTCGCAGTGGAATCCTCGAGGCAGATGACCTTGAAGGGCTCGTCGAGGACAGCCAATTGGAGAGCGCGGGCGGAGGCCATGATGTCCTCCAGCATCGAGAAGACGGACGCAAAGTTACGTGCGATCTCCCTGCCGTGGCTGCCCCTCTCGGCCGAAGGGTCGAATGGCGGGACGCGGAGGAGGGCGGCGTGGTCGAGCTCCTGGAGCTGGTACTTGTGGAAGATGGCTCGGGCTTGGTTCTTGGTGTTGAAGAAGGTGGCAAGCTTGGAGCAGTTGAGGGCAACGGAGTGGAAGAGAGGGAGCTCGCGGGCCAGGTCCTTGATGAGGCTGTGGAAGCCCTGGAGCTGGCAGTGGAGGTTGACCATCCAATGGTGCTGGTTCTCGAGGTTGCGGAGGGCCCTGGACTTGAAGCGGTCGGCGACGATGCCGGCGCAGCGCTGGACAGCACTGCCGCAGACGTCGGCGACGCTGTCCCAGAGGACCTCCTCGGCGTACTTGGAGGGGGCGCCGCCGTGGGAGAGGACGGCACGGTGGAAGACGGTGGTGCCGTTGGGGAGATTGACAGCGAGGCTGACGAGGGCGTCGGAGGTGACGGACGCGTCGCGGGGCCGCCAGCCGTTGGAGGAGAGCTGGAAGAAGAGGGCGTCGCGGATGCGGGCGTCGGCGTCGGCGCGGGCCCCGTCGAAGCGGGTGTCGAGGAGGGAGCCGGCGAGGTCGCGGCGGGAGAGAGTGGGGAGGCCGACCTGGTGGAGGAAAGAGCGGAACTTGGGGTGCTCGACGGAGGAGAGGGAGACAGCGCCGCAGGACTCGAAGAACCATTCGGAGAGGAGGGAGAGGGCGGAGTCGACCTGGGCCTTGGTGAGGGCCGGGCCGGGGGAGGCCTTGGGGCTCTTGAGCTTCTTCACGCTGTCCTCCAGCATCGCCAGCGCCCCCAGGTCCTCCTTACCGCCCGAGAGGACCAGGTGGTGGTGGTGGTGGTGCGGCGGCGGGGTGGTGGAGGATGGGTAGGCGACGTCGCCGGCGGCGGTGGGGGAGGAGGGGAAGCGGGAGGGGTCGATGAGAGCGAGGGAGGAAGCGTGGTGGTGGTGGTAGGAGTGGGGCGGCGGGTTGGCGGAGGAGAAGGAGGAGCGCTTGCGGCTGCTGTGGTGAGGGTGCGATGCGGAGGAGCAGGGGGCGATGGAGGAGATGGGCTTGGGGGGTGAGGAAGGGAGGGCGGAGGCGGAGGCGGTGGCGGCGGAGGACGAGGAGGGGGAGACGAAATTGGGGCAGGTGCCCCGCTTGAGGTGCTCGGAGGCGGTGCGGGAGGGGTTGGAGGCGGAGAAGACGGCGTCGCAGAGGGAGCAGCGGAGCTTGACGGCTTTGGGGAGGCCGGTGTCCGAGCTCGGGACCAGGATGGGCTCCAGGTGGGCCCAGTACCACGCCCCCTTCCCCTTGATCGCCTTTGTCCGCACCGTCATCAGAGCCTCGTACTTCTTGTGCACCGCCTTCACAGTCTCGTCCTCCGCCGCCGCCGCCGCCGCGGGCGGGTCCATCACCGTCGCTGCTGCTGTCGCCGATGTGGAGGCATTCGCCGTCGCCATAAGCAGCACAAAAACAGCAAGAACGAATCCTTCCACTTTTATCTCCAGTCCAAATCTCGCACAAAACTCTTTGCACTGCTCCAAATCCTTATGCACTAAGATTCCAAAATATAATTATTATTTGCTTACTGTTGTGATATTGGTATCTATCTATCGTCGTTATCTCCATCGTCGCCGTCGCGGGGGTCGCGCGCCGTGGCGGTGGAGGCTGCGATGGCCGGGCATTTAACCGGAGGAATCCGCCGGCGGTGGCGGGAGTTGCTGGGCGTCACCGCCGTCCATGCCACTAACCGGCGATCCAGTTGGGCTTCCTGCGCCGGTCCGCTCACCGCTTTGGTACGCTGATGTGTTCTGGGTTTCGGAAACGAAGGAAAGAACGAGAGCACGAGAGCTAGTGAGACCTGGGGAGAGAGAGAGGTCGTTTTTCTTTTTCTTTTTTTTAAATTTTTTTTTTTTTTTTTATCTTCTATTTCCCCTTTGCCTCTCCTCACCTTGTCTGTCCGCTTCTCTTCTCTTCTCTTCCGACCCTGCTTCTTTTTTAACCAGCCCTTTGTTTCTTTCTTGTGGGTTTGGATGTGGAGATCGGAGGCCAAAATAATTCCGGCTTTTTGGAGGCTTGCTGGCGATGCCCCCTTATTCTTATTATCCTTGTGCTGCAGGAGAAAGAGAGAGAGAGAGTAGACGAAAGGAGGGGGAATAGGGATGGAAAGTGAGAGAGAAAGAGGGGGGGATAGGAAAGCGAGGGAGGGTGGAAGGGCAAGCTAGGAATTTAAGGAAATGTAGCTTTCTCTCTTTTTCCTCCTGTCTTTGGGCTGGGTTGACTGCCTGCAAGGGGAATGCTCAGAAATATGTTTATTTAATCTAGATGAAGGACATGTGCATATGAAATGGTGCAAGTATGTATAGAAGGATATATATAATATATAATTACCTGCTATACATGATCTCTATAATAAATTACGCTACAAAAATTCTAGCAACCTAAAATTTTATCAAAGCAAAGTTAGTAAAAAAAAAAATAATACATATATATTTTATTACCTTTTTGGTCTATATAAATTTTTAAAATTTACTTAGTACATAACCGATGTAATTAAACATCGATCCTAAGAATGATCGTGCATGCATTATTTCTTTTTTAACCTAATATTCTCACCAAATTAAAAGCCTAAATTTAAGATCGCTTATCCAATCATAATTACAAATATCATAATTGATCCATGATTAATTTTAAAAGATTTCATTGGATTACCTTCTAATTCATATAGGCTAAGTGTTGAATTCGCTCTGATATTATTTATAATAATTTAAAATAAATAAAAATATTATAATCCTTAATCTTATATAAGTATTCAATATTGATCGATATGTGTAGCCAGCATCGGATTAAATATTCGTTTTATGATCTGTGATAAAGATAGTAAGAATGACAAGCCTAATGTAACCCTTCCTTCCACTAGGGCTCAACATAATTTGCGCATGTGAATAGGCATGGAGGATTTTGGATAGACATAATTTGCAGCTATCTATCACCAACCTAGGCCTTCCATGGGTAATCCAAAGCTATGTGTGTTTTTTCTAAACGAAAGAAAGAACTACCTACTACCATGCACTGTGATGCATTTGTACTCCCCATTTGTTCGTATATGCTAGGAATAAAATTCTCATTTAGCTTGTGGTCCCATTTGGTGTTGAATTAAGTACAATATTCGCGGTGAGGGCTATGAATTTACCTAGTCGGTGCATGGGTCCGACCCCACCAGCACAATTATAAAGGATTGAACTTAGCACAAAGGGTCAAAGATTATCTGTCATACATCAACATCGTACCATTTTTAGTGGGATGGGATGTATGGGATGTATTTGGCCATAACTCATCAGCATGGGTACAATGAATACATTCATTAAAGGCTGGTGATAGTATTTTAATCCGGCTTCTAGAAAATGATCTAAATAATCTCCTTTAGTCCTTTCAAGCACTTTTTGTTTTGTTTTTTGTTTTTTGTTTTATTTTATGAATGAATGAATGAATGATTCGCTCAATCCGGTTGCAGCCTACGCTTTATTCGAGAACGCGTATGCATACGTCCGCAGATCATTTGCCACATAAAGAGCGACGAGCTATAAACACCATTACAAAGTCGCCATTAGCGTTAGGTGTAGTGGTTCCAAGTGGGTCTAGGCTTCGCCCAAGCTTTGTTTAGGAACGTTGATGACCCACATGGCTAAAGAAGCAAAAAGTAGAATCCCAAGATCTTTTTCATTTGGGACTAATTAAAAGAGGGGGGAGTACATGGTCACTAAAACTTGTTCTCTCCCTTGACGTGTCTCTTTAAAATTTTCCTTCATCCATCCATTCCATGCTCCCCCACTCCACTTGCATGTCCATGCAAGTAGAGCGAGATGCATGCATGGATTTTCTAATAGAATTATCGCATGGTTCTATTCTTCTATTTTTGTGCATTCAAATGACTCAGAACAGAGAGGGGGATTGTTCGAGGCTTTCCATGGTCTCTCCACTATGCATGATGGATCAATTGGTTTCCCTAAACAGCAAAAATTGGGGGAAGGGGAGGGGGAGAAAGGGGGAAAAGGAGGTCTTTGTTTGGGTGCGTGGAATGGGGCGCAGGAGAGAGGGGCCTACGAACAGAAACCATATACCAAGAAAAAAGGAGACCATCTTGCGAGCCAAAAGCTGTTGGGTGGGAAAGCTGAATCGACTTCTCTCTCTCTCTCTAATGGCAGCCAAGGAAGAAAGACTCGTCAACTCGCTTAATAAAGTTATGGCCTGACAACCGCAACTTGTGATACGGAAAGGAGAGAGATGGATCATTAAAGAAACAGGGGTCTCATACAACCATAAAGTAAAGGCACTACAGGGTAGAGAGAGCACTCATTCCCCCAGCCATTTGATTCCCTTGATAACAGGAGGCGAATCAGGGACCATCATTTTTGTTTGCTTCGGCAAAAAATATTGGGCTCCGTGTTCCAGGTGTGGTTAAGCTGAGATTTTCGCTCAATTATACGTGGACAAATAATGACACACTTTGACGAAAGAAAATGATCATCCCTATGATACATCCCTGCACAAGCTTTCAAATAAAAGTTTTTATTTGCGCAATGGAAAAGGATGGCTGCAATCCTACGTTCCCCCATTAGGAGGAAGATCCCAATCTTTGTCATTTAGTGAAAATATAAGAATGCTGAAGTTCGATGGTGATATATATATATAGAGAGAGAGAAAGCGTTGGTTGGGTGGCCACAAACTTTTAGCATGCAGGTTTATTTCAATCCTCAATGCTCTCTGAGCAGGCAAGAGATGGACTTCATTTCCTAGACCATTATCACAACCAGAAAGGCTTTTTGGTGTGAGATCAAGGTACCTTTCCTTCCCAACATGGGCACACCTTAATCTTTACTTTTAACTAAGATCATATGCGCTCTTGCTTGTGACCTTGACGTTGCTGAAGAAGAGGCTATCCAGCTCTGTGCTTTGGTGCATCCACCCATGTGGCCGTCTTGATCTTGAGATGTGGAAAAGGGTAATATTTATGTTGCATCTAGTGGGCCAAAGGTCTCCAGCTCACCTAATAAACATATACGGAATCATAAAGGTTGCAAATTAATGATTGATGAAAAAAAGATATGAAAAGGCCCCTAACGAGATGGTTAAATGTTGCTAACCTCATAAGAAAAAAATAAAAATAAAAAATGGTGTCAACGTCAGTTTTCTGGTGTTTGACAATGGTGGCAGGCAGTCTCCCGCCGGCCAAAGGATTGGCGGGCCTCCAACCTTTTCCAAAGAAACTTTTGGACACTCTGCTCAGCTACAGTGCATCTTGGTTCAATACCTTCAGCTAAGTGAAGTTAATTTAAAGCTACCGAAAAGAAGATTGATGTATTGTAACATGGAAAATGTGGCAGCAGCAATAAGCATACAGGGCCAATGATGAAGTAAACTGGAAGGCAAAATATGTGTACTTCAACCACCACTGCAGTGTTCACATGCAAAAAAGCTTTAAGTTGGTCAGCTTCCCCTCACTGCACAAAATAAAAAGAAACTCAAATATAATAATGTCGCAGAAGTTAATTTGGGTGCTTGCTTTTAAATTTGAAAATAAAAGATCATGTAAGAAGATAAGTACAACAGGATGTACCTCATGCAGGATGATGAACACAAAATGCACCTCTAGTGTGTGCTCAGGTAGTAATTGAGAATGATGCATAGTGCCGGTTGCTGCTTCCTGCAGTGCAAGATTGTAGGAGAACAACTAAAACATTATCCATAATTTTCAACTCAAGTATCATAGAAGATGTGATGTAATGCAACTCCACAGGTTCATAATTTTGTTCTGTCCTAAGACGTTGATTATAATGATGAATCCAGAACATATAGAGACGCAACAGTGGCCTTTGGCTGATACAATTGCATTATGACAGTAGACAACAATCATATATGAAAGAACCCAAGATTGCTGTATTTCTGAAGCTGAAGAAAAGAACAAGTCTCTCTACATGGAAAAGACATTTAAAATTTTGTTTCAATTCTTAAATTAGTTACTTTGTGAGAATAAAGGATTCTATTCACAGTGTAAGCCTTAGTACAACAGTAAAGTTACTCCATCATGTCCTAAATATCACATGATCAGAATACAGAAACAATCTTTTTGTATGTGAGGGTAAGATTAAGTACACCCAACTCTCCACGTACCCAACATTGGTTGGAGCCTCATACATTGGGCCACCCCTTGGATTCTTTCGCTAAATCAAGATTAAATTCTATGAGTGACAGCATAAATATCTTTTATGAAAACCAGAGCTTTGGATTGGACAGGAATGCAATAATAAAACAGTAACAGAGGCACAGGAAAATGCTGTGTGTTGAGTCCCCCACTTCACGGTACCTAACTGTACAAAAAACCTACAGCTGCAATGGTCCTTACAAATTTGTTAGGTGTCTTAATCATGTGTTTCAGAACATGAGCCAAAGTATCTAGTTTTCTTAAATAATGATATCATTGTTATCATTAAATAGATGATAAAAACCAATATTACTGACATCCCTGAAATTTAATAAGCTGTCCTCCTGATTCTGCGGTTGAACTATAGTTTTAGACCGTGATTGGTGGCAGTTGGATATGGACAATTTATCAACAGTTTGAGCTTTCAACACCTTGTACCTGAAAAAAAAAAAGAGTATTTTTCTCATGGTTATTGGACAAAAAAATGCACCCAAATCAATGAGAAACAAAAACAAGTTTGTTGAAGTGAAATGCTTGCTTAAAAGTCATTAATCAAGAATGAAAAAGGAAACCTCACAGAACTACAAGTAAAAAAGTGGCATCAGAATGCCTTAAAACTAAAGTTTCATATGCCGGTAATGCAAGAATTTGAAGTTCCAATTCGAAATAAAACATGTAGGGCCACTGATTGACTCAATGGCATGCCACCTAACATAGATCCCTTAAAGGCCCCTAACGACTTTATGCAAATTAATGGGGAACAAGAGAACAAAGAATTAAAGAAGGGGAAAAGATCAAGGAACATATCAAGAGGAAAAAAAGTGGGAAAAAAAGTGATATATAGGAAAGGGCCACATCTTGAGTCTGCTGTAAGCAGGTCCGCATCAGGCATGAAAGATGTGAAGCCAACCTAGAATAACTCCAAAATATAACTTCCAAAACTATAGTTTATGCGATATTATACATCTGAACACCTTCAATATATAAAATAAAGCATTGGTTACAACAAAAAACTCTGATGTTGTATTATTGAATTTACATGGCTCACATGCATAGATTTTAGCTTTTTCAGAATAATGCCAAGCAGTTTGTACCTAACAGAAGCTAATTGCCATAATCATTTCCACAACTATCACATTAATTTTCTTAATCTGATTGTTTCCATTTAAGAATGAATAAATTATTTATACAAATATGTAGAATGATAGATCTAGTCATCAGACAATTGTCTGGATATGAGTATATTCATATTCAAATCCATTAAATGATCCCATCAGGTCCAACTTTGAATTCCAGATTTAAATGATTTTTAATGCACCAGTTTACTTATAGTATCATTATGAAAACTTTTACAGATCTATTTGCATACCCAGAATTTCAGGTATCTACTCCCATTTCACCTACAATGCATTAGGCAGTCCAGTTGAAGTGGGCAAATGATGTGTGCATGCGTTTCTCTGTCAATTCGTGAATACTCCCCTCATTCTGGTGTACATCATCTATTCTCAGCTTGGCACACAATTTGATGAGGAAAACGTCTGAGATATATCATGACCCCATCTTTTCTCTACAATCAAATCAACTGTCAACCTCTGTATACTTTGCTCACAGCACCGTGAATTGTTTGTTCAGGTATCACAATGCATCTTCAACCACATTTCTTCAAAAGCTACAAGGGCTATACAAGGCTTCTATAGTGCATCTTTAAATAACCTAATGTTTCTTGCTTTGCAAGTTTATAAATCAGCCATATCTCCCACATCCGATCTCTGTTTTGGGTGACTCAAGATATATTAGAAAACTTATTCTGAGTTGGATGTAATGGAAGTGGTTTTATTGGAAAATTGAAAGCATGCTGCTACTGGTGAAGCTTCCTTTTGTGCTGATGTGTACAAAGTTGCTCTTTTCACTACAGTTTGATTTAATCATCAAAATTTAGTTTCACTAGATTCTTGTAAGTCAATTATCACCTTGTAGCCTTACAAAAAATCATACTAGAGATTTGGTGGCCACCCAGAATACGTTTGATCCTATCATTTTTAACTTCACATGAAGCTTGAGATATCTTCCTTTGGGCTTTTTCCAGCATATCTTTCGATGTAAACATGCAATGAGTTTTGACAGTCTTCCATAGCATATGGAATACTCCAATGAAATATCTTTTAGAATGCTTGGATCCTTGGATACAATGACACCCACTTGGTAGAACTTGCAACCTTATGATACAATGACACCCATTCAAAATTCTAAATCATTATTTCTGAAGTAACAAGAACTGAGTCAATGGTAAAGTCCCAATGGACATTTGCAATGGCTGGTTCTTGGATAAGTTGGACCAAATGGACTGAAGTAAGGCTAAGCCAAATCTGTGGGCCCTTCTATCAAGAGATACCAAATTTAGCACAACTCAAGAAAAAGGGTTTGTTAAGCGATTTTTATTACCAATGTAGGCTAAAAATAGCGGGAAAGGGAAGTGTTCTGAAATATATAAAATATAAATAGCCAACACTCTAAGCCTTCCAATCTTGAGATGGCTCAATCAAGCTTGATCTCAACCATCATATCTCCTTACTTTGTTTAAGCTCCCCATTTGAGGAGAGAGAAATCACTTTTGATATTTTTGGTCCTTTAGTCATTTAGAAATCCTTAAAATTAGAAATTCCTTTCCACCTCTCCCATTGGCTTAAAACACTGCCACAGCAAACTCCACAACCAAGATTGTAACCTAGATTCTGCCTTCATTGAAACACGATTAGCCTAGATCTATCCCACCATTACCTTCTCCTAGCTTAGATCTAACTTCCAATTCCTACAACCTTAGAACTTAAAAGAAGCAAGGAGCCTTCCACAAGACCTCGGCAAAGTGGGGACCACTTGGGGTCCTCTTCAAGAAAAGTCGAGCTCTTCCCAGATTCAAAATTTATTATTATTTTCCTTTCTTTTTTTTCTAATACTTGTAGTCTCTTTCAAATATCATGCAATCTAAATGTATTGCTGGTCGTTTCTTAATGGATGCATAATTTTAATCTTCATGTCTTTTTTCTTGCAGTGTAGCCCTTGCTTAATTTCCATTTTCAATATATCACTGCCCCTTGCTTAGTGATCACCTACAAATCCAAGTCATGTAGTTGGCCAAACCCCTTAGCTCTTCTTTTCGTTCTTGCAAAATATCCCAAACATGGATGTTATCCTGCTATTACTAGTGCCTATAGGCCTAACAAGTTGGCTCCTAAAAGCTTGAGTATGGCCCTTATACATAAGAGGACCCTACTACCACTAATCAGCCACCCCTCTTGAGCTAGTCTAAACTCCCGGTTCCTCGACATCTCCTCTCTTTACCACAACTGGCTGGCCTATATAATATGTAGCTCCCATGTCCTCTAGATTTGACTACCCGTTTGGATACCTTGAGTGACAAACCTATACCTAGATGCCAGTCCATCAGATTATAGTTATTTATGTATTATCTTCTTTAGCTTCAATGTTATATGAATGACTGATGTATAAGAATAAAAATGATATTCAAAACCACTCTATTATAGTATTAAAACTCATGAATCAGATTATAAAACTTTAAGAAAGGATAATTAAAAGAAAGTGTGACACTCTGTTTCCTGAAATAAAGTATCAATTTCTTCTTCCTAGACGAAGCTTGAGAGAAACTTCGCTAAGCTTCACAAACCCACCTCATGTGCGTGATACCAACCTCATACCAACCTCAACGGTCGGGTACGGACAGTAACTAAATTTCAACCAAATACCAATCTTAATTGTTCATGTAACGGTTTTGTAACAAACTCATCTATTGCCTATAAATGACTTGGAAACCCTCCACTGAAACCCATTTTCTTCTTCTTCCACTTCTTCTTCTCTCTTTTTCCACCTCTTCTCTTTCTATTTCCTTGTTACTGGGTTGGCTGGATCCTTGCAGTAGCCTGCCAGACCTTTCCAGAGTTGAGATCAACGCCAGCGATAGGGTAATAAGCCAAATTCTTATCTGCATCCACGTGCTCTATTACAAAATCAAATCCTCTCTTCCATCTAATTTCTTGTCAATTAGATTATAAAGAGGTTGATCAAGTCTAATTGGAATTGTAGGAAGGCTTGCCGGAGTTTGGAGTTTGGCTTGCCATCATTGATCGTCGAGTTCATCCATCGGACAGTCATAAGCATCCAAATACCGGCACCCTATTCTTTTAACTGGTTTTGAATCAAAACTTGAAAGCAAGGTCCGAGTGATAGGCAATTGGAGTTCACCAGGGTAAGGAGATCTTGGAGTGGAGTTGCGGTAGCAATGCTACCGTTGATCGGAAAATTGGAGAAGCCGATCTTGGTTGTTGTTAGACAAGATTGTCGGTAGTATGGGCTGAGTAGCACCAAGCATGGTGTATCACCTATTGGATCGTCGCCATGCCAATGTGGTTGCCAGGGTCTAATGTTTTGTGGCCAGCGACCATGGGCATCGTGCTAGCCAAGGCTGAACACAGGGTAGGAAGAGGACATTGGCTTGAGGTAGGAGATGACATAATCTTCTTAAGCAGCTCAGGGAGGAAGACCATGATATATTTAGGCTATTGGTAACTGGCAAGCATTGAACTAGATTTCAATGGGTTAAGGATCTAGTTATCTTCAAGTTTAGATTAAACAAATTTAATTGAGGTTGAGTTTGAATCAGGCCCTAGTGATTTCTGTTTCTGATTCACATATGGTAGTTAACCAGACCTGATTCGATATTGAAACACGAACCATTCCCTGAACCAAAAACAATTTGATCCAAGCTGATTCAAAGAAATTAGGAAACAGTCAATTTAAACTAAGAGAACAAGATTGATCTAAATTCAGGATGGCTGGATCTTAATGTTGTTAGTGTCTAACTAACATGGCTTTGGTCCAATTTACATTGAAGCTGATTTAATTAGACTGTAATTAGCTAAATCAGGTTTTGGTCATAAGACTAGTAACTTAATTAGGCTGTAATTGAGTTAAACTTAATTAGGTTGTAATTGAGTTAGTTAAGCTAATGGAAGTCCAAGTAAAATCAATGGATGGAAGTTATGATTGTATTAGAAGGTTATTAACTGATTAAATTGTAAACTAAACTCATTTAAGCTTAAACATAGGTACTGAATAAAGTGAGTTTGACAGGGGCATTTTAGTAAATTTATAATAGATGAATAAGAGAATGGTTAAATAGTAATTGGTATTAATATATAATAATCAGACCATGAAATAAAGGTAGTTGAACATAGGATATCGATCAACAAGATAGAAGGGTGGTCAAGAGTAATAATTCCAAAATGATCTAACTGAGCTATAAATGGCCTAGTTAAGCATAGCTAGGAAGGATAATTGGTAATTTGCAAATGTGGGCTAGAAGAGCAATGTTAATTTTCTTAAATTGTAAATTTAGAGAATTAATTAATTGTCTATGTTAATTATGGGTAATCACTGATTTGATCTGATTGAGGAGACTACTGAGATTAGTGATCTAAGATAAGAGTTCTACGTCTACTATTATGCAATATGTTTCATATCTTGCATGCATGCATATATCGTGAATTTATTATTGGATATCTTAGCATGTTTTAATTGTGCACTATGGTTTATTTGTGAAGTTGTTATATATGTTGTATATTATTTTGGTTACCAAATGGTTTTGGCTTTAATTTGAAAATATGAGTATGATATGTTGAGATATGTTATTTTGAATGTCGTATGGTTTGGCCTTGTTAGATGAGTTGTGATGTGGACAGGTGGACTACTCAGTGAAATGTGTATGATTTTGTTGTTGATACATGGTGCTAATTCTGACAGTATTAGTATAATTCCTTACTGGCCTATACCAGCAGCACCGAGGAAGAGCTTAAGAGTTGTGAGAAGCCGATGTAGAACTAGTCATGTTTTATGGATATGACATGGCCGAGTTTATTATATTGAGCACTACTATGAAAACCAACCTGTGCATGCATATAAGGCCAAGTTAGGTTGTTCGATATGGACTACTGACATAAAGTTTGACGGTATGTATCTTCAGTATGCAGAGTAACTTAATCCAATATTAAGGTTGGTTGAGATTGTGGATATGATATTTAGTATTGATATGTGATACTAGTTCGAGCAGTATTGATGTGATTCCTTACTAGTTTAAACCAGCAACATTAGAGAAGGGCTTAATAGTTGTGAGAGGTCGACGTAAAACTAATCATGGTCTGTGGATATGATAAGACTAAGTTTATTACATTGCACACTAGTATGGGAACCAATCTGTGCATGTGAATATCATCAGGTTAGGTTATTAGATATCGAATGTTGACATGAGGTTTGTCAGTATTTATTTTCAATATGCATAGTGACTTAGTCTAGTGCTAAGGTTGAATGAGATTGTAGATCTGATGTTTAATGTTGATAGGTGGTACTAGTTCTGAAAGTATTAGTGTGTCATACTGACCTAAATCGATGGTACCAGGTAAGGGCATGAGGACCGCAAGAGGCCAATGTAGAATCAATCATGATCCGTGGACATGACGTGGCTGAATTTAATATGTTACGCATTAGTATGAAAATCAGCCTGTGCATGCGTATATTGCCAAGTTAGATTGTTAGACATTAACAACTGGCATATGGTTTGTCAGTATGCATCTTCAGTATGCAGAAAATTGTTATATGGATATATGGTTATGTGAATAATTTTGTTATTTTAATTTGACTTATGTTGGTATTTGGACATTATTGGTTTAAAGGTTTTACAACTAATTTATGGATATGTTATGTTACTTTTTATAAAAATATATTTTATTATATAATTCATTTTTGCTTTCTTAACATATTCATGATGGTATATGTAGAGATTCTACTAGATTTTTAGCTCATTACCTCACTTTCCCATATTATAGAGGATGATGATGCCTATTTGCTGAATCCAGATTTGAGAGTTGGGCACCAGGAGTGAGTAGCATATAATTTACTATGTTATTTGACATTATAGATATATTGATATGTACATTGAGATTAATATAGAGACATTTATGTATTAGTTTGATGATTCATAATAGCCTTATGAGATTTATAGATCTAGTTTATGCTGATATTAATGTTTGTCATTATGTTGTATGTATTGAGATTTAGTAAGCCTTGCATTCTCTTAGATTCACTTAAGAGTATCTGTTAAATATAAAGGACATGTATGATGGAATGGTCATTAGTGTAAAAACTACTAAAGAAAATACTGATAAAATTTTCAACAATAATAAGTTTACATCAAGGATCTACTCTTATTTCTTACCTTTTCTGATTAATTATGGATAAGCTTATTAGACATATTTAGGATGATATTCCATGATACAAGTTATATACTGATATATAGTATAGTGCGTGAAACCAAGACTGGGATTAATTATAAGTTATGAATAAATGCATTAAAATTTAAAAGTTTTAAGTAAAGTAGGACAAAGACAAAATACTTGGAATGTAATTTTAGTATAATTAAAAATAAAGACAAATGTAAAGTAAAATTAAGAATCATGAAGTTTTTAAAAGTCATCATCTTTAATATTTAGAATTGATTATTCATAAGGAAAGAATGAGGATAATATTGTCTATAAGATTAAAGTAGATTGGATAAAATGAAGTACAGTTGAAATATTATATGATCATAAAATACCTACCAAGTTAAAGAAAAAAATTTATAAGATAGTCATAAGATTGGCTATGCTTTATAGTACAAATTGTTAGATGGTTAAAAAGTTATATGCACACAAGATGAATATAGCTGAAATTAGAATGTTGAGATAAATGCATGGTAATATAAGAAAAGATAGAATAAGAAATAAAATCACTTATAAAAGATAGAGGAAGCACCAACGAAAGATAAGTCGAGAAAAGGACTTAAATGGTTTGCACATTTGCAACATAGACTTAGAGGTGTACAAGTGCGAAGGAGTGATTTGATATATGTAGAAGGAAAAAGAAGTAGAGCTAAACCAAGAATTACATTAAAGGAAGTAACAAAGAAAGATTTAATATCTTTACGTCTTATAAAAAAATATGACTATAAATCAAGCAGAACAAAGAAAAAGAATTCATGCAACCAACCTCAACTAGGTTGGGATTAACATTTTGTTGTTATATATTATCTTTTTTCACCTTTTGGATCCTTTTATCATGAATTAGCAAACCTTGTCTATCATCGTGTTGCAATTCTGTGCATCCAAATAACTATCAACTAGGTGCTACTTCAATCATTGAAGCTACCTACCTTGCCTTCATAACAGCATGAGTTGAAATTTCACTTGTGCCAACTACCTAACATAGTTCCATGCATCCACTTGACATCAGGATCCCTCATCTTCTTGGTCTTTGGGTCCATGAGGCTGATCTAAATATGTGGTTCTGCCATTTACTACAAAAGTCAGATACTTCAAGATGTAGAAACAAGATACTAGATTATTGAGAAGTTTGTGTATGCACTAGTGATTTCGACACAGCTGCTGATTAAAACCATATTTTCAAGCCCATATTATAGTAGTCTTGACCGACTAGCTTTTAAGGCAAATCTTACGCAAACCTAACACTTCTAGCGACTTGATCAAGTAGTCTATTGAGCTCAATGAATTCAACATTCACTACCGACTAAGACAAGCAATAAAAGCACAAGTCTTAGCTGATTACATATTGGAGATTGCCATTCCTTGGGAACCAGACACTAAAGAACAAGGGCAAATTGATGAGTCAAGATAGGAATTATATCTTGATGGATCCTCCAATGGCTTGGGGATGATGCTGGCTCATCATCATTGATCCTAAAGGCACCGAACTACCCTATGCTTTAAGGTTTGGATAAAGCTTTAAACAACAAAGCTGAATATAAGGCATTAATCATTAGGTTGGAGTTAGCAAAAGAACTTACGATTGTACAGCAGAAGGTCTATAGTGATTCTCAACTAGTGATGAGCCAGGTGAGAAGAGAATACAAAGCCCAAGAGCCAAATATGCAAAAGTGTATAGAAAACATAAAATGCCCGATTCCACTCTTTAAACACTTTTATATTCAAGGCGCTCCTCGGACAGAAAATACACAAGCCAATGCACTTCCAAGTTAGCTTTGGTGAGCCTTGACTAGTTGGATTATTTATCTAGAAAATATAATTGTTCCAAGCATTGAAGAGAAAGAAGTTCAGCCGACCTAAAGCCAAGCTAGATAAACCCCCATTGTCTCCTACCCCAAGGACGGTTAACTCCCTTAAGATAAAAATAAAGCTAGAAGCATTATTAGAAGGACGACCAGCTACACTTTGATTGATGGCATGCTCTTCAAGAGTTCCTTTACCTTACCCTATTTGAGGTGCCTTCGGCCTACAAAAGTAGATTATGTGCTCCGAGAAGTCTATAAAGAGGTTTGCTGCAATCACCTGAGGGCAGAGCTCTGCCTTATAAACTACTTCAGTAAAGGTACTTCCGGCCAACTATAAATTAGGATGCAGTCCAGTATGTACGAAAATGCAAACAATGCCAAAAACATTCTCCACTCACACACCTAGTATTGAGCTCTCACCAATTAGTGGTTTGTGGCCTTTTTCATACAAAGGGGAGGAAAATCCTTTTGAGTCTTTTCCATTAGCCCGAGGTCAGAAGAAATTTCTTCTTGTGATTAACTATTTCACTAAGTGGGTTGAAGCTGAGCCTTTAGCTCGGATAACCAAAGCAAGTGTTCGATTTTGTCCGAAAGACAATCATTTGCTGATTCGGAATTCTAAGAATCATCATCACAGATAACAAGCAATTTGATAACCCACTTAGAGAATGTTGTCAAGAGCTAAACATTAAACACTAGTTCTCTTCGATTGCTTACTCTCAAACCAATGAGCAAGCCAAGGTAATGAATCAGACCATATTGCAAGTACTGAAGACTTGTCTTGACCAAACTAAGGGACTTTGGCTGATGATCTATTCAGCATCCATTGAGCTTACTGCATCACAAGCCAAGTACCCACTAGAGAGGCACCTTTCAATCTAGCTTTTGGCACAAAAGCAATTATTGCAATGGAAATTGGGATGCTGAGCTATATCACACTCATGACTTTCAAAATATTTGAACTCAAACAACCTTAGAGCCAATTCCAAGGCCTTATTGAAGAAGTTAGGGAAAAGTTGCAACTTCGGATTGCTGCTTATTAATAGGAGGTAGCCAAATATAACAATTCAAAATTCAAGGGGCATCAATTCTGACCTCAAGACCAGGTGCTCTGAAAGACTACAATGACATGATGAGATAATGAAGAAGGCAAATTAACTCTAAATTAGGAAGGCCCATGCCATGTAACAGAAGTAATCAGGCTAGGAGTATACCGACCGGAGAAGATTGTTCGATGGCCAACTATTTTCTCACCCTTGGAACACTACCAACTTAAAGATGTATTATCAATAATCTTCTCCTTTTTCCTGTTTTCTAATTTTGTTATGTAGTTATTCATTCATAATAATAAAAATCACATGGGAGCACTAGCTTTCTCCCTTAGATCTTTATCTGCTGTGGCTCAATTGACCTAAGAGGCTCACATAAGCCGATTACATAAAATCGACTTTAAGGACTCATACATATCAAACACGTAAAACCGATCTAAGAGAACCACACAGGTCGGGGTGCAACTCGGGCTCATGAAACTCGAGTTTCCCTTAACCCTAACCCTAACCCTATTTGTAAAACCTCAACCCTAACCCTATTTTTAAAAATCGGGTTCGGATTGAATTTCGGGTTGAAATTCGGGTCGATGAGAAAAAAAAAATAAAATAAAATGCTTTTTTCAAAGTAAATAAACACCGAATTATGGATCCCAAAGATGGAAAAATAAAATTTCTTGCCGAACGCATAAGCTGAACTCGGGGCTTTAACATTATATTAAAAAAAAAATCTTATCTAAAACAAAAAAAAGGAGGTGCCATAAACAAAGAAGAGAAGGAGGCGAGAAGTGAAACGAAATATGCGGGTGGTCCGTCTTTATGTTTGTTCTTTTCTTTGCCTGCGACCGACGGTCTTACCCTTCTCGCCCTCAAGTTGGCCATCTAGTCCGACCCGATTGGCGCCTTCAACGCCCCCAAAAATTTGGTGCCGATAAGCTACCCCGTTCGGGTAACCCTCGGGTTCGGGTTATCTCGGGTTCGGGTTGCGGTCAACCCTAACCCGATTGCAAATCGGGCCGAGTTAAACTCGGATCTTTTGGGTTTGGGTTCGGCAAACATGAGTTTAAACACTACTGTAAATCAGGTTCAGTGGGCTGGGTTCGGGTTGAACCCAACCCAAGTTGCACCCCTACACACAGGTTGATAACATGAAACTAACTTAAGGGAACCCATGTGGACCAATTACATGAAAAACAAACCTAAGAGACTCCACACAGTCTTGTTACATAAAACAAACCTTGGAGGTTCGCACAGGCTGGCCCTGATAGTGTTGGCTCGGTGTGAAGGTGGTGACTCCTAACATCACTCGGGTAGCAACAACCCATAATTCTATTGATGAAAACTTGGATCAGCTCTAAGTCTGATCAATGCTCCTTGACTTGAACTCTAAACGACAAATCAGTTGAAGGCCAAAAGGCAACCTTAAAAAACTAAGTCAGTCTAAAGACCAAAGGCGATTAAACAAGCTCTCCATACAACATATATTAGAGGTATCGACCTAAGAGACACTTCAAATGACCAAAGCCATTCAAAGAACCGACTCTATCCAGTAAGAACACAACCCTTGGCACCAAACTGAGAGACTTGGCCAAAAATTCCAAAGGAACCTAAGGTCGAACCTTAAAAATCTGACTTGATATGGTCATGACTTTGCCCTTTTTCAAGGGAGCAGTGCTGCCAAACCTAAGCCCTTAGGTCGCTTAGACATGGCCTTCTTCAAGCATTGCACCTCAGTACTATTCAAAGGTAACTGAGGAGGTGACTCTGTCGCTTTCTTCTTCACCGCCCTCTGTGATAAGTCTATTTATTATCCCAATTTAATCATTAAAATAAATATTAATTACTTTAAATTTATTAAGAATTGATACTTTTTATGGGTGTTTGCAGAAAATGAGCCTATAGATGGAAAGAGCTCGATTTTTGGAGTCCAACGATGCAGACAACACTCAATTTAGGACTCTATTTGCCCGAAAAGGAAGAAAGAGATGATTTCGCATGATTCTCAATGCAAACTAAGGTAGATGATGTAAAACGGATGGTTGAGGAGTTTTCTCATGATATCTAAACGATCTTGAATCCGATTGACTCCAACTTTGACTGGAAGGAAGCCCTAGACAAGCTCTATAAAAGGACCTTAGGTAGTAGTCCGGGAGGAGAGTTTTCTCCAAAGTTCTTTTTATTTTTCTTTTACTGAGATCATTGTATTTAGGCCTAGGAGAGAAAAATTATGGCGGGGATGCTGGCGGCAGTAATGCATAGCTAGATTATTTTAACTTGGGATGATAATGAAGCCTGTAACCAGGTTCTATCTTTCTTTTTGTTCTTGATTTTTATACAATAAAAATATGCTCTTTTTTATATATCTTTCAAGTTATTTTTCTAGTCGAGGTGTTGATCTGGCATACATGGCCTGCACCCTCTATCGACGTGCCATGATCTCAGGATACGGTACGTGCCTAAGACAGACAGATCGTACCATGATAGATTAGACCCCTAACCTTGCAATTAATTAGATAGTTTATACTCTAAGCAAACATACCGTGATCTTTTGAAACGGTCCGTGCCTAATAAGAGATAAATTATTCTAATTCTGAATTTGCAAAAATTATTGCTATTGCAACATAAAGAAAAGAAGATAAAACCCGTGTACATGATGGATTCGAATTCCTGGGTTGCTTCTCCTGCTGTCTTAATTTTGTTAATTAATTAGTTATCTTTTAATAATCACTATTCTAAATATAATCATTTACAAATAATTTTCTTTTATTTCTTTTCATGAAATAATTTTTCTTGATCATTGAGGATACAATCCTGATTCACCATTAGATATAGTAGTGAGTAGGTTTTATTTTTGACCAACGACAGCGATCAAATTTTAGCACCGTTGCAAGGGATCCTAACACGATTAATTCACATGAAAAAAATAAAAAATAAAAAAAGTTACCATGAATTTTCTCTTAATTTTATTCTTATTTTTTATTTTTTTATTGTTTCATTATTATTCGTGCTTCTTTAAAAAAAATTCTTTTTTGTTGAATAGTTATTGCCCTCTTTAGCTTATTGCTTCTTTTTGAGTTACCTTAATTATTAAATTTTTTTAACATTAAAAAAATTACTTTTCTTCTTTGTCACAAATCCACTTTTAACCTAATTAACTTTTCCTTTTAATTAACTTACCTTAAAGAACCTAAAAAAAACCCTAAGACACTTTTCATAAACATAATTAATTTAAGGAAACAAATAATAAACTTTAAAAACTTTCTAACTTGTTTAAACACCCTGTTTGAATTGCATTGCATTTTCATAAAATACTTTTAAGGGCACAAACCCCTAATCAAGATAAGGTGGAGAGTTGATCATCCTTCCTTAGCCCATAAACCACATCCTTCATTTTGCATTAACCCAAGCTTTTAACTCTAAAATTAACTAGAAGTTAGCCCCTAAGGAACTCGAGCTCAATAGGTATCTAGAAAAGGAAAGAAAAGTGGTTATTTAATTGGTTCCATTCGCCTACCTAGTAAGTAACGGAGGGACCCCCACTGACCTTACCCTTAACTATTTAGTTGATCAGTTAATTTTTGACTTGGAGGATTCCAAGACGGTCTTGAAAGTTATGAGCTGTCTAGATCTAGGTTAAGCCTAGAGTAGAGAGTCTAATCTTTGTTAACTTAATTACTAATAATTATTAAACTCTAATTAAATTATTCTTCATTGCTCTTAGTTCTAAGAATCTTTTAAGGATATTTTCTTTATAATCTTCTTCTTTCTTTTCTATTACATTAGTTAAAAAAAAAAAAACTGAATTACTGTTTGCTTTAGAGTACTCCGATAGGGTGTATGCTTAGTTACCGATTGTTACAACCTGATCTTGTACCCTTAGATCTTGAGATAGAAAGAACCTTTAGAACAAACAGACTTAGAATTATCGACCCTAATAACGAAAATGATCTACCACGCCAGTTAAAGGAGTATTTCACTCCTTCAAAGTATACCTACTCTCTTTGCATTCAAGTACCTCCAGTGGAGGCCACTCAATATGAGATCAAGTTAAGCGTGATTCAAATATTACCTTCATTTTATGGATTTGCAAATGAGGACTCTTACAAACATCTAGATGAGTTTCTCGAGATTTGTTCGACCGTAAAAATTAAAAAATTTTCTAACGATGCTCTTAGACTTAAGTTGTTCCCATTTTCTCTCAAGAACAAAGCCAAATATTAGTTAAATTCGTTAGATACTGTAACAATTTCAACCTGGAACCATCTTCAGAAAGAGTTTCTCAAGAAATATTTTCCTATAGAAAAAACTAATCAAATTAGAAAAGCCATAACAAGTTTTTTCCAAATAAATGGAGAAATGTTTCATAAGACATGAAAGAGATTAAAAGAATTGATTACAAAATGTCCACATCATGCCATACCCAAATGATAACTGATCCAATGCTTTTATGATGGCTTGTCAGAAAAGCACCAGCAAATGGTTGATGCTTCATGTGGTGGGACATTTATGTTGAAGAATGAATATAAAGCTTGACAACTCTTTAAGACATCGAGTGAGAATTCATTATATCACATATTTGCTCATAAAGACCCTCCATAGGACCTAAAAGAGATGGAATATATGAAATAGGTCATTCTATAGATATCTATACTAAGGTAGATGAATTGTCCCAAAAACTTGACTGAATTCTACAAGTTGGAAACACCTTTTCTCCATCTACTCAATTACATGAGGTTTGTATAATCTGTTCAAGTCCGACCCATTCTATAGGTGAATGTCCAGCCGCATACTAATTTTCTGAGCTTGTTCAAGAGCAAGCCCATCAAGCTCAAATCTGAATAGCTCCTTGACCAGGAAATGATCCATATTCGAATACTTATAATTCTGGTTGGCGAAATCACCCGAATTTTCTTGGAAACCTTAACCTGTAACCAATTCATCATCAAGCATGCCCAATTATCAGGAAACCAATTTTAGAAGCATGTCATATTCACAATACCCAAGCATCCTACAACCTCCACCGAGTAATAATGATCATACTTTCGAAGACAAGGTGTTACAAGCATTGAAAGGGCTAGAAATGAATACTCAACTCCTTCACTCACATACACAATCCATTGCAAAACCAGAAACCCAGATAAGTCAACTAGCACAGCATTCAATGAAAGAGAATAGGGTAAGCTACCAAGTCAGCCCGAAGCTAACCCTAGGGACCTAAACATCCAAGGATCAAAACAAGGAGCCCAGATTAACCAACTAATGTTATTCATACATTAAGATCTGGAAAACAAATAGATAACTAGGTGGGTATATATATGAATAAGAATTAGAAGTCCCATCACTTGAACAACTTATTGAGCTAGGTCAGCCCGAAATACCTGAGGCATCAGAATTTGATGTAATGCCCAACCCACCAGCTGAGCCCATGCCAAAGGGAGATAAACAAAAAATTAGGGTTGTAGCACCATTCCCAAATAGACTTAAGCCTAATTAAAATTCAGCCCAATTCGATAAAATTTTGGAGGTCTTTAAGCAAGTTAAAGTGAACATCCCTTTACTGGATATGATCCAACAGGTCCCAGTCTATGCCAAATTTCTTAAGGATCTATGTACCAAAAAGAAGACCACCAATGTACCCAAGAGAGCCTTTCTGGCAGCCAGTGTGAGCTCTTACCTATCAAACCACATGCCAGTGAAATACAAAGATCCAGGGTCACCCACTATTTCATGCATTATGGTAAACACCCTCATAAATAGAGCTTTATTAGACTTAGGGGCAAGTGTTAATATATTGTCATACTTTGTATATGAGTAATTAGGGTTGGGAGAACTAAAGCCTACGGAAATAACCCTACAACTAGCAAAACACTTTTTGAAAGTACCCAGAGGAATAGTAGAGGATGTGTTGATCAGAGTTAATAACTTTATCTGTCCGGTGAACTTTGTGATTTTAGAAACTAAATCGGTGACAAACCCAAAGAGCCATATCCCTATGATTTTAGGTAAACCATTTTTGGCTATAACTAATACCCTAATTAATTGCCAAAATGGATTAATGAAACTTTTCTTTGGGAATATGTCAATTGATTTTAATATTTTCAATCTTACCAATACACAAAAAAATAAGTGATTCAAATTATGTTCAGGATATTGTTTATGATCCAATTGACCTTAGTGACAAAGAGCTTGACCTAGAAATCTGCATGAACCAAGATAGAGAGTAAATTAATAAGGTTGCTATAATTGATGAAAAATCAAGAGGGAAACCTCCAATTGAAATACTAGAGAAAGTATCTGAACCATTATCTAAACCATCAATAGAGGAAGTACCCAAATTAGAACTAAAACCACTTCACAAGCACCTCAAATATGCATACGTTGGTCCATCAGAAACCTTACCTATGATTAATTTAGCCGACCTAGACTCCTCACAAGAAGGGGAACTACTGAATGTCCGAAGAGAAAATAAAGAAGCGTTTGGATAGGATATGACTGACATAAAAGAGATTAGCCCCTCAATTGTTCAACATAGGATTCACTTTGGAAAGAAAGCCAAGCATATAAGAGACCCCAAAAGAAAACTTAACCCAGCCATGAAGGAAGTAGTAAGAAAAGAGATTATCAAACTCCTTGACAACAGTAATTAGAGTAAGCCCTTACGTCTGGCTAAAGACGTTAAACTTAGCGATTTTTGGGAGGTAACTCAAATTTTATTTTCTAATCTTTATTTTAGTGATTCTTATTTCTAGGATAAGAGACTGCTCTGCACGATCACTTCTAATATTACACGAGGCATATCTCATCTAGATGGTATTTCTTATTGTTTTATTCTTCTTTACTCCATTGAGGACAATGAAAATTAAGTTGGAAGATAAGAAAAACCTTTTTAAAAAATATTTTGAAAATACCTTGGCAATTTTTAATTTTTTTTTAATTTTTTTAAATCATGTGCCATGAAAGAAATTCTTAAGCAAAATCGATTAGAAAAAGATAATAGAGCTAGAAGGTATTGGCTAATTACTATAGTAAGCCAAGGAGTAGACTAGCTGGTTAGGCTTTAGCAGCCTATTTAGATCATTTAAAGGCTATTAGCACTTTCATTACACATGCACACTAATGAGGTAAACTATGTATTAGTTGTAAGGTCAATAGAAAATTCAATTATTACTGAAAATTGATAATTGATATACACCCCAATAAGAAACTTGAATTTAAGGAAAGAACTACCTACCCGATAAAAATAATATATATATATATATATAAAGTAAGTCTAAACATTGGTTTTTTATCGAGTAACCGAGCATCTTCACCTAAGTAAGCGTTGTTGTTTGCGTCAAAAAGTAGACAGTATCAAGATATCGCTAAATAAATAAATAATAATAATAAAAATATCAGGCAGTGTGAAAGCTACCATAGTTTATGTGCTTAATTTGAAGGTATATAGAAAATTGACCAAAGTAAGTAATAAGCGAAGACACCATTGTTCCTTACAAGCTAGTATCGAAATGCTAAGTTAGCCATCACAAACACAAGTGCTATAAATTTATGGATAAACTCTAAGAAAGTTTCTGATAGTTCAGACTGCGAAATTTACTTCAAAAACTCAATACTTAATTAGTGATATTAACTAGCTTCTTTCAACCTTAAGCCTGGATTTAATTTTGCAAAAAAAAATCTTAGTGACACATGATTTTATTGCCAAGGGACTAGCAATGATTAAGTTGGAGGGTATAATAAGTCTATTTATTATACCAATTTAACCATTAAAATAAATATTAATTACTTTGAATTTATTATGAATTGATACTTTTTATGTATGTTTGCAGAAAAGGAGCCTATAAATAGAAAGAGCTCGATTTTTTGAGTCCAATGATGCAGACGACACTCAAATCAGTACTCTGTTTGCCCGAAAAGAAAGAAAAAGATGATTTCGCATGATTCTCGATGCAAACTAAGGCAGGTGATGTAAAATGGATGGTTGAGGAGTTTTCTCACGATATCTAAATAATCTTGAACCCGATTGACTCCAACTTTGACTAGAAGGAAGCCTTAGACGAGCTCTATAAAAGGATAATTGGTTCCCGCAGATGCCTTCGTGGATCTCACGGAGGATGTAGTCGGCGCCCGCAGGGCCGACACACTTAAGAAGTGGATAAGACCTTCGGAATAACCGTTTGTCCAACACCAGGAACTTAGGAGCTTGACGCTTAAGTAGTTTGGCCTTTGCGAGGTCCTTGGGAAGAGTGTCGTCGATGAGGTACTGGATATAAGCCTCCATCCATGCGGGCTCTTGGTCGATCGGTAGGACCTTCTCGGTGGCGTCGATGCTCGAGGTCTCCAAGTGCTCCACATACGTCCTCTCGAGGGTCCCGTCAGCCGAGGTGGCTAAACGAGACAGAGCGTCGGCTCTAGCATTCACACCCTTGGGAATATAGCTGACACTAAAGCAAGTGAAAAGTGAGGCTTGCGATTGGACCTTACTCAGATAACGGGATATGGTGTGGTATCCCAAGCTTCGTACTCCCCAACGTTTTGGCAGAGACGAGTTGGGAGTCAGTGAATGCTCTAAGGTACTCAGCTTTGAGCTCCTGAGCAAGTCTTATTCCAGCCAGCAGTGCCTCGTACTCAGCCTGGTTGTTGGTGGCAAGGAAGAGGAAATGAAGGGCATACTCTACCACCATCCCGTTGGGGCTAGCGAGTAAGAGGCCCGCTCCACTTTCCTGAGAGTTCGACGCGCCGTCTACATGGAGGATCCACTCCTCTCCCGCAGCCTCAGGAGGGGTGGCCGAGGACGTCACGTCGGGCTCTTCCGGCTGCCCCTCGGCCCAGGTGCACTCGATCAGAAAAATCCGCCAAGACTTGGGACTTCAGGGCCGATCTTGGTCGGAACGATAGGTCGAATTCCCCTAACTTGACTGCCCACTTTGCCAACCGACCGGAGGTGTCGGGACGAGACAGGATCGCCTTCAGTGGCTAGTCCGTGAGCACACAATCGGGTGGGCTTGGAAGTAGGGCCTGAGACATTGAGTGGAGACTATCAACGCGAAAATAATTTTTTCGATCTTGGAATACCTAGTCTCCGCGTCATGAAGCACTTTGCTCGTGTAGTAGATTGGTCTCTGCGCCCCATTGGAATCCACACGGATAAGAACTGAGCTGATGGCTTCGTGGGAGGCGGCGAGGTACAAGAAAAGGTCCTCTCCCTTCATTGGCTTCGACAACAGTGGCGGGGTCGACAGGAACTCCTTCAGCCCTTTGAAAGCTTTTTGGCACTCCTCCGTCCAATCGAAGCCGTTCACCTTTCGCAGGGCCATGAAGAAAGGCAAGCACCGCTCGGCCAACCTTGATAGGAATCGACTCAAGGCCGTCACCCTCCCGGTCAGGTGCTACACCTCCTTATTGGCCGGAGGTCTCATGTTAAGGATGGCACGGATCTTATCTAGGTTCGCCTTAATTCCTCACTGGGTCACTAAGAAACCTAGGAACTTACCCGTTGTCACCCCAAAAGCACACTTGCGGGGGTTTAGCCTCATCTGGGACCGACGGAGGTTATCAAAGGTTTCCACCAAGTCAGCAACGTGATCGTCGGCGCGGACGCTTTTAGTCAGCATAACGTCCACGTATACCTCCATGTTGTGCTTGATCTGGTCCTCGAAGACCTTATTCATCAGCCTTTAGTATGTGGCTCCTGCATTCTTTGGTCCAAAAGGCATTATCTTGTAGTAGTAGATGCCCTTCTCGATCACAAAGGAAGTGGCCTCCTCATTTGTCGGATCCATCCTGATCTGGTTATACCCGAGAAGGCATCCATGAAGCTGAGGGTCTCATGGCCTGACGCAGCGTCCACCAACTGGTCGATCCTAGGTAGTGGTAAACTGTCCTTGGGGCACGCCTTATTGAAGTCAGTGAAGTCCACACACATCCTTCAGCTCCCATTAGCCTTGCAGACCCATTACCACGTTCGCTAGCCAGTCTGGGTAATGCACCTCCCGCATGTGGCCGGCGGTAATCAGCTTGCCGACCTCCTTGTCGATGGCCCTCTGCCGCTCAGGGGCAAAGCTCCTCTTCTTTTGTCGGATCGATCGACACTGTAGATTGATGCTGAGTTTGTGAGTGATCACCTCTGGCGGTATACCCAGCATGTCGAATGCCGACCAGGCGAAGACATCCGAGTTAGCCCGAAGGAAGGTAAGGAGTCGATCTCTTGGCTCCTCGGGGAGAAGTGCCCCGACCCTGACTGTCCTCGTCGGGTCTTTCCCTAGCGGAAACGCCAATAAGTGCTCGGCCGGCTCTCCCCTCCTTTCAGCCTTTCTGGGGTCCAGCGACTTCGACACTGGAGGAGCGACTATGGCCTACGGACTAGGGGCCGTATGGTAACAGAATGGCACTGGACTCCTTTCTCCGCCCATCTCTCCAATCCCGGCGTCGGTAGGGAACCTGACCAGTAGCCATTTGGTGGAAATAATTCGTCCAAAAGGTTCAGGCCAGGTCGTCCGAGGATAGCATTGTAGGCCAGAGGGACTTGGACAACCAGGAACTTAATGAGGACCGTGCTCTGGCACGGTGATGTTTTGACCGTTACTGGGAGAGTAATCTCCCCCTCCACCTTCACAGAGTTCCCGGTAAAGCCCATCAGGGGTATGGTCACGGGCCGAAGAGAATCAACGGACAAACTCATTTGAACAAAAGAATCATAACTAAGAACATCGATTGAGCTCCCGCTATCAGCTAAAATTCTTTTTATAGGGTGTTTCGCGATCGTCATAGACACGATGACGCTATCATCATTAAATTATCCACCCTCTCTAGGTCCCCTTTTGAGAAAGGGATTACAGTATCTACCCCCTCAACCTCTCGCGGCCTCTTGGCTGCGCCTCCCGCTCCCAAGAAATCATGACCACCGTCTTCTCGGTCGAAGTGTTGTCAATGCCGGCCTAGGCAGGCGGGGGCACTGGCGGGCCTGGTGCTGCAGGGTTCCCCCTCTGGAAAACTTGCCGAGGTACCCCGCTGAATGAGATCCTCAATCGCCTTCTTTAGCTGGCGGCAGTCCTCGGTGTCGTGGTCGTGGTCGCGTGGAAGCGGCAGTAGAGATTCTTGTTGCGGGGGGCTCCTGGCTTCAGAGGAACGGGGCGCTGAAGGAACGTCTCACCCTCGATCTCCATTAAGATATGGGATATCGGAGCAAGCAGGGAGGGTGTAGGGCTCCTCTCTCAGGGCGAGGGCCCATGGTCGGTTGTCCGATCGACCGGGTGGCTTGGGCCTCCTAGGACGAAGCTTATCAAGCTTCAGTCGGGCTTGCCTCTTGCTGGACCCCCCATCAGCCTCTCTCCGCAAGAAGTCTGCCTCGTCAACGCGGATGTACTTCTGCGCTTGGGTCAGCAATTCAGCGTAGGAGCTCGAGGGCTTCTTGTCAAGAGAGTAGGCAAAGCGGGAAGGGCAGAGTTCTCGCTTCAGGGCCAGAGTGGCCACAGAGTCAGGTTGTAAACCTCGAGGGCAGTTTCCTTGAACCGAGCGATGAAGTCCCTTAGTGACTCACCGCTCTTCTGCTGAACAGAGAACAGACTGTCGACCACCCGCGAGATCTTCCGGCACAACGAAATGAGCGAGGAAGGCCCTTTCCAGCTGCCAAAAGAAGTTGATGCTTCGAGGAGGCAATCAGGAATACCACGCCCAGGCGACCTTCCGAAGGGTGGCCGAGAAGGCGATGCAGAAGAGAGAGTCGGTCGTTCTTTGGACTTGCATGAGGACTTTGTAGCTTTCCAGGTGGTCTAGAGGATCCATGGTGCCGTCGTACGGGTCCAGCTGCGGGAGGCAGAACCGAATCGATATTAGTTCCTCCATGATACGGTGAGACAGCAGAGGGCAACTGTCGTAGTCCATGTCAGGTTGATTGGTGATCTTGCGGCTGAGCTCCTCCAACCGTTGGTTGTACTCCTCCAATCGCCGCTCGGCCCGACGAGCGACCCGACCGTCAAAGGACCCTTCTCGAGAAAATCCTGAAGATGGGGATGGGCGACACCGATGGTGATGCGCCCGCTCGGTCTCCCTGCCGCGCCGCCGCTTGTAGGAGTCATCGGAGTGGCAGGAGGGGGACCGAAGCCCTCTTGGAGGTCTCCCGGTGATGATGCCAGGATGAGGCGTGGCGGCGATGAGCCTCCCCTCGGGGAGATCTCCCGTGAGTCGATTACTGGCTAGGCTGGCCCGCCTCTGCGCTTAGTGAAGGTGGCATTGGATACTGCTATGCGGCCACAGGCTGTTGCTGTAGCTGGTAAACCGCCGTCACAAGCGATTGAACTTGCAAGGCAAGGGCAGCGATTCGATCGTCTTGGGGTGGTGGTAGAGGAGCTGAGAGGCTGGCTTTGGGGAGCGGGGAGACCGGTCTCCCATTGCTCTGGTTCTCGGCCGTGCTCCCCAACGTGATTGGTGGAGATCTCCTGAGCACTCATGACCACCATCCTTGCCCAGTAGGGAGGTAAAGAGAGATCTGCTACTGGCTTCCACAGGTATTTCGCTTATCTCTTATCGTTGTCTTCGCCTTCCTCCTTCCTGGTGCGCCAATCTGTTGCAGCCAAATCGCGCCTTGAACGTTAGGATAACCGAGGGCCTCCTCCTCGGTCGGAATTCCTGCAAGAAAGTTCCCGGGGACCGGTTTCACTGGTGGAGACCCTCCGACGCTCAAGTTAGCAACCTGGGAACAATAAAAGAAAGAGCTAATGAAGGAGAATAGCTGAGAACTTAAGTTTAGATCTCTTCCCTTATTGTGAGTGTAGGTTCTTATACCTGTTTGAAGATCCCCTTTCTCGTTCTCGGAAGGTGGCTGATTCTAAGGCGTTATTGTCCGGTAGCGGCAGGTGGCCAAGCTGACAAAGACAGGTCACAACCGATACTGCGCATGTCAGAGGTGTCTTGCTTCGCCAGCCACCTATCAGGTGCGGTGCCACAGATGGGCCTAATCGTGCCAAACAGGCGCCACTACGGATAGTGGCCACGCACAATCGCAGACAGTTAGTGGGTCACATGGTAGCTACAGGTAGTTGGTGGGCCACGTGAGGCGGCTCGAGGTGGTAAGGACCTGGAGTCCGAGGTCGAGGTCGGCACCAAGGTCGAGGTCGGGGCTGAGGCCAAGGTCGGGACCGAGGCTGGGGCTGAGGTCGACACCAAGGCCGAGGTCAGAGCCGAGGCCAAGGTCGGCACTGAGGCCGAGGTCGAGGTGACGGCGGGTACCTTCCGTTAGCCTGTTACTAACGGAGCCTGATTAGCCACACCAATCGTAAAAATTCAAAAAAAATTTGACAATGCTCTTAAACTTAAGTTGTTCCCATTTTCTCTCAAGGACAAAGCCAAAGATTGGTTAAATTCGTTAGATACTATAACAATTTCAATCTGGGACCATCTTCAGAGAGAGTTTCTCAAGAAATACATTCCTATAGGAAAAACTAATCAAATTAGAAAGCCATAACAAGTTTTTTTTCCAAACAGATGGAGAGATGTTTCACAAGATATGGGAGAGATTAAAAGAATTGATTAGAAAATGTCCATATCATGCCATACCCAAATGGCAACTGGTCCATGCTTTTATGATGGTTTGTTAGAAAGCACCAACAAATGGTTGATGCTTCATGTGATGGGATTTTATGTTGAAGAATGAACATGAAGCATGGCAATTCTTTGAGA
The DNA here is from genome assembly GCA_900491605.1 of Calamus simplicifolius. Classification (NCBI taxonomy): domain Eukaryota; kingdom Viridiplantae; phylum Streptophyta; class Magnoliopsida; order Arecales; family Arecaceae; genus Calamus; species Calamus simplicifolius. The sequence goes on from UESW01004123.1 coordinate 567,394, forward strand.
CACCGAGTAAGAATTCATTATATCACATGTCTGCTTGTGTAGACCCTCCATAGGACCTAAAAGAGGTGGAATATATGAAATAGGTCATTCTATAGATATCTATACTAAGATAGATAAATTGTCCAAGAAACTTGATCGAATTCTATAAGTTAGAAAACCTCTTCCCCATCTACTCAATTACATGAGGTTTGTATAATCTATTCGAGTCCGACCCATTCTATAGGTGAATGTCCAACTGCATACCAATTTTCTAAGCTTGATTAAGAGCAAGTCCATCAAGCTTAAACCCGAATGGCTCCTAGACCAGAAAATGATCCATATTCGAATACTTATAATCCTGATTGGCGAAATCATCCGAATTTTTCTTAAAAACCTCAACCTGCAACCAATTCATCATCAAGCAGGCCCAATTATCAGGAAACCAATTTTAGAAGCATGTCATATTTACGTACCCAAGTATCTCACAACCTCTACCGAGTAATCATGATCCTACTTTCGAAGACAAGGTGTTACAAGCATTGAAAAGGCTAGAAATGAATACTCAACTCCTTCACTCACACACATAATTCATTGCAAAACTAGAAACCCATATAGGTCAAGCCCACAGCATTTAGTGAAAAAAATGGAGTAAGCTATCGAGTCAGTCCGAAGACAACCCTAGGGACCTAAACATTCAAGGATCAAAACAAGGAGCTCAGATTAACCAACTAAGTGTTATTCATACATTAAGATCTAAAAAACAAATAGAAAACCAGGTGGTACATATGAAAAAGAAGAATTAGAAGTCTCACCACTTGAATAACTTATTGAACTAGGTCAGCCCAAAATACCTGAGGCATCAGAGTCTGATGTAATATCCAACCCACCAGCTGAGCCCATGCCAGGGGGAGATAAACAAAAATTAGGGTTGTAGCACCATTCCCAAATAGACTTAAGCCCAAACGAAATTCAGTCCAATTCGATAAGATTTTGAAGGTTTTTAAGCAAGTTAAAGTGAACACCCCTTTACTGGACATGATCATAGGAAGTGCTAATAGCCTTTAGATGACCTAAGTAGGCTGCTAAAAGTCTGACTAGCTAGTCTACTCCTTGGCTTGCTACTGTAATTAGCCAATACTTTCTAACTCTATTACCTTTTCGTAGTCGATTTTGCTCAAGAATTTCTTTTATGGCATATGATTTAAAAAAATTTTCAAAAATTACCAAGGTATTTTAAAAATATTTTTTAAAAGTCCCAACATTACCAAGGGCTAATAGCCTAGCTGGTTCAGCCTATGATCAAAGCTAGATCAGCAACGAGGTCCTTTCAACTCATTGCTGACTTGGTGGGTACTGACTACTTTCAATACCCTAAGTTGTAAACCTAAAGATGACCTGTTCGATGGCTTAGACATGCAAAAGAGGGTTTATACCCTAACGCAAATCAGCCTTAATGAGAGCAAAGCTCCTTTCATGAGCACGAAGTCAAGCTGAACTCCCCAAAAATGGGGCAAATGATCTGGAGTAATCTAGCAAATAGATCTTATGGTGACATGTAGTAGAGTTAGACTTTAACACAATGAGAGATGGCCCTAATCAGACTAAAGACTATCCTTCATAATACAATCTATCCAAGTCTAATCAAAACTCCTCCAATAGGAAGCCTAATTCTATAAAGAATATGGTTTACTTATTCTATTAAGATATAATCTCTTTTGCGATTAGGATTTAATCAAAGCCATTCCTCATAAGCATACGGCCCAAGGTAAATTCCTTTAGGTGTCTATAAAAGCAGCCTAAGACCTACGATAAGAAGGGTTCTCAACTCTCTCTCTCTCTCTCTTTGCTTAAGATCCCCTAACACTCCTTTCTTTGAATGCAGGAAAGAAAGTAAAGAAGGCAGTCATCTGCTGGAAAGGTGCTTTAACCGTATTGGAAAAAAAAATGTCATCTGTTGGCATGAAGACCAGAAAAAAGCATAAATACATAGCATCAGAATAAATATTACAATTCAAAACCATCCCTGTTAACTTCTCTATACCAAGGACCTTGAATGATGTGCTCTGACAACCTTTCAAAAGTTTTGGTATGAATCACTTATCAATCCATTGATAATGCACTGATCTTTGATGTGATAATGACTAAACTAGGACCATGCATATTTTGTGAATACAACGATGACAAGATTCAAAAGGCCGCTCAGACTCGTCCTAATGGACAATGCTGCTTTTTTTACATGATTATATATCTACTCTGGGCTATTTCTTATTTTACATGGTTATATAAATTTACTTTTTTTTGTTTCATGTCAGCAAACCATAAAAACAAAGGGCCAAATTCAAGCTTGGCACAAGAGATTACAATTTGGGCAGTGTGTTTCGGTATGCAGCATTGTAATTTAAACTCAAACCCTATGGGTATCTAGGATTAAGATTCGTAAAGATCTACACTTCAAAGAACAGTGGTGTCAATCCCAACTCAGACTATGATCCCTTACTAATTTACCAAGTGCTTTTACCATTGTCCATCCCACATGCATAATCAATATGAAAATCATTCAAAATGGTTTTTTCACATCCTTCATATTCCCTCGCCTTAACAGCCCAGACTCTCCTATCATGAAAATGAAAGCCCATGGAAGATATTAAATCTTAATTTTCAGGCTCACCACTGAACCAATGCTGGAGTTCTTCTGACCAATTTAGCTACGACATGCCCAGCCTGAGAGCCGTGCCCTCGATTAAGAAATTCATGAATGTAGTCCAGTTTGTCTAAACGGTGAAAGAATAAAAGTGAAACACTTCATAGCTCAATCCAGAACCACCCGCTTCCATCTTTAACTTGTTTACTAACCGATAAATGAATGAATGAAAGAAGGAATCAGCGATTACTGACCGCAGAAAGCGAATCCGAGAAGGAAACAGCGATTATGACCGCAGAAAGCGAATCCGGCCTTATTCTTGAATCTTGATCCCAATCCGAAACCCTTCGCCGTAGAGTGAGCAAAGTAGATCAAAACGAAGCGACCATATGATGATTAAAGAATTAGTAAAATTTCACACAGCTTCAGAGTAGAATGTCCGGAAGCGCCCAAATTGTTGAAACGATTCAAGAAGAATGAAAAAAAAAAAAGAAAAGAAAAAAAAGGACGCTGCGGATGCCGAAGGGCCCTGATTAGGCTTACGGGCAAGTAATCGTCATTCACGATGGCAGTTAAAGTGATCTCCGACGGGAACAAGCTGACCAATTATGAGCAGATTGAAGTCATGTTCGTGACCTGATCCAAATTGATTGCGACAAAGGGGAAGGTTTGGTTTAACAGATTGAATTAAAATCCTGAGCGCGTAATCATCAAAACAGATTTAAACGCCAAATCACAGATTCACAGGCAGCATTAGAGCATTTCATATTTGTTAATCCGGATGTCATATACCGATTTTGGGTTGATATATAATGAATGATTAAGTTGAATCGGAGGATTGAAAGTGGGTGGAGAGATTGAGCCAACCTAAATCTAAACCAACCCATTCTCATCCATGTACTGCCACTGGGTGGACCAGCAATGCATGCAATTATTCTCTTGTGCAAATTAGTTCGATCGCAAATCTTATTTACCCAAAATAGTGCGATTTCATTTTTATTTTTATTTTATATTAAACAAATGTTTTACGAGCCAAGAAACAAGGTGGTAATGGATCAACTTGTATAGCAACCCTACAAATTTTAACTCTAATTTTATATTTGAGCTAAAAGCACCACCAAGCTTAGGTTAAGATCGAGAGCATCCATATAGATTAGAGGGCCTCCTTTCCAAAACAAAATTTCTTAAGACTTTTGATTTGTTTTGAATTTTTTTTTATGAAAATTGTCTCCCTCAAACAAAAAAGATTTGTGGGGCAATTATAAAATTAAGTGGCAAAGATCCTATAGCTCCACCACTGTTTTAGATGGTATAGCCTTTGGCCTCTTTAGCATAAGGAGCACTTTGCTTCTATTAACCTTTGTATTGCCGGTGCTAGAGTTAGTTTGCAAAGTAGGATTGGAAGTGAGTTTGAGTTAGCCCATAACTTATTGGGATAATCAGATTTTAGATCAGTCATAAGTTAGATCTAAACTAATTTGAGTCAAATCTAACCCTTAAATTAAAGCTAAAAAAAGTTGGGCTAAACTTGAGTTATTACTTACTTAAGCCCCATTGGTAAAATGATTAGAAGTACAATTTTTGAAAGTAGAGTTTTTTTTAAAAAAAAAACTATTTACTACTTGATAATTACATTTTTAAAGTACGGTAAGACTTTAACATTTACTTAGTAAACCAATTAAAAAAATACTTTTGAAATAAAAATAATTAAAGTCATTGCATAATACTTTTAACTATCTAACCTATTAAAAATTATAATTATTATAAAGTATTCTAATAATATAATAAAATCATATTATAGCATTATAGCATAATAAGAAATAATAATATTCTAATATAATAATGATAATAATAAAATTATCATAATATTATTTTACCATTATTTTAATATATTATAGCATTTTATAATATCATTATATAAATTTTATATTATATAATATATTAATATAATATTTTTATAATTATAATAATTATATTTATTAATAATATATTTGAATAATTGATATAATATTTAAATATAGTTCCTTCGGATGAATACAATCAACAGTATGTAGGGTTCAAATCCACTAAATGCCTCATTAGTTGAACAGCTCTATGGGATAGCCTTATTTTTTGGGTTGGGCCATTAGTTAGATTTACACTATTGATTTCATTGTAGTCCTTAAATTAGAGCCAAAAAATTCAAGATGAACTCAAGTCATTATTTAGTTTAATCGAGATTAGTCCAATTCAAGCATAGACCAAATCCAAAATTTGGACCTAAATGTATACAATATTGACCCTTAATCAAATTTAATTATAACC
>UESW01004123.1:577317-660611 GCA_900491605.1 Calamus simplicifolius
ACTAAGTTCAATTACAAGCCCTATGGCCAAAGATAAAGAACAAATTCCTACAGCTAATGCAACAATCTTTATTCCATTTTCCATTCGTATGATCACTTCATCTTTCCCCAATCTTCTAGTATTTCTTATCATCTCCATATTAATACAAAAATGAGACCCACAACCGGTATCCAATACCCAAGTGGAATAAGAAGTTATAGAAGAAAACATCTCAATTATGTATGCACCTGATGCAGAAGCATCAGTATGCTTCTTTTCTTTTAGATTGCCAAATAAGCCCTGCAGTTACGCTTCTAGTGCCCATCCTTGCCACAAAAGTGACATTTTTTCTTGGCTATATTCCTTAGCCAATCAGAAAAATTAGGTCCGGTCATCTTGTTGGACTTTAGGTTACCTCTAAGGTTAATGTTCACACTCATGGTGTCTCTTACAACTATGAAGAAAATGGAACGAGTCAATTATTATGAATGCAAATCATTGATTTAATATGGTAATTTTAAAATTTTTAATTAAATCAATTACTCCCACTATTTTATCGAGCTTAATAGCCCTCTCTATTAATCTCAAAAAATTATCAAATAATTTTTTAGTGGGCTAGGACCCTCAAATTGACTTACCTTGACGTTGGCTATGGCACAACAAATCTTAGTAAGCCAAATTAAGTAGATTTGTATCAATCACATCAAATGTGACTCCTAGATCATGTAGGGGACATTGCCTTATCAATCATATCTGATGTGATCACCCTAAACACTGCCTCTAGATTAGACTGACTCTGACTATGGCCAATTATGCCAGCTAACCTAATTAAGTCAACCCATTGTTCCCCAATCAACTCCTCATAGATTCACTTGATCTTGGCTATGGCACAACAAATCTCATGCCCTAATGATTTTGTATCATGTGAACAATGGAAGGCTAATGACTTAATATTCGTGGAGGGATTTAGCGCATCTAGGTCCCATCTTGCATGTACAACATTTGTATCATGCTAGGTTACATATCTTATATGTGAATTTTAGATTAATTTTAATTAATCTAAATTTCATAAGATCCAATCTTATGATTGAAACTCCTAATCAAATTAGGATCCTGATCACTATCTAATTTAGGAACCCTAATTATGTGACCAAATCAATTGCTACCATCCTGATTAACCTTAATTGATTTAATCATTTAAAAACTTTCCTTAACAATGGCCAGATCAGCTGATCAATGGGGTCCTATTTAGTATACCCTTCGATCCCATTGAATGAGTTTTCTCATGCAGTGAACGGAGCAATTAAAAACCATGATCGCACCTTTCTAGACACCAATGTAGTTAAGCCCAATTGATTTGATCAATTATGGGATCATAGGATCAAACAATGATATGGTTAAATCTAATTTTTACTAAACCTTATCATCTATTACACATTATGATAAGATAAGATAGTGATCTTTAGGGATTTATGATAAGTGTCAAATATTTATAACAATTTATTTTAAATATTTGTCTTATCATTATCTGTTATGATAAATTTATTTTCATTATATAAAAATCCTAATTGGTCTCTATCATAACATCCCTAATATGATAACATGTCAAAATTTAAAATTTTAATTTTAATCTTGATTATCATGTTATCATGATATAATTATTTTAGATTTTAGTCACGTTATTTATCATGTCAAAATTAAATTCTAAACATGATATGTTAAATTTCAGCCTTTATGATTATGTCACACATAAATCATAATTTTTAATTTTTAACATGATCAAATCTAAATAATCCACATTTATTATTATATAATAAACTTATTGAATATTTAATCTTCATCAATATAATTATTTTAGATTTTAATCATATTATTTATCATATCAAAATTAAATTCTAAACATGATATGTTAAATTTCAGCCTTTATGATTATGTCACACATAAATCATAATTTTTAATTTTTAACATGATTAAATATAAATAATTCATGTTTATTATCATATAATAAACTTATTGAATATTTAATATTTATCAATATAATTATTTTAGATTTTAATCATGTTATTTATCATGTCAAAATTAAATTCTAAACATGATATGTTAAATTTCAGCCTTTATGATTATGTCACACATAAATCATAATTTTTAATTTTTAACATGATTAAATCTAAATAATTTACATTTATTATCATATAATAAACTTATTAAATATTTAATCTTCATCATATGGTAATATTTATATTTTATATCATATGTAAAATTTAGATCTATGTATATACAAACTAGAACTCAGGTAATCTATCAAATTAACTGAATTTGAAGCCGAGGTGGCTCTGATACCACTGTAGGGAATTTCATATATTTTATATGAATTAAATTCATATAATATGCAGCGAAAGATAAAAATAAATGTGAAGTTAATTCCCAAAGCCCAAGATCCTCAGGGAATAAATTCAGTTAATAAGAAATAACACATGATTAAATAATAGATCATACATGTATTCTTTATTGGGAATGAAGCCCAATGAAGCCGGTAAAACGATTTACCACTAGCCGTCCACGCGTCCGGCCTCTAATTGTGATCCACGCGAAGATCTTTGAATGATGTCCTTCTAGGATTGGATGATAACCTTCTTGTGAGGGTGCTAGCGCCTCTTTTCTTTTTCAATTATGTTACCGCCAAATCATTGTTGAGGTGCATCGGGCGAGAGGAGAGCTTTGCGGACCTTCAGAGGAGTGATGGGATCACCTTTGTCAGCCGAGAACCTGCAAGAAAAGTCTCGGACCGGTGGTTCCGGTGGGGGACCTCCGATGCTCAAGTCAGTGACGTGAGGAACAGAAATTTCTTATCAGTAGAGCTCGAGAAAGAGAGCCGCCCCCCATCATTGGGGGTTGGCCCTTATGTACCTATTTAGGGTCTCTCTTACCCTTCCGCGACGATAGCCAGATCCTCTCTTCTGTTAAGATCGGCTTCGTAGGTTGGCATCTGGTTGTTGGATATGTTCCGCAGATATCGGTAGATGCGTAGTATCTGTAACTGCCAGTGATCCTGGTAAAAGGTGGGCGAGTGGGCCGTATGGTAGTTGTTTTAAATCTGTTCAGCATTAGAATTTGGCTTCATGGATGGAATTGTGTCGAAGGCTGAGGCCGGAGACAAAGTTGGAGCCGAGACCGAGGCCCAGAGCCGATGCCGGGGCCGAGGCCGAGGCCAAGAGCCGATGCCGAAGCAGAGCCGATGCCCAATCCGAGAGCCGGTACCGAAGCCGAGACCAAGGTTGAGCCTTAGGCTGGGAACGAGACCGAAGCCATGGCTGGAGCCAAGACTGAGCCCGAGGTTGAAGCCGAACCGAGGCTGAGGCCGAGGTCGGGACCGAGGCTGGTGCCAAGGCCGAAGCCGAGACCGATGCTAGGAGCCAGTTGAAATTATTACCATTGCTTTGAAGGCTATGCACGCTGTTACTGTGCCGCCAGGAGCATGATCAGCCACATCAGATGCCCCCCCACCCCTGAGATGGGAGGGCACATACTCACCAGCGAAAGGGGTGTTAGTATCTGCAGTACCCCCTGATGGCTGATCTTGGTGTCATCTCTCCCGTTTAGGTTGTTAGGATTGGGCAGGATTTTCCTCGGGCGTGGAACCACGGAAAGGCGGGTGCCATCATTGCGGTGAGGTCACCGCTGTCCCTTCATAGGTGGTGTCCCTCGCATTCTGCGCACCGGGTGGGTGCCGAAGCGACCTCCAATAACAAACAGACGTGTGGCTGATTCAAAGGCCGGTGGGATGATTTGAAACACAGGTATAAAAGGGGATCGCTTTAGGTTCGGGCTGCTTCTACTGCTTTCGTCTTCCCTACTCTGACCGTTCGAACCTGTTCATCTTCTATCGTTCGAGCCTATTTATCTTCCACCACTCGAGCCCTCCATAGTTGACTTTCGATCTTCAATCTCATGTTAGTTTTGCTTCCATGGCCTCCTCATCTCGTTCATGTTTGATTTCCAGTTCCGAGGGCTATTCTCCTAACCCTTCACAACCTTCTCCTTCTCCCCCGCTTAGCTGGTCCTTGTGCTCCCTCGGAGGAGCGGTGGCCCACGGGGCAACCTCCCGTTGGAAACCGCCAGCCACCAGACGAGCTCGTGCTCAGCGCCGTCCGGCCACCGCCGGCCCCTCTTCCCTTGCGGGGCAGTCCTCCGAAAGGATTGCCTCCATCACGACTGCCCAAGAGATAATTAACTTATTTACTAAGGGCTCAATACCGAATCTCCACCGACCTTCGTCTCTACCGGCCTTTGCCTGAGGATAGAGTAACCACTTCCTACCCGGGCCGGGTTGCCCTTTATGAATATGATTTCAAGGCTGGTCTTCGCATATCCGTTCACCCATTCATATTAAACATACTAGATTGGTACTCTTTAGATTTGGCACAGCTGGTCCTGAATTCTATCCGAACCCTTGTTGGTTTCCTGGTATTATGCCATTCCCATGGGATTGAGGCTAGAATTTCACTCTTCCGCTGCTTCTACACCCTTAGAAAATAATCAGGGTGGTAGTCCTTTGCTCCCAGGCCTTCCAGATCCCTTAAATTATACCTTCCTTCCTCTATCAAAGGTTGGAAAGATAGATTTTTCTTTGCCCAAATCGATGGGGTGAGGACCGAATGGGGGGTTCCCAACACCGAGCCAAACAAGAACCCATCAGTACTTCCAAAGGACTGAGAGGCATTTGAGCAGTTGATTACTGTCGACGTCCCCTGATGCAACCAACTACTATCCAAAGAGAATCTTCGGCTAGCATGCCTTATTCCTGGTGATGGTGAGCAGTATAACCTTTTCATCCCTTCTTACTGTCCCCCCTTTTCCTCTTTTAATCTAAGTTCATTGATTCGCAGGTATGGTACCATCGCTTCAAACAATAAGAAAGACTGCTACAAAGAAGAGAAAGGCTCGAGAGGATGGGGCCCCTGCCGAGAAGAGGGCTACCAAAGTTGTCAAGGGGACTGAGGCCGTAGAGGCCTCTGGAAGAAACGAGGCTGAGGAGGAACGGCCTCGTTCTCCTTTACCTGCACCACCCCCATCTCCCATTGACTTGACAAACACCCCTCCGGAGCAGAGGACTGAAGCACCGTCACCACCGCCAGTGGCCCCCGAGGTAGAGCCGACTGACTTGGCCACGGGACCCACTCCGGAGGCCACCCCGTCCACCGAAGGGGCGGGGGCCGATGAACCTCCATAGGCCGGGGCGCCAGATGCGCAGCCGGCAGCTGAACCTGTGCCAGTTGCCACCGGATCCGCAGGGGAGGACGAGGTCGATGTTTCCTTTCAGTCGATTCTGTCGCGCCACAGTTGCTGGGTTGAACGGACGATGGCTCAAGCCTCTATGCCTAAGCTCCATAGGTTCCTCCAAAACCAAAGGACCTCTACTTTTTTCCGTGAGGCCTCTATGGCGCACCTCTGGGTAAGTGTTTTTCCGCTACCAGCCCTTTGGAACTTCGTTCCTTTGTCTAACCTGGGTGTGTTTTGGACAAGCGCTAAATTCTCTGACCACCATGAAGGACCTCTTGTCCCAGGCCGAGGCCACCATCGATCAGTCACGGGAAGACACCAACCAGGTCCGGGCCAGGGCGGACGAGGCCGAAGCCGTTCTGAAGATTGCTCAAGCTGAAGTGGCCCGGGCGCAAAGGGCCGAAGCCGAGGCCGAAGCTGCCCGATTTAGGAACTTGGCCTGGGCTGAAAAGGCAGAGGAGGCGCTGGAAGTGGCTCAGCGTAGGGCGGCCAGTGAGCTTGACAACGCTCAGGTGGCAGAGAAAAAGCAGAAGGTGGCTGAAGAGAAGCAACAAGCTACTGAAGCGGAGGTGTACCTACTGAAGCACTGACTGCACTCTGCCACCATTGAGATAGGAGTGGCCGAGTAGTGGGCTGAAAATGCCGAGAAAATCACTCGCCGGGCTGATGCTGAGCTATCCCATCTAAGGGCGGCGGTGACCGAGGCCGAGAAGAAGGCCACCGAGACCGAGAAGAAGGCCGCCGAGGCCGAGAAGAAGGCCACCGAGGCCGTAGAGGATTTCAGGAAGTCCGATACCTTTGACAAGGTGCTGGCCAAGACAACAGTATTTGCGTATGATGGCGGCTTCCAAGATTGCAAGGAGAAAATACGGAGACTCTACAGCCTCGAGGGAATCAAAGAGTTGATGCCGGACGAAGTTCCTGAGGATGATAACTCAGCTCCGATCAAGCCTTGAATTTTCCTTTTATTGTATCAAGTCCGACTTGATCGGCAATTTTGTAGGCTCGATTTATCATTAATGAAAACTCTTTTGATTCAAGTTGTCGTTTAATTCACACCATAGCCAGCAAGTTTTCTAGCGAATAGGATAACGCGAGTAGGCCGTGTGAGTCCATCCTAGGGAATAGTTGAGGTCGATACGAAGGCTGTAAGAGAGTAACGTGCCGACGCGAAGCAAGTTTAGGGAAGGCATTGGGCTAGAATACCCCCAGTCCAGCTTGAGGGCCAATATGACTTCTGATTAGAATGTCGAAACGAAGCTAAGCGAAGTGCTATTGCGTGACCGGGCCACTGCACTGACACGAAATCCAACCATATCGAGGTGGAGTCGGGTTTCAAGTGCCAACGCAAAGTTGGGCTTCGGACGCTGACGCGGAGTCGGGCTCCAGGTATCGACGCAGGATCGGGCTTCGGATGCCGACGCGGAGTCGGGCTAAGTGCCGACACGGGGTCGAGCTTAGGTGCCGATGGAAGGTCAGGCTTTGGTGCCGACACGGAGTCGGGCTTAGGATGCCGACGCGGAGCCAGGCTTAGGTGCCGACGTGGAGTCGGGCTTCGGGCGTCGACGCGAGGTCGGGCTTAGGTGCCGACACGGAGTCGGGCTTCGGGTGCCAATGCGGAGTCGGGCTTAGGTGCTGACGTGGAGCCGGGCTTAAGTGCTAACGCGGAGCCAGGCTTCGGGCGCCGACATGGGGTCGGGCATAGGTGCCGATGCGAGGTTGGGCTTAGGTGCCGATGCAGAGTCAGGCTTAGGATGCCGACGTGGAGCCGGGCTTAGGTGCTGACGCGGAGTTGGGCTTTGGGTGTCGACGCGTAGTCGGGCTTAGGTGCCGACGAGGAGTTGGGCTAAGTGCCGCAGGGTCAGACTTAGGTGCTGATGCGGAGTCGGTCTTAGGTGCCGACATGGAGTCGGGCTTCACGTGCCGACGTGGAGTCAGGCTTCAGGTGCCGACACAGAGTCGGGCTTAGGTGCCATCGTGGAGTTGGGCTAAGTGCCAATGCGGGATCGAGCTTAGGTGCTGACGCGGAGCCAGGCTTAGGTGCCGTCGCGGAGTCGAGCTTCAAGTGCCATCGCGGAGTCGGGCTTCAAGTGCCAACGCGAGGTCGGGCTTCAAGTGCCGACGCAAGGTCGGGCTTAGGTGCCGATGGAGTCGGGCTTCAAGTGCCATCACGAGGTCGGGCTTCAAGTGTCGACGCAGAGTTGGGCTTAGGATGCTGACGTGGAGTCGGGTTTAGATGCCGACGCGGAGCCGGGCTTCGAGTGCCGACACAGAGTTGGGCTTTGGTGCCGACGAGGAGTCGGGCTTCTCGTGCCGACGCGGAATTGAACTTTAGATGCCGACGCGGAGTCGGGCTTCAGGTGCCAACGCGGAGTCAGGCTTTAATTAAGAAGCAGGATCACTTAAAGACACGTGTTAGTGAGAATGAATGTTACTCTAGTAGACATGCTCAAATTAGGGACATTAACAAACTATTGATAGTACCGACGTAGGTTGTCTGCGTTCCAAGTGCGGGGGAGAGGCTTCCCATCCAACCCCTCAATTTTGTACGCTCCATGATGGAGTGCCTCTACGACTCGATAGGGTCCTTCCCATTTCGGCACTAGCTTACCTCCTTTCGTCGGCTTTGAAACTTTGGCTCGTCTGAGAACTAGGTCTCCTGGCAAGAATGCCTTGGGGCGGATGCGAGCATTGTAATACTTGGCCATTCGCTGTCGGTAAGCTACCATCTGGAGTCGTGCTCGGTTTCGTAGTTCTTCCACTAGGTCGAGGTCGGCCCACAACTGATTTGGGTTGTCCTCCTCGCTGTACAACTCCATCCGGGGGCATGGGACACCTATCTCCACAGGTAACAGCTTCGGACCCAAAGACTAGGCTGAAGGGAGTCTCTCCGGTGGGGGCTCGCAGTGTTGTGTGGTAGGCCCACAGCACATTGAGGAGCTCCTCCACCCACCGTCCTTTGCAGTCATCTTGCCGGGCTCTAAGTTATTGAACGATAATGCGGTTGGTTACCTTAGCCGCGCCGTTGGTCTGGGGATGCCCTACTGAGGTGAACCGTTGATGGATACCTAGCTCGACGCAGAATCCTCGAAAGGGGGCGTTATCAAACTGTTGGCCATTGTCGGTGACAAGGGTGTGCGGCAGTCCGAACCGGCATACTATAGATTTCTAGAAAAAAGATCTCACCTTGCCCTCAGTGATCTTGGCGAGTGCTTCAGCTTCGATCCACTTGGTGAAATGGTCGACGGCTACTAGCAAAAACTTGTGATGACCGGAGGCTGGAGGGAATAGTCCCAAGATGTCCATACCCCACTGGGCGAAGGGCCAAGTTGCAACCAAGGGGGTCAACTGAGACGTCGGCTGCCGCTGGATGTTGGCATGACGTTGGCAACTATCGCACCTCTTGACGAGCTCGGACGCGTCCTCCCTTATTGTTAGCCAGTAGTATCCTTGCCGCAGGGCTTTGTACACCAGGGCTCTGCCCCCCAGGTGACTTCCACATATGCCCTCTTGGATTTCCCGCAGGATGTAATCCGCTTCCATGGGGCTAACACATTTGAGAATCGGGTACGAGAACGACCTCCGATAGAGCTTTCCTTCCATCATCATAAACTTCGGGGCCCACCGCTTGAGCAGCTTAGCCTCAGTCGGGTCTTCAGGGAGGGTGCCGTCGGTAAGGTACTAGATATAAGCGTCCATCCAAGAGGGCTCCTGCTCGATCGGCAGGGTTTCTTCTATTGCTTCGATGCTTGGGATTTTTAGATGCTCTACGTAGGTCCTTTCCAAAATCCCGTCAGCTGAGGTGGCTAGTTGGGACAAAGCGTCAGCTCTGGTGTTCTCCCTCTGAGGAATATAGCTGACGCTAAAGTAGGCTAAGGGAGATGATTGTGACTGCACCATACTTAAGTAACGGGACATAGTAGGATCCCGCGCCTCGTACTTCCCTTTGATTTTGCCGGTGACTAGCTGGGAGTTAGTGAATACTCTAAGGCTTTTCACCCCAATCTTTAGAGCCAATCTTATCCCAGATAGTAGGCTTCATACTCAGCATGATTGTTGGTGGCTGAAAAGAGAAAACGGAGGGCGTACTCGGTTACAACTCCATCTGGACTAGCCAAGATGAGGCCCGCTCTGCTCCCTTGGGAATTTGACGCTCCGTCCACCTGAAGGATCTAGTCATCTTCTCTTTCGGTTCCAGGACCCAAGGGGTTTGCATGGGACTCTTCTGGTTGCCCCTCAGCCCAAGTGCACTCGATCAAGAAATCTATCAAGACTTGAGACTTCATGGCCGACCTAGGACGAACGATAGGTCAAATTCTTCCAGCTTGAGTGCCCACTTCGCCAACCGGCCAGAGTGTCAGGACGAGAGAGGATCGCCTTAAGTGGTTGGTCTATGACTACCACGATCGGATGAGCTTGAAAATAAGGTCGGAGGTGCTGGGCAGAAACAATCAATGCGAAAATAATCTTCTCGACTCTCGAATATCTGGTCTTCATGTTGTGAAGTACCTTGCTGGTGTAGTACACTGGCTTTTGAGTCTCATCGGTGTCCATGCGAACCAGCACGAAGCTGACAGCTTCGAGAGAGGCCGTGAGGTATAGAAAAGTTCTTCCCCACCCCTCGGCTTGGACAGCAGTGGCGGGGTGGATAGAAACTCTTTCAATCCCTTGAAGGCCTCCTGGCACTCCCTTGTCCACTCGAAGCCGTTGACTTTGCGCATTGCCTTAAAGAAAGGTAAGCATCTCTCTGTGGACTTGGACGGAAAACGGCTCAAGGCCGCCACCCTTTCAGTCAGGCATTGGACTTCGTTTTTGTTAACCGGAGACCTCATGTCTAAAATGGCTCGGATCTTGTCAGGGTTTACTTCAATCCCACGTTGCGTCATCATGAAACCCATGAACTTGCCTGCTGTTACCCCGAAGGAACACTTGCGGGGGTTCAGTCTCATCTGATACTGACAGAGGTTGCCAAAGGTTTCCGCCAGGTCAGCAATGTGATCAGTGGTATGGGTGCTTTTGGTCAGCATATTGTCCACGTACACCTCCATGTTGCGCTCGATCTAGTCTTCAAAGATCTTGTTCATTAGCCATTGGTAAGTGGCTCCAGCGTTCTTTAGTCCAAATGGCATCACCTTATAACAGTATATTCCCTTCTCCATTATAAATGAAGTAGCTTCCTTGTCAGCTGGGTCCATCCTGATTTGGTTGTACCCCGAGAAGGCATCCATGAAGCTCAAGGTTTCATGTCCGGACGTAGCATCCACCAACTGATCAATCTGAGGCAACGAGAAGCTATCCTTGGGGCATGCTTTGTTGAGGTCAGTGAAGTCCACGTACATCCTCCAGCTTCTGTTAGCCTTACGACCATCACGACATTGGTTAGCCAATCGGGGTAATGGACTTCTCGAACGTGGCCCATCGCTCCAGCTTGCGGATCTCCCCGTCTATGGCCAGCTATTAGTCTAGGGCGAAGCTTCTCTTCTTCTGCCAGACAAATCGGATCCTGGTTTGATGTTGAGTTTGTGAGTGATTACCTCCTCAGGAATGCCTGGCATGTCGGAGGACGACCACGCAAAGATGTCGTAGTTCGCGCATAAGAAGGCAAGGAGTTGATCACGTGCTTCCTCCGGAAGTAAGGCCCCAAGCTGGATGGCTCTCGTTGGGTCTTCTCCCAATGGGAAGGTTAGCAGATGCTCAGCCGGCTCTCCCCTTTTTTCCAAGTCTCAAGGGTCGAATGGCTCGGGCGGTGGCCGGCATCAACTCTTGCGGACTAGGGGCCAAGTGATAACAGAGCGGTAATGGGTTCTGTTCTCCCCTCATCTCTCCAACTTCTTCATTGGTAGGGAACTTTACAAGTAACCTTTTAGTAGAAATGATAGCATCCAACAAGTTCAAACCAGGCCTCCCCAGGATAGCATTATAGGCCAGTGGGACCCGAACCACCAAGAAATTTATGACAACCGTGCTCTGATGCGGCGGAGTCCCGGCTGTGACAGGGAGGGTAATATCTCCTTCGACCCTTACCGAATCTCCGGTGAAGCCCATCAAGGGTGTGGTGACGGGTCGAAGAGAAGAGTTAGGCAGATTCATCCGAACAAAAGCTTCGTAGCTCAAAACATCAACAAAACTTCCACTGTCTACTAAAATTCTATTTACAGGGTGTTTGGCTATTGTCATAGACACGACGACACTGTCGCTATGTTTGTTAATTACCCCATCCAAATCCTTTCTAAAGAAAGGAATTACAGAATCTAACCCCTCATGCTGCCTTTTTGAATTGTTGCCTACCCTCCAGAAAATCATAGCTATTGTCTTTTCCGTCGGGGTGTTGTCCATGCCAATCTGAGGCACGGGAGGCACCGACAGGCCCGGGGCAGTGGGGTTTCCTCTTCGGACGAACTTGCCTAAGTGACCTTGTTGGACAAGTTCTTCAATGGCCTTCTTCAATAGGTGACAGTCTTCAGTATCATGATCGTAGTCTCTGTGATACCGACAGTAGAGTTCCTTGCTGTGGGGAACCCCTGGCTTTATGGGGGTGGGTGCCGAAAGTAGGGCTCATCCTCGATCTCTAACAGAATGTGAGATACTGGAGCGAGGAGAGGAGTGAACTGCTCCTTGGGAATGAGCGTTTGAGGCCGGTTATCTGGGCAACGAGGTGGCTCAGACTTTCTGGATCGTCCTCCCGCAGGTTTCGTAGATATTGGCTTCTTGTTGGAACCTTTGTCGGCCTCCCTCCTGGAAGAATCTGCTTTGTTAGCATGAATATACTTCTGCGCTCGGCTCAACAATTTGATGTAGGAGCTGGGAGGCTTTTTGTCCAGGGAGTAGGCAAATCTGGAAGGATGAAGCCCTCGCTTTAGGGCTAAAGTGGCTATGGAATCCTCAAGGTTATAAACCTCGAGCGCGGCTTCCTTGAATCGAGCAACGAAGTCCTTCAAGGTTTCGCCGCTCCTTTGCTGGATGGCGAACAGGCTATTAGCAACCCAAGGGATCTTCCGACATGCATCAAAGTGGGCCAGAAAAGATCGTTCGAGTTGCCTGAAAGAGTTGATACTGCGTGGTGGTAAATGGGAATACCACGCATGCGCCTCCTTCCAAAGCGTGGCCGGGAAGGCCACGTAGAGAAGAGAGTCCGTTGCCCCCTGGACTTGCATGAGGACCTTGTAGCTCTCCAAGTGATCCAGAGGGTCCGTCATGTCATCGTATGGGTCCAACTGGAGAAGACGGAACCGAGGTGGGACCGGCTCCTCCATAATGTAGCGGGAGAGCGGGGGACGGTGGTCATAGTCTGTCCAGTGGGGGTTGGCAATCCGGCGGCTAAGCTCCTCCAACCGCTGATGATACTCATCCAACCGCTGCTCAGCCCGATGAGCGGTCCTCCTGTTGGTGTCTTCTTTCGAGGAGTTGGAAGATGAAGATGGGGAAGGCTGCCGGTGCAAGGAGTGCATGTGCCTTGGTTCTTTCTCACCATGCCACCCGCGAGAGCGGTCGGAATGGAGGGAAAGAGATCATCATCGCTTGAAAGTCTCTCGGCGACGAGGCTTTGGGGGCAAGTGGTGGGAGGCCTCAGGAGGGGTCCTGCCCCGATGAGGTTGACTGGCTCCATGGCCCTCCATATGTGGCGAAGGGGGTTGAGGTGGCATAGGCATGGTGGCGGAGCCTTGCTCCTATAGTCCCCGCACTGACGCTATCAAATCTTGCACCTGCTGAGTCAGGGCATCGAGCCGATCAGCCCGGCTAGCCTGCGGTTGTGCGGGAGGCTGAATAGGGAGGTTGGCCTCCGATTATTCAGCCCGCGGGAGGCATCCCGCGGCCTGGCTGGTGGAAGCTTCCTGAGCTCGCGTCGTCACTATCGTCTTCCTTGCAAAGGTCATAGGGTCGCAGATGCATGGGGGTAAACATCTGTCTGCCATGCCCCCTAACTGGCGCGCCAATCTGTTGCCGCCAAATCACTGTTAAGGTGCATCGGGCGAGAGGAGAGCTTTGCGGACCTTCAGAGGAGTGATGGGATCACCTTTGTCAGCCGAGAACCTGCAAGAAAAGTCTCGGACCGATGGTTCCGGTGGGGGACCCTCCGACGCTCAAGTCAGTGACGTGAGGAACAAGAATTTCTTATCAGTAGAGCTCGAGAAAGAGAGCCTCCCCCCCTCGTTGGGGGTTGGCCCTTATATACCTATTCAGGGTCCCTCTTACCCTTCTGCGATGACAGTCGGATCCTCTCTTCTGTTAAGATCGGCTTCGTAGGTTGGCGTCTGGTTGTTGGATACGTTCCGCAGATATCGGCAGATGCGTAGTATCTGTAACTGCCCGTGATCCTGGAAAAAGGTGGGCGAGTGGGCCACGTGGTAGTTGTTTTAAATTTGTTCAACATTAGAATCTGGCTTCATGGATGGAATTGTGTCGAAGGCTGAGGCCGGAGCCGAAGTTGGAGCCGAGACCGAGGCCTAGAGCCGATGCCGGGGCCAAGGCCGAGGCCAAGAGCCGATGCCGAAGTGGAGAGCTGATGCCGAATCTGAGAGCTGGTATCGAAGCTGAGACCGGGGTCGAGCCTTAGGCTGGCAACGAGACCGAAACCAGGGCTGGAGCCAAGACTGAGCCCAAGGTCAAAGCTGAAGCCGAGGCTGAGGCCGAGGTCGGGACTGAGGCCAAAGCCGAGGCCGAGGCCAAAGCCGAGCTGAGGCCGGTGCCAAGGCCGAAGCTGAGACCGATGCTTGGAGCGGTTGAAATTATTACCATTGCTTTGAAGGCTGTGCACGCTGTTACTATGCCGCCAGGAGGCGTGGCTAGCCACATCAAATTGATTTCCCAAATCAAGAAAAATTTCTTGATCAAGATCAAATCTTGATCAATCAAGAGAGAGAAAAGGACATCCTAGAAAGAGAAAGAACGTTTTAGAGAGAGAAAATAGGTATTAGGCATCCAAGAGAGAGAGAGAAGGGAGGAGTTCGGCGTGTCTCTCGAAGAGGGTATCTCTTTCCTTTTTATACATAAAAAGGAGGTTGTGTGGTTCCATAAAAAGGGGGGTTTTGTTTCAACCACCTAACCATTCAATCATATGAAGTTGATAACAAATTATCCTAACAAATTTAGGATATTTGTTATAACAAATTATCCAAACAAATTTAGGATATTTGTTATAACAAATTATCCAAACAAATTTAGGATATTTGTTATCATGATAATGTTAGGATTACAACCACCAAACCACATCCCTAAAAAATAGGAAACTGGTTATCTCATGAAACCAACGTTGCAACCTTGAATTGGCTTTATGATGATGCCCCAAATCATGGGGTTCCCTCCTCCATGATTGAAGATGGGTCATGTCCATCACATGGGCATGGATCCATCCTCCACATAGCACGATCTTAGCCCTCGGTTTAATTGGGTTTCCATGAATCAAATCATGCCATCATATGGACTCAATTAAATACCACATTTTTAATCTCAATTAATCTAAGCCATCCATCATATGGATCAAGCCTAATTAATGGATTTCATATGTACATCATATGTACAAAAGGTCTCTCTCTTGAACACAAAATTCTTTTCTCTAGGATGAATCCTATTCATCAATTTCATGTTCTCTCATTAAAATTGAGTCAAACCCAACCCTAATTAATTGGTCATCTAATTTGAATTAAGTCTAACTTAATTCTCATTTTAACTTCATCCAAAATCTTCTTAATGCGTGTGACCCATTAGGTCCCTTGACACGTTGGTAATAATCATATCCCTAATATTGACCCTAAGGATGACTTGATCAACACCTTGTCCAAGTCAATTCTTTAACCAAATCAACTCTTTGATTAAGTCAAAGAATCCGTGATTATAGATTATGAGCAGCCTCTAGCAAAGCATTATGACCATCCAAGTATTAAGGGTTTATTGACGTGGTCATCAACACCTGTCCATAAACGATTACCGTACGATTCAATCCCTTCGTCATATATCCCAGATCAATCAGTGGTATGGAATGTGTCAACCATGTAATTGATCTTTGTTTACTTGATCTTAGAAAAATTGACTCATGAATTAGAACTTCGAAACCATTTCGAATTCCAACTCAACCTTGCAAGGATTTAACAGTCAATTTAATCCATCAAGTGGCCATGGGATATAACCCTTTCTATCAAGAAAGACGAATCCTATCTTGATCAAACACCACCTTCATATGCTTCATGTCATACCCAATCGACACCATATTTGCCATCCGTGGCTAGAGCGACGCTTGCATATCGTCAAAGCATGATATTCCATATATGAGGTACAATGAAGATCTCAAGTCAAAGGATCACTCGCACCACCATCATCAGAGATCAACCATCGACACTATATAGAATATCCATATGGAATCTCTATGTGGGTCATCTAATGCATCGTTACAATAACGAACATCCACACACTATATCCAAGTATCTTCATACTTCAGCTTGCAAGATCAGCTACTCACCACAAGGATGAAGATATGCAATGTGTGCTAGTCTCAACGGCGTTCGACAGTGTCCAATCATGTCTATGCATCGACTAGGGAAGTTTAAAGAATCAAACCATAATGTGCAATTTTGGATCTCACAATTTGTAATCTCTATTACAAATTCCATATGTACAGTTCGCATTCTTTTGGACTTTATCTCACATATTAAATATATCTTATATATATATATATATTACATCCAGATAGATAAAGAAACCAATAAATTTGATTTGCATTCATAAAGAAATATGTACAAATTAGCATCTAATCCGATTGAATATAGGGTACACACTAACAGTTGGCACAGTCAATCAATAAAAAAACTCTATCATCATATAAGCTTCTTGGTCTTCTACAGAACTAGAAGTAGTTTGTAATTCTAGCCTATACTTCTTTCAAAAAGGGGTATCTAAGAAATAGATGCGGGCATGCTCCACCTAAGCTCTATAAGGTTGAGTTATTTCAACTTTTCTAGTACAACCGTTTTCTATACAGTTCTATAATATAAGGCCAAAGGGTACCCCCACGGTTTAGAAAGTTATAGAAGAAGTTAACTAATTAAACTTCATGACAATTGAGTTTCTATCAACCATCCTATTTGTCTTAATAGAAAAGATAGCTTTCAGAAGATCAATTAGCCAACAATGTTCAATACAAGTAAGGAGACTCAAGATTTTTAGTTTTAATCTTAACCATGTCTAACTTCATCATTCTTTCATTGCGATATTTGACTTGAAAGCCCTAACGTAAAGGATAAGAAAAAGGTAACAAATTGGGCTAAGCCCTAAACAAGAATCCTCTCACAGAAGTGTAGCACTAAAATCCTTAGAGAATTCAATTCATACCTTTTCACACCATTGAAAAAGAATAGGAGACTTTTCTAACTTTAATCCTCAGCTTCTACCTTAAATAGTAAGCTTGATTGATGAATTTCTTTTATAATGCTAAAAGCCTATTAATGAGTTTTCAAGCCCATTTTGCTAGAAGGCCTTTATTTATGTTTTAAAGTTCTGAATGCTTAGCCTTGCAAATAGAATTTTCAAACCACTGATGGTGTCCTTTTCTTTTCATAAGAAAGCTTTCTTGATCTGATTAATTTTGCCACCACCTAGTTGAGTAATTTTATATATATATATATATATATATATATATATATATATATAGGTAGGAAGGAAGAGTCAAGAGAAATAAGTTGATCAATATGAGTTTACCTCTAATGAATAGATAATTTCCTTTCTAAAAGGCCAATCTGAAGCTCACCTTTTCAATTAATGGCAACTAGGCTTGTTTAGGAGGGTTTTATCGTAAAGAGAGAGGCCCAAGTAAGTAAAATAAAAGTCTTATCTAATGAATTTTTAAAAGTTACCCTGATTTCTATCTTTATTTTTATTTAAGCTTTTCAAACCCATTCTGCTGACCGTTAATCGTTGAGATTGGCCTTTCTATCTTCGTTACCATCTCTAGTCATCTTGCATTATTAAGCTCTGGGGCATACAAATTCTGCGTGGTTCCTCAAGCTTCTGACGCAATAACAGTTTTGTACAAGTTAATTTGTGATTCTGTATTTGTAAGTGTAGTTTGTATGAAGGATATGAATGGATTAGTTTCACATGGAATAACTAGAGAATTGAATACTTATTTATGTATATTGGTGGACTCTTTCTCTTGTGGATGAGTTGGGCCTAAATAACTTGGGCATATAATATATTTAAAGTCAAAGATGAGCACTTGGGCACTTGGGTCATCTTGGGCATGAAAGTCAATCAAGCCGATTTTTTTTTTTTTTTGCAGTTAATTCCTGCGGTTCTTTTTTTTGAAATAATTTTCGGTTATGTCCAAAAGACGTATCTCTTGACCAACCGTTTTAAATTCTTTATAAAGATAAGGATATTCTCAACAGAAGATTATCGCTTGCAAACGATAATATTGGATTTGTTGTATCCTGAAGTGTTTTTGCGGATTCCCATTACAATCTATAGTGGGGGCAAATAAACTCTAAAAGGAAAGTGTTCATTCACGTCTCAAATTCCAGATTCCCCGTACAGTTCTCTATAACAGTATTAACTCAAAATCTTTTCAAGTAGGTTGGTCACAAATTGGCTGACATAAGTTGAGCAATAAGCTGCACAGGCTCAACTTGCAGGATGGAAGGGATCATCCAGCTCAAGCCAAGCTTGGTAACATAGCTCAGGACCTGAGGTCACTTGTCTCAATGATGAGAATGAGTTTCTGATCAAATTAGGAAAAGTTCTTCTGTACCGTGCATGATGCAGGAGAGTGCATGGTGTAGGAGAACTGATTGGCCATGCACACATGTGATGCGCAAAAGAATAAAATTATTTTTGGTTATGCGTGGCTATATATGCTACGATCAATCATTATGTATGATGCACGCAACCTGCATCTTGTGCGATGCACAAAGACCTTTTCATCAAATTAAGTTAAGCTTCTTTTTGTCATTGCATTCCCAAAAGGTCAAGCTTGATTTATTTATGGTTGAAACTTTAGAATATGCAGCGTAGGAGCGCGCATATCGTGCATATTGATTGATCGTGCGTATACAATGTGTGAAAAAATAAAAATATTATTGACATATGTTGCATGCATGCATGATCAATCACCAAATATGATACATACAGTGCACAAAGACCTTTTCTTTGAAAAAATCTTGTAACCGATTCTCGCCCAGCTTTTCTATTCATAGTCCCCCTTCATTTGCTGTCTCACAAGTGGGGCTGTGAAAATGCATATCTTATAGATAATTTTAATTTAAAAATGCTAAGACCATTCATTTTAGGAGCATGGTGCATGCCCTGCAAGTGTGTGACATTCATTTTACTTTTCATATAGTGATATATAATAAAAATTATTAGAGGCTTGCTTCAAGTAATTTTTAAGCTGACTAATTCTTCATCAATTTCATGCTCCAAATAATGAACCATGAGAACGCAATACCACCGCACCAAGAGAAGAATGGAATCATAAAGTATCCCTAACGAAATAGAAACAAAACACAGCTTTTAAAATTATGTTTTACATTTAAATTTTTGAAAGCATAATTATATTCTAAAAAATCTTAAAATTTTGTTTTATTATCATGACCATTTTGTTTATTAAAAAATATAATTCTAATAATCATAGAAATTTAACCATTATCATAATATCATATTAGAGGATACAAATAACTTTTTAACCACAATTTTCTTAGCACATAGAATTGTGATGCATCTATTTTTATTGGCAAACTTGCCCTTTTTTTTTTTTTTTTTTTTTGTACAAAAGCGGGCGATCACACTAACCTAGTGCGAGTCAGCCCAGAAAGGTCCGAATACAAAAATTGCTGTAAAATAGATGGACAGGGATCGCTCGGCTTCCAATACCACGATCCATCATGCTGGGCCACAAAGGACGCTACCCAGTCCGCCGCCGAATTGGCTTCTCGATAAATATGGCGAATCCGGGTACAGACGACCTTGGAAAGGCTGGAACGAATGTCTGACAGAATCGGGTTAGTAGGATCAGAATGACAGTTCTCCTTCTGCAACCAGGAAATAACCGCCAGGGAATCACCCTCAATGACAATCCTATGGGCCTGTAGAGTCCTGACAGCATAAGAAATGCCCGCCCAGGCCGCATACAGCTCAGACATCAAAACGGAGGAGTCAATGGATCCAAAACCTCCCGCTTCCAGAAGCTCTCCCTGAGGGTCACGGACAAGGAAACCAGAACCAGCCGCTCTGCCACGAACACTGCCATCAAAATTGATTTTGACGAACCCTGAAGAAGGGGGATCCCAAGAGATAAGCACCGAATGACAATTCGCTGCCGAAACAGCAGGGGATCCCCAGAGGTCAGAGACATCAGAATCAACCCGAGCACAGACCATGACCAATGAACCAACCCTTTAACACCAGAGAATGGTCCAAATGTTTTCCATTCCACACCACACGTACGTGTCATGGCTTCAAGGCCGTTTGCGTTCGTTTTCGCAGTGAGCCGCGAGCACGCTCTCCAACCATTAAAATTGAGGCTGAGGCGCACTTTATAGGCGGCCCGCACAGCTAGCACGCGTTTTAAATAAGTGATAGACTACTACTTTACACTACTCCCAAAGAGCAGTAGATATTTTGCACAGCTTAAGCATTCCGTTGAATAAAGACGAGAATACTGTAGTATATAAAATAATATTATTTATTGAGAAAATACTGTAGCATGTACGATATTTTTTTTTAAATAATATTTTGATACAGAAAATTAGATCAATGAAAATAAAAATAATAATAATAAATATCTTATTTATCATGCGTATCCATGAGAGTAAACGGACGATGAACATATGCATGCTATGTGTTTCATTGATAAATTTTTAAATTTGGCTTCATCGATTTGTATTAAGCTTGGTTCCTATATGCATGAACTTTTTAACAACTATTCAATCAAGCAAAAAAAAAAAGCAACACATATATAAGAAAAAATAAAATTAATTATATTTTTTTATGTAAAATTAAAAAAATTAATTAGTTTTATAAAAAAGAAATTAAATATTAAAATATACTAAATTTTTAAGGCATTGTAATGGTGGACGAGGACGGGCAAGCCACCCTCTTCATAAATAAAACAAGAACAAAAGATCTGAAATGCTTCGATTTATCCCAGGGATGAGGTGAGGTCCAAACAATCTACCTCGGAATGTACAAATCATCCATGGGCATCGGAAATATTGCTTCGATTTATCCAAGGGATGAGGTGACGTCCAACATTCTACTCTGGAATGTACGAATCACTCATGGGCACCGGAAAGGTCTGGGATGCTTCAATTTATTCAAAGGGATGAGGTAAGATCTAAACATTCTTTTTTGGAATATGCAAATCACCCATGGGCATAGGGTTTAAAAAAACAAAAAAAATCTGCATGGCTCATGGTATAAAAAATTTTGCATATTGATTCGCATCGAAGATTATGCTATTCAGACATGACAAACTCTCGTGCAGATCAATTAACATGAGCAATGCGAAATTTTTTGCATCGCTTACGATGCAAAAAGTATTTTTTAGAATAAATTGATTAGACATGGAGTGAGAGGCCATGATAAAGAAGTTTCACCCTTGGTTGCCCTTTTGTCCTAGTGTCCCTTTTCAAAAAAATTGAGCTAGGCTTGGGTCACCATCAACCGAGACCTACTTGATTAGCAATTTTGAGAGCTTGAGAACCTTGGACCTCTATCTTAAAATCTAATCATCCCCTTCACTTAAGATCTAGTAGCGATTTAGCTTCTGGGTTGGGATGCCTCAAGTTATGTTTAAGTCCCCATCATTTGTGAGAATAAAATAAAGCTAGGTGCAGAAACTTCGCTTAGCATTACTGCAAATGCGCAAATGAAGGACTCCAGTTAGAGGTTTTGAGAACGAGACCGAAACCAGGGCTGGAGCCAAGACTGAGCCCGAGGTCAAAGCCGAAGCCGAGGCTGAGGCCGAGGTCGGAACTGAGGCCAAAGCCGAGGCCAAGGCCAAAGCCGAGGCTGAGGCCGGTGCTAAGGCCGAAGCCGAGACCGATGCTTGGAGCCGGTTGAAATTATTACCATTGCTTTGAAGGCTGTGCACGCTGTTACTATGCCGCCAGGAGGCGTGACCAGCCACATCAAATTGATTTCCCAAATCAAGAAAAATTTCTTGATCAAGATCAAATCTTGATCAATCAAG
This sequence comes from Calamus simplicifolius, assembly GCA_900491605.1. Lineage (NCBI taxonomy): Eukaryota > Viridiplantae > Streptophyta > Magnoliopsida > Arecales > Arecaceae > Calamus > Calamus simplicifolius. The sequence continues at coordinate 598,754 of UESW01004123.1, forward strand.
AGAGAGAAAAGGATATCCTAGAAAGAGAAAGAATTTTTTAGAGAGAGAAAATAGGTATTAGGCATCCAAGAGAGAGAAGGGAGGAGTTCGGCGTGTCTCTCGAAGAGGGTATCTTTTCCCTTTTTATACATAAAAAGGAGGTTGTGTGGTTCCATAAAAAGGGGGGTTTTGTTTCAACCACCTAACCATTCAATCATATGAAGTTGATAACAAATTATCCTAACAAATTTAGGATATTTATCCTAAAATCTAATCATCCCCTTCACTTAAATCTAGTAGCAATTTAGCTTTTGGGTTGGGATGCCTCAAGTTATGTTTAAGTCCCCACCATTTGTGAGAATAAAATAAAGCTAGGTGCAGAAACTTTGCTTAGCATTACTGCAAATGCGCAAATGAAGGACTCCAGTTAGAGGTTTTGAGATATGGCTAAACTAAGACGTGGTGTTTTGAGTAATGACATACACTTTATGAAATATGTGAACTTTATCGTAACATGTTCAAAAATACTGTATGTGCTTAAGGACTAATTAGAAAGTAAATGAATCTCATCTTTCTTCCTTCCTATATAATTCTTGAATCATTAGTTTGATCTCAATAATATCTTATTTGTCTTTTGACTATTCACAAAGTGAAGAGTTTATGTTGGCTAAATTAGTATGTTACCTATAATCATGATTGATTTGATCCAATAGGACATTATCAAAAAAGCAATTAACTTAGATCCAAATGACGTTTGAGTAAAAGAAAGATGAATTTGGATTTATACTATTTACTTAAATTCATTAGCTTGCTAGTTACATTATTTGATGAAGCCGGATATAATTATGGAAACATGTGAAGTTAAAGGGTGATTCACTATGAATCTCTTGAAAGATTAAGAGATACTTCATTTGGTGTAACTAAATGAGTCTGGGATATAATAATATGCTTTATATCCACTACCTTTATTTTGTTTTTAGGAGTAACATCTCTATCTTGACCCAAATAAGTTTTTAGTTGGTTGCTCCCAAGTGCAAGTATATTCATCAATCGCATGACTTACTAGTCTATATAAACAGGAGTCAGGATTTGGCAGTGTGATAAATGCTTGATTATGCATATCATGTATGAGTAAAATGTTACAGATTAGGATTGAGTGTCTTAAGAGGGCAACCCCATGCCCATGCCCATCACAAAGAGTAGTAATTATTAGTTAGTTATTATCAATCTTTCATGACAAGGAAAACTTTCTTATAGCTTCCACTACAGCCTCCCTTGTAAAAAAACAAGGGGATCAAAAGTAGAAGAATCCATGTAAGAAGTTTCTTCTCCTCTTTCCTATCATCACTAATCCAAAGAGACTTTTTGATTGTGACCGAGTATTTTTGTTTCATCTATAAATAGATTCTTAGCTACAAAATCATGTCATATAAATGGATTCTTAGCTACAAAATCATGTCATTCATCTAGGCAACAGAGAATGATCAAAAACATAACCAAGAGCCTAGAACAAAGAATCCTTGCCGAAGTAACAAATGTTCTCACAACATAGATCGCATGCTTTTCAATGGTTTTCCATCAATCTTTTTCTGGTTGAATAGATGACTTTTTTCTGCCATTAATTACAAGCAGGAACTTGACAAGAATGTAGCTTCAAGTAGTGGACATGTTCAATCGTATAGTTTCTGTGAGATTTAGTGCAGTAGGTTTCAAAGCTTAAGCAACTGAAGTTGCCCAAATTAACATGTTGCCAACCAGGCTTTTGGAGCTTCTCCATAGCATGAACTATAGAGAATCTTTTGGAGGTTGTCTAAGTTCACTTTCTTTCCACATATTTGTGGATGATCTGCTCTGGTTGTATTATCCTTTTTATTTCTGACAAAGCTAAACTTTGTTATATAAGATTACCAATTCAAATTAAATATCATTTGCCTCTATTATAGTTTATTCTTTATATTCAACAAGACAAAATTTCAGTCCTGCCTATTTTGAGAATTATAGACAAAATGATTAAAAAAAGAATTTATTGTGATTTTCCTTCACAAAATACTAAAGCAATCCAAAAACCAATTAGAAAAAATGTATTGGCAAATACTTAGTATTATCTTCTACTGTTTAATATTGCTCTTCTAGGTTGATTTTAATTTAGCAAAGGTGTGGGGCTTGAATGTCATCAATGTGAATGTTGAATGGATGATGACACATAAAAATAGATAATAATTAATACGTTGCTTAAACTACAACTTTATTGGTCAAGCATCGTCCCTCTCTCTCTCTCTCTCTCTCTCTCTCTACCTACACATAAGATAAATATGGGAATTGATATACACACTCCTATCCAACAACAAGATTCACTCCATGATTTCTTCTACTATTTAATATTGCTCCTCTAGGATGATTTTAATTTAGCAAAGGTGTGGGTTTTGAATGTCATCAACGTTAGTGTTAAATGGATGATGACACACTAAAATAGATAATAATTAATACGTTGCTTAAGCTATGGCTTTATTGTTAAAAGTTAAACCTAAACCCTTTGGTAAAAACTATCGTCAAGAAACCCAAGAATCATTCATGTTCAATCATCAAGAATTCATAAATAATAAACGGAAGCGTACCTAAATCCATATTATTTGATTGCTCTCCAGAGTCATGCAGTTGGCCTTTCAGATCCTTATTATTTATTATTCTTCAGAGCAGAGCCATGTGGTTGGCCTTCCAGATCAGCACGTTCTCCTAGAGAGCCTTTTAGAATTTTCTCTAGGATTTTCTTTCTGATGATAGGATTCAAAGAAGAAAGTCTTACGTGCGATCTGAGAACCATAACCTCTATATATATATAACTTCATTATTATCTTTTGATATTTTTATTTTAGCCCATCATAAAAATAGAAATCATCCCTTAGGTCTCTATACATTAAAGACCCATACCCTATCAGATACATTAAAGCCCAAATCATCGAAACCTTAGCATATCACTTTAAATTGGGCTTAACCTTATTTGATAGCTCCCAATACATGATTATTTCACATATAAGCCCAATGTTGGATTAATGATCCAACAATCTCTCACTTGGGCTATATATGTAACTTTATAATTATGTTTTGCAAAAATAATCGAATGAGCTCAATTTTACTATCGTTACTGATAATCAATCTGGTCCATCAACTATACCAACATAGGATCAAAGCGCCTTTGTTACATCTATCGTAACTCGATCCATCAATGATCACGTATGTTGATACAACTGAATGATATGGATCAAGATATAGATGTGTAGCATAAAAATTTTATGTAATATGATCTTAACATGTCTATTTTCAACTAGTCCTCCTTAAACTTTATTGAGATTAAACCATACCAAAATCAGAGTGTTAATAAACTGAAACTTTATTTATGTAGAAAATAACCTCAAAATAACTATAAACTATAATAACTGAAAAATGCCTACATCATAAGAGCATCTAAAAAACTACAAACTTCCACTAAAATTGAATATTAATAACAGACATGACACCCATACGAGCAGTTTGCTCATGAAACATTTTGGGTGGTAATCCCTTAATAAGCGGATCCGCAACAATGGAGTTTGTTCCGATGTGCTCTATAGACAGTTGTCCACTCTAAACTCTTTCTTTAACAACCAGGAACTTGATGTCTATATGCTTCGACTTCATTGAGCTCCTGCTATTATTAGAATATAGAATGCTGACTTATTGTCATAAAATAACTTGAGTGGTCTTTCAAAACCATCCACTATGCGTAACCCCATTGACAAAATTCCGCAGCCATACTCCATGATTGGATGCCTCATAATACGCTATAAATTTTGCTGCCATGGTAGAAGAGGCTATAAGAGACTGTTTAGTACTCTTCTAGAAAATGCCACCTCCAACTAGCAAAAAGATATAGCCCGACATAGATTTCATACTATCTTGGCATCCAGCAAAATTTGAGTTAGTATACCCAATGATATCTAGCTGATTCGACCTTTGTTCTCTATAAGTATCGCAAAACCCATTTGGCTGCTTTTTAATGGTTTAATCCTGGATTGCTTAAATATCTGCTTAGTATCCCAGTAATGTATGCAATATCCAGATGCGTACAAACTTGAGCATACATTAAACTTCATAATACCGAGGCATAGGAAATCTTCTGCATTTCCTTTTCCTTAAAATTATTCTCAGGGCACTGATTGAAACTAAACTTGTTTCCTTTAGCTACAGGGGTATCACCTGGTTTGCAATCCTGCATACCACACCTCTTGAGAACTTTTTTGATACAGCTCTTTTGTGATAATTCAAGAATACCTCGAGAGAAATCCCAGTGTACCTGAATCCCTAATACAAAAGATCGGCGTCACCAAGATCTTTCATTTCAAAATTCTTGCTAGAAATCTCTTGGTTTCATGCAAAAAACCTTATCGTTGCTGGCAAGCAAAATGTCATCGACATATAAAACCAGAAAAATATGCTTGCTCCTATAGAACTTATGGTATATATAATCATCGACCAAATTCACCTCAAAACCGAACGAGATGATCACTTGATGAAACTTGAAATACCATTGTCAAGATGCCTGTTTGAATCCATAAATAGTTTCTTAGATTTGCAAACCATATTCTTTGGGTCTCTTGACACAATTTTTTGGCTGCACCATATAAATCGTCTCATCAATGTTGCCATTAAGAAACGTTGTCTTCATATCAATTTGATGTAACTCAAGATTGAAATGCCCCACTAATGCCATTATAATCCTGAAAGAGTCTTTCAAATAAACTGAAGAGAGAGTCTCTTTATAATCGATGATTTTCTCTGTGTAAAGCCCTTAGCAATAAGACGAGTCTTGTACCTTTCCACATTGCCTTTTGAATCCCTCTTGGCTTTAAATATCCATTATATACCAATGGGTTTTACACCTTCTGGCAATGGGACAAGATCTCATACGTCATTATCCTTTATGGACTTGATCTCTTCATTCATGCATCAATCCACTTCTAAGAGTTAGAACTTTCCATGGCTTGACGGAAGTTGATCGAATCATCTTCCATCACTCCAATGTCTACCTAATGTTCTTTGAGAAATACAATGTAATCATCTAGCATTACACTTCTCCTCTCAGTAGTAGATCTCCTTAATGGCATAGGTTCTTGATGTGCTAGAGTTTGTTCTTCTAGAATAGTTTCATGAATGGAAGGTTCTCCAACATTGTCTTGACTTGTTGTGTCTTGAACAAGATCAGAAATGAAATCTTGATCAATGCCAATAATATATGTGGGAATGTCAATGCATTCCTCTTCAAAGACAAAGCTTTTAACTGTATCTCCCCCTACAAACTCTATGTCCTCAAACAACCGGGCATTTCCTGGCTCAAAAATCAACTTAGCTGTGGATCATAAAATTTGTACCCCCTAGATCTTTTAGAGTATCTAATAAAATAGCAACTTATCGTCCTTGAGCCTAGTTTCTTTTCATGAGGCCTATAAGGCTTTACCTCAGCTGGACATCCCCAAACATGCAAGTGCTTTAAATTAGGCTTCTTGCCTTTCCAAAGTTTATAAGGGCTTTTGTCAGTCGCTTTAGTTGAAACTCTGTTAAGGATATATACTGCAGTTTTAAGTGCTTCGTCCTAGAGTGATTCTGGTAAGGTAGAATGATAAACCATACTCCCCACCATATCCTTAAGCATTTTGCTTCATCTTTCAGCAACACCATTCATAGTGGGTGAACCCGACATAGTGTACTGTGGGATGATACTGCATTCCCCTATGAACTTAGCAAATGGCCCTAGACGTTGTTCACATGAACCATCATATCTACCATAGTACTCACAACCATAGTCAGACCTTACGCTTTTGATTCTTTTGCTGAGTTGGTTCACAACTTCACCCTTATAATTTTTGAGCACATCCATTGACTGTGCCTTTTCATGAATGAGATATATGTAGCCATATCTAGAGAAATCGTCTATGAATGTGATAAAATATTGTTCACCATTCCAAGCTACCATAGGGAATGACCCATAAATATATGTATGTATAAGTTCTAAGACGTCTAAAGTCCTGTTGGCTTCAAATCTTCTTTTGTTGGTTGATAAGCGTAAATCCAACCATTTAATTCATATACTTTCGTAACAACATTAGCTAGTTTTTAATTTATTTTGAGTCAAATTTATTTATTTTTTATTTACTTCTCATGTTTTATGTAGCATGTTAACTTAACTAACATAGGAAAGGGATTTCAGTTAGCTATAATGGGGTCTCCATCCTTTAGTTGATGAGATATGGTAGGTGAGGATATATATAATTAATAATCAGTCATCGTCCTCCTTCGTCTTACAGAGCGAGCTGTTTGCAATGCTTCAACCCAGTCTTGAACCTCCAGAAATCAGAATTGGACTTGCCTTGTCACCCGGCTGGCCCACTAGTTCTTCTAGCCATGACATCCTCTCAACTAAGGTCATCTTGATCAATTTGCAACCCAACAATCAGAACAACTTGGCTTGCAATCGAATGGAACTGCTCAGCCTACCAGCCGAATCAGCCAACTCCTCTTTGCAACCTAGTCCACGGGTCAGATCACCCGCTCAGCCCTTGGCCCACCTTGCAACTAACCTTGCAATAGCTAACCGACTCAGCAATCTTGGTTTGCAACCACCAGCAACCAACCTGATCTTAGCCTTGTAACAAATTTAGACAGCCTAGCAACAACCTTGCAACAGTCTTGACAACCAACCAGCTTGATCTTCTTGCACTCGGCTCAACCAGCAAGGATTCAGCCTGGCTATTGCCTAGAAGCCTTGAATCTTCTCCTTAAGAAGATCAAGAATCTGCCCAGCTTTACAAGAACTTCAGTCTTGACTGAATATTGGCTCTTCACAGCAACTCAGCACACCCCCGGCTAGCCTCAATCTACTTGGCCTGCGCACCAAGTCACCTGCAACCAACACCTTCAGTTCGCAACCAGATCACTCGGCCTGTAGCAAATTCACCCAATCTGCAGTAAGATCCACCGAACTTCTTGGTCTGCACCAGCTTAATAAGCTTCAGCACTGCACCACCTCTTGCACTGATTCCTTCAAGAATCAAAGCACTACCCAGAATTTCAAGATCCTGACCAGAACTCAAAGAAGCCACCAACCTGAACCCAGCCATCCAGATTTTGCTCAACAACCTTCAGAATTCCTTCAAACCCTCACTAGAAACCTTCTCTGCATTTAGAAATTGAAAGCACCCTTCAAGGATCTTCAGTCGTCCAGCTACCTTCCAACCGACTGAACTTCACCAAAATTTTCAATCCTACAACACGGATGAAGCCTCTAGCCACCAGCATCTTCCAAGTATTTTATACATAAACAGCTGGACGTGAAGGAATCCAGCGGTACAGAGGCCTTGCACGTTGACGAATGAAAGAGGACTCCATGGGCTGGCAGCAGACTTCCATGGAATGTGTAATGATCCGGGCCCACAGGCTCGTTTCGTTACAAGAAAGCAAGACGGACAAGGTCCATACCAACTTGAACCACCACAACCCAAAAAGGGATCCAATTGGTGTGGACCTTGTTCGTCTTGCTTTCTTGTAACGAAACAAGCCCGTGGGCCCGGATCGTTACAATATGGTATCAGAGCCACGCACCAGTCGGAAGTACAAGAGCTAAGTGCCACACAGGGCAAAGTGCTACATTCATGGAAGATGAGAGCCACCTCTTGAACCTGTGAGGGCCATATTTAAAATCCTGCCTGCCTGGTGATTATGATCAATTGCCCCTGGCGACGAGGACGTCAGTTAAGGAAGATGGACAAGTACCAATTGGATCCCTTTTGAGCTGTGGTGGCCCAAGTTGGTATGGACATTTTTCGTCTTGCTTTCTTGTAACGAAACGGGCCTGTGGGCCCGGTCGTTACAAAATGTTGATGCGTGAAGACATGGAGCGATGAGGTGGCAACGAACTCCATTTGAAGCGGGCATTAACCAAACGAACTCCACGCGGCAAAGGACTCCAGCCTTTCAACATGTTTCCTTCACGCGTTTTTAACGAGGCGATCCATCCAGCTTGGCAAAAATGTCATAGTCATCTGGGAGAGTCTTCTTTAGGCAGTTCCATTGCGCCATCTCAGTCGTCAATCATTCATCCAACGGCCAAAGAAAGATTACACTTAGAAAGGACTCTTAGGCCGTGAATTTTTCCATCATATTCAACGCGGTATGGGACTTTCCAACTATAAAAAGAAGGCCGCGGGTCTTTAACTAAGAGTAGAGAGCTGAAGACTTTTAGAGTTTTTCAATGGAGGGGATCTAAAAAACAGAGGCAAGAGCTACATATTCATCAATTGCTTCCAATGAAAAACATAACTTTCTTTAGTTTTCTTTTCACTTTTATTATGAACTAATTTTATTTTCTAGAACATTGATGTAATCTATCAATGAATACATAATTTATTTTATTAGTTATTTTATTTTTAATATTTTCATGATTGAGTATTTAATTCTTATGATTACTGTTTATAATTTATTGTTTGATTAATTGAATTACAATGAGACTAAGAGGTGATTTGTTATTTTTTTATGATTAATTATTACAATTTATTATTTAATCAATTGAATTACAATGAGACCGAAAGGTAATTTATTATTTTAGATCTAAAATTAAATATCATTAGTTGAGCGAAAGTAGAGATACTTTACTGTGATTAATGTAATTTTTAAAAAATTTAAAGTGCATAATGGGTCTCTAATTAATTAAATTCATATAGAGATATGGAGTTATTAGTTAGAGATATTTTTTATATCGTTTGAGAGAAGATATTGAATAATTAAAAAAAATTTAATCATCAATATGGAATTATTAAAATTTAATAATTAAGAAGAATAAATTATGTGAGATTTGTTAGGTGAAATCAATCGCTCTAGATCTATTCTTATCATATTTTTACACATTTAAATTTTTACACTTTGTTAATTTTTGATTAAATAATTTTATAGTAAAATGTTCTATTTATATTTGATTTTCTAAATAGTAATTAATTTAGTGAATTTTGGTATTCAATAACATAATTAATCTATGTGGGTTTGACATCCTTTTCTAAAAGTACTTTACTACTTGTTACGATTCTGTAACATTGGTTTTTTTTCCCTTTATATTGTTAACACCAGCATCAAAATCTTTGAAATTTAAAGGATCCAGAATTTTATCGGATACAAGTCTTCCTATTCTCCATTTGGAGATATGACCTAATCTCTTATGCCACAACGTAGTTGAAGGCTCATATTGGTTAATTTTCTCTTTACACCTCGTATACTTAATTGTAGGGATTCATTAAATAAGGCAATTGTATCAATTAAATAAAGATTATCGTAATCTATCAAAGAACCAGAATCAACCAATTTTGAATTGTTGAATAAACTAAATTTTTTATTCCCAAATGAATAAGAATAATCAGATTTGTCCAAAGCAGAAATAGAAATTAAATTTCATCTAAAAGATGGTACAATAAATGTTTCATCAAGATCCAAATAAAATCCAGTCTTTAACAATAATCTAAATTTTTTTATTACCTCTACTTGAGTCAACATCCCGTCGCTCACATAGATGTATCTTTAATTTCACCATCACTTGGCTTTCGGCAACTCAGGCAACCTTGCATAGGCACACTGATGTGAGTTATTGCACCAGAATCTATCCACCACATGTGTCTAGGTACTGAAGTTAAATTAACCTTAGAACAAACCAAATTAAGAAGCATACTTTCTTAGCATGCCAAGCATGATAGTTGGTGCATTGCTTTTTCTTATGCTCTTCAGCTCCATAGAAGAAACAACCAATACTGCCCAGCCGGTTTCGTTTGTTGTTTCTTATGAGGTGTTGTATTTGTAGCTTCCTTATCATCCTTCTATCTTATTATTAGGGGTTGAGGCCAGGTGAGATCTCTCTGTCTTATCTTGCTTCAACCTTTCCTTTTCCTGAACACAATGTGATATGAGCTCATTAAGAGACCAAGTCTCTTTCTGACAGTTATAGCTCATGTTAAACTAGTTAAACTATGCCGAAAGAGATATCAAAACCAGATACACCAGATCCTCATATAGTTTAAGCTTAAGTACATTCAATTTTGAAGCAAGATGAGACATCTCCATGATGTCTCCCTGATATTACTTTTATCCTTATACCTCATTGAAATCAGGCTAGTTAAGAGCGTACCAATTTTAGCCTTTTCATTCTTAACAAACCTCTTTTCAATATTTACAAGAAAATTCCTAGCCGTAGTTATTTCTTCAAACATTGTGCCCCTAAATGCTTCTGAAATAGCTTTCTTCATGATCAGCATACACATGCAATTTGATCTCTCCCACCTTTCCATCTCCCTCTTTTGATCAGAGATACTTTTATCTGTAATTTGTGGGGGAGCATCAATCCTTAAAGCATGGTCGAGATATATGACTCCGAGAACTATCATGAAATTCTCTTGCCATGACTTGAAGTTAATTCCATTTAGTATAGAAATTGAATTGATGCTGGCAGTAATATTAGCAGGAGTAATAGCTGAATAGAGAACAATAACAAACAAACAAAACAAAACAAGCTCACATAAGTCTTTAAAGTAAATAAATAAATTCAAATAAAGGTAAACTCCATCTCAAGATATCGAACACTCCATCAATATTTCATCTTTGAACAAAATATTAAATTGTAAGTGATATCTTAGTGTAGTAATCAAACACTGATAATAAATAATATATCAAATAATAAATCTTTATTTGGGCCGATTTATTATTCATATGTAAAACTGAATAATCACCACATATTTATTACCATAGTGCACATGTAATTCTGTTAAATATTCACCTTCCTTTGAACCGATAAATATTCACATAGGTTACATCCACACAACCATTTATATTTCAAAACAAATTAATTTTTACAAGAGAGGTTACTTTGATTCAATTAATTCGTCTCAAAATATATAAAACTATTCCAATATTTGAATTTAAGATTGCATCAAAATTAGCTTTAAAATAAAATGTCAAACTTCTTTTAAAAAAAATATGCCAAAATTAATTTATCCCACCCCGCCATGGCCTTGGACCATATGCTTCGGTCTGCTCCTGTGGCCTTCCAGTACCCAGCCTCGAACATGCGATTGGACATGCGTCCATATTGCGTATATATTCCGAGAGCCCACCTACTAATTTGTAACACCCCAAGCCCACCCGTTAGCCCAGTTAACTTTATTAGGAGGCCGAAACTACGTGGTCCAAAAAATCGAGTGAAAGTTAACTAGTAGCAAGTGGACTTAAGTATAAGCACATAATCCACTCCTTCTCACGTATTCCCTTTTTCACATGGGATGCATAGCGATATGGGTCAAACGAGCAAGTTTTGCTCTTGGAACTTGCTAATGAGTTGCAGGAGAAGGCACCTAGCCTTCTTGTCTTCCCTTCCACTCGGACGGAGATCAGATTATTAAAATATATATATATATATATACCCAAAGTAATCTGAATTCATAAAAAAAAAACTAAACTAAATTTGTTCTCAATGATTCAACATGAACAGAGGCTCTGATACCAATTGTTAGAAATTAAACTTAAACCCTTTGGTGAAAACCATTACCAAGAAACCCAAGAATCATTCATGTTCAATCATCAAGAATTCATAAATAATAAACATAAATAATAAATAGAAGCATACCTAAATCCATATTATTTGATTGCTCTCTAAAGTCATGCAGTTGACCTTTCAGATCCTTATTGTTTATTGTTCTCCAGATATTCTCCAGATAGAGTCATGCCATTGGCCTCTAGATCAGCACATTCTCCTAGAGAGTCCTTTAAAATTTTCTCTAGATTTTCTTTTGATGATGAGAGAATAAAGTCGTACGTGCGATCCAGGAACCATAGCCGCTATATATATATATATATATATATATATATATATATATATATATATATATATATATATATATATATATAACTTCATCATTATCTTTAGTATTTTATTTTAATCTATTATAAAATAAAAATTATCCTTCAAGTCTCTACACTCCCGCACCCTATTAAATACATTAAAGTTTAAATCATTAAAATCTTAGCAAATTATTTTTAATTAAGTTTAACCTTATTTGATCATTCGTTATATATAATTATTTTATATATAAGTTGAATATTAAATTAGTGATCCAACATTTATTGCCCAAATTAATGTTGAATGGATGGTAATGGTACAAAAATAGATAATAATTAATATATTATTTAAACTATGGCTTTATCATCCAAGCATCGCCCCTCTGTCTTTCTTTCTTTCTACGCGCATCAGATTTGTAAATTACACTTCCGTCCAGCAACAAAATCCACTCCATAATTTCTTTCGTTATCTAACCTTTTCAAGGTCTTAATGATCATACCATTTTATACTCCTAGAATGCAATCAAGTTATTTTATTATAACTATTACAATAGTTATAATAGAAATTATATATTCTAGGATGTTTTATTGTTAAATTTGGAATACTATAATAATAATTATAATAATAATTATAGAGGCTATTACAATAGAGTGACATAGAAAACTTACTAATTTTTTTTTAATTATAGTACAAACTTAAATGATTATTTTTATTTACTTTCCTAAAAACCTAGAAAGAAAGTTTTTTCTTTAATTGCATTTCTTGGCAATCAAACCATACCTAAATGCTGAGACTAGATATATGCCATGAATCCTGTTCCGCTCTCCATCAGACTGCAACACCGCCCTCAAAGTACTCAAAGTAGGGAGAGAGATGGCGGCAGTGAGGGCTAACAAGAAGATTATCTTCAAGGACTACATAACGGGTTTCCCGAAGGAGAGCGATTTGGAGGTTGTGACGACGGATACCATCCTGCTGAAAGTTCCCGAGGAATCGAAGGCTATCCTTGTGAAGAATCTATACCTCTCCTGTGACCCTTATATGCGAGCGCGTATGACCAAGCATGACGTGCCCTTATATGTCCCGGATTTCGTCCCCGGCGAGGTATGTTTTATAAGAATCATATGATAACACCCTTCTCTTGCTTTCTCTCGAACTTATTTAACTATTTCCGAGATCGTTGCTTTGGCGGTGTTTCATGGAATCTTGGTTCCAACTATTAGAGGGTAAGGTAGATGGGTAATTTTGGTGGGGATTTTAGGTGAATTGGTCCTTCTTTTGTTGATTAAGTGGTCAAATGGTTGATCTATCTAGGAATTGGACCTCTTTGAATCCAATCTGGCGATCCTTCTGTTTTACCAAGAATTGCCCGTTGGGCCCAAAGAGTTTGCAGGGCTGGAAGGTGTTTTTTTTTGGACAGATTACCATCAAATTTCATTTCTTTATTATGAAAATAATTTATATGGCATAAAGAGTTGTGTTTTCTGTAATTCATGATCGCAATACCAAACGGTACCAGTGTTTTTGAACTTAATAAAGAAAACGTCTTCAGTTCTTGCATAAAGTTTGAGTTTTTGTGACAATATTGCCATCATCGAACTTCTACTTATCTAGGCTTATGTTTTAGGGTTCCCTCTTCCTCCATGTTCATTATTTTTCTTCTTCTTTTGTTGTACAGGTCGTAACTGGTCTTGGTGTGAGTAAAGTGTTGGATTCCAGCCATCCAGATTTCAAGGTAGGTGACCTTGTGTGGGGCATGACTGGTTGGGAGGAGTATAGCGTCATTACGGCAACAGAGAGGCTTTTCAAGATCAGATATACTGATGTACCCCTTTCTTATTACACTGGCCTTCTTGGTGAGTTGGTTTTTCAGTTTATGAATACTTTGCCATGGGAAGATGTTGAGCGCATAACCATTCTTTAATATGATGATAATGTGATAATCATTAACATCTAATATGGTGTAGAATATGTCAGTATTAAAAAAAAAAAAAAATCCTTGGTGCTACCTATATTGATGATGGCAATGTTCTAATAGATTATAAGTATGTAATCCGGATCACATGGATTAAAATTTTTCTGCTTCACTTTTGAACCTTGAGTTGCTGGAGATTTCTCTAACACAATAGTGCTGATAAGTGGCAACATGAAAACCAATCAAGTCACAGCCTTGTGTCATGCAGAGTTTTTTGCAATCTTAGCTGTTTTAAACTAGACAATGAAAGGCATGGATATGTACTTAATGTAGCCATCTACTCCACAAAGAGAAGTGTACTAAGCCAGATCTAGATCAAGTAATTGCTACTATGAAGAAGAATAATGTCGCTGCTTTTGGTCGAGCAGCTTTTATAGTTTCTGTGCTTCTCATGCAATTTATCTTATGGCTTCTGACATCACTATTTTAATATTCAGGCATGCCAGGGTTCACATCTTATGTGGGACTTTATGAGATCGGTTCACCTAAGAAAGGGGAATATGTCTTTGTGTCTGCTGCATCAGGTGCTGTTGGGCAGCTTGTTGGGCAGCTGGCCAAATTAGCGGGCTGTTATGTGGTTGGTAGTGCTGGCTCCGATGAAAAGGTCTGTATCACTGTAAACCAGCTGATCCAGTTCTCAAATTGTGAATAGGAGTGATTTGTGGAACACATGAAATGCAAAAAAATTGATCAGCCATGAGGTTAAAACCTGCTGATGAAGATTCATTTAAAATGGATGAGGATTTATTAGCAGAGTACACCTATTATTTGTCAAGTTGGGGTTGCGGGTATTAGATTCAGGTTACCCAAGTTTTGTTATCCAGAAAATAAATAAGTGGAGGGTTTCTGAGAGAACCTCACATCAAATTTCCTTAGATGCCTTTTCAGCTTCAATTTAGTTGCAAGAGCAACCGCAGAAGCTTAGATATTGGAAAAAAAGTTTTCTTTTTCTATTTTCTTATGAGTAACATGCAATGGAAGAGGCATAATGGATGGTGTTGTGGTTGCACAGAAGGAAAATGTGCATGATCTGCTTTACTGAAACAAAGCAAAAGTCCTGAGAGATTTTGTGTTCTCATATGCATATTACTCATGCCTCTTCTGTTTAAGCAGTACTAATTTCTTTTCTGGCACTGTCTATTCAGGTCAACTTATTGAAGGACAAGTTTGGTTTTGATGAGGCTTTTAATTATAAGAAGGAGCCTGACTTGAATGCTGCTTTAAAGAGGTTGGTTGCTTTTTCTATTTTTTTATTTTTTGAATGCAGCTTTAAGTCTGCATCAGACTTAAACTATATAAGTGATAAAATGAATTATATGGCACTGACAAGAATATATGGCATGGGTCTTGCTTGTTTATGTTATGCAATGTAGATTTGACTTGGACTCTCCTAATTTCAGAGGTCCTCTGCAAATGGAATTTGTGACAGTCTGTTATGGGCAGGTGCTTTTCATTTAGGAAATTTGCATGATGCAGGCTCTGTTTGAGTAGTTACCATGGTCAGCTCCTGTAGTTTGGTGGACATGGAGTTGCCTTGAACTATTTGGACTGCCTTAAACCCGGGTTTTGGAGATTTTCTGCTTACGAGAATCTGTTTGCCACTGTATATAAATAGCAGTAAAATCAGTATTAGATAGATAGCTCTGTCCCTGGAGTATTGTTTAGGCTTTTAATTTTACAGTTCGAAACCTAAATGCTCTGTTGTAGCAAGATGACTCCAATATGTTGGGACAAAACTATGTTAATAACTTCATGCACCATGTGACCGTTAAACATGCTGGCTGGTGCGCATAGGCAACATGTTGCATTGAAATGTGCCATTAGAGCATCCCAATTCCTCTTTTTTCCTTCCTTCTTGTTTTTTTTTTTTTGTGAGCAACATTGTGGAAAACTAACTTTTCAAGCACAAAAATATTGATATGTATATCGAAATTCATTTTTCTATCCAGTTGTTGATACTGGTTATCATGAAAATACATTTCACTAACTATATATTAATGGCTCTTCTCTTTTTACTCAATCTTTTGGTGATCTAACAGCGCTTCAAAAACACTATTATAACTTTAGGAAATGTGCTCTACTAGTTCTGATGAATATTTCATTCAACTATCCAATCAAGAGCAATGGCAATTGCTTTCTGACAATAATCTAAAAATGTCTTTCATTCCAGATTGTTTCCTGAAGGTATTGACATTTACTTGAGAATGTTGGTGGTCCAATGCTGGATGCTGTTCTTGTCAACATGAGGATCGGTGGTCGGATCTCGGTGTGCGGAATGATCTCTCAATACAACCTTGACAAACCTGATAGTCTGAATAACATCATTAACATACTTGCAAAGCGAATCAGAATGGAAGGGTTCTTGGTGACTGAATTTTATCATAAATATCGTCAGTTTGAGGACACAGTTGTCCAGTATATAAAGGATGGGAAGATTACTTATGTGGAGGACAAAGCTGAAGGACTGGAGAATGCCCCTGCAGCACTGATAGGGCTCTTTGTAGGCCGCAACGTTGGTAAGCAGTTGGTTGTAGTTTCTCATGAGTGAACAATTGTGCCTTTCTGATCTGTTTACTTTAAACATTTGAAAAATAATATACTCCTTTAAGTTAGGTGCATAGAGGTTGTGCCTTTGTCATGGACTTTGAATTTAGTATGTGGAATTGGCATGGTGTCACATTTGATTTATGAAGTTTCTAATGAATGTGAATGAGGTTGGAAATTTTGATTAAACCTAGTTTGTCACAATAATACGTGTGAATTGGTCTCCAGTCCATGTTATTATAAATGGTCCCATCTTTAGTAAAAATGCCCCTTGTGATGCTCTTCGGTCTTCAAGGAAGTGCACCAACAGAGAGTGTGGATGTACCCATCAAGCTAATGGCATGGGGCTGTAACGATCCTCTCTCTCTCTCTATGAGTTGGGATTTGATATATGCTTATTGACTATGTATACGCTCCTTTCATCCATCTCATAAAGATTAGTGTCATTTACTTCGGAGCAGAAAAGCAAATGATGGGTGAGAGAAGGGAGAGATTGTATTTTGTTCAGATTTGGAATTCTTAAAGTTGGTTTCTATTGCCCTAAAGCTCATTGCAATGACCATGCACTCTATTTATATTGTTGTAATTGGTGTTAGAGATCTATAAAAAATCTACATACAAATATTGTATAGATTAATTCATGAAATAATAACAGGATCAATGTATTACCTTTAGCCATTATTTATGATCTACCTTCTGAGGATCTAAATCAGGATCTTAATTGAGTTGAGTACTTTCAATCAACGAGCAATCGCACAACGATGGTGTATGTCCTCAGAATTTGCTTTTGATCAGGAATTCAATCTCTCTTTGTTGTCGTATGGTTTTCTCATGTATGATGTGATATTAAAAATCTTAGAAGGGATCTCTATTTAAAGAGATTTTCTTAATTTCCTTCTATCGCCTACTCCAATCAAAGTAGGTATTTTAAATTTTCAAAAGAGATATGGTTATCACTTAAGAGAAATATCTGCAAGTGGCTACTAAATAAAATAAAATAAAATAAAATAGGACAATTACCAATGGAATACTATATTTTTTCACTTAGTCTGTATATTTTATTTTAATCCACAGTCCTCAACACTGAACAAGAAACCAAATACATGAATCATGGCGATAGGTCCTTCCATGTATCACAATGCATTCAAATCATTTACCACTATTCCAAATGTGACAACATAACATAATAAATAAACCCTAAGTTTATTCAGAGTCCAAAAGAAAATTTATCATTTCTCGAAAGTCAAATAATATGTACACCCAAATGAGAAATAAATAAATAACTGAAATAAGAGTTTTCTTGTACAAGTAGTTGTCCATACAACCAAATTATATTATGGGACCAACTCCCATTCGTACCATATGATCCTTAAAATTCTTAATTGGCATGCCTTTAGTCAAAGGATCAGCTATCATCAATTCAGTGCTAATGTGTTCTATGACCGCTTTGTTTTCTTTAATACGTTCTTCTATGGCTAAATACTTATGTTGATGTGTTTACTTCGACTATCACTCTTGTGATTTTTAGCCAAAAATACAACAGCTGAATTGTCACAGTACAATTTAATTGGCCTAACAATAGAATCAATAATTCTAAGCCCTGAAATGGAACTCTTCAACCATACATTGTTCGATGTAGCATCAAAACAAGCAACAAACTCTACTTTCATAGTAGAGGTAGCAGCCAAGCCTGCTATGTACCTCATGATCTTTTTAGCAACTTTCCAGTGGTCTAAACCTGAATTACTCAGATACCTTTTCAACATTTCTACTGCAACTGCAATATCAGGTCTTCTGCAAACTTGAGCATACATTAGGCTTTCAACAATTGAAGCATATGGAATGTTGTGCATTTTTTCCTATTCAAGTTCATTTTTAGGGCACTGATTCAAAGTGAACTTGTCACACTTCACTATGGGTGTAACATTTGGTGAACAATCTTTCATCCGAAATCTCTTCAAAACTTTATTGATATAAGTTTCTTGAGATAATCCTAAAATGCTTCGAAATCTTTCTCTATGGATCTTAATTCCAATAGCATAAGATGCCTCACTCATATCTTTCATATCAAAATTCTTGGAGAAAAATTATTTTGCCTTATATAGCAACCATTTTTCATTGGTTGCAAGTAGAATATCATCCATAAATGGGACTAAGAAACAAATTTTACTCCAACTAACCTTTGGTATATACATTGATCCATAATGTTCTCTTCAAAACCAAAGAAAAAGATCACATCATGAAATTTTAAATACCACTGACGTAAGGCTTGTTTCGATCCATATATGGATTTCTTAAGCTTGCAAACCAAATGTTCACTATTACTAGAGAAAAGTCCTTCAGGCTGTTTCATATAAACCTCTTCCTTTAGATCTCCATTAAGGAATGCGGTTTTTACATCCATTTGATGTAACTCAAAATTAAAATAAGCTACCAATGCCATAATTATCCGAAGAGAATCTTTCTTGGATACGGAAGAAAATGTCTCTGTGTGTCGATTCCTTCTCTTTAAGTGAACCCTTTGGCAATGAGCCTTGCTTTAGATCTCTCAATGTTGCCTTGTGAGTCTTTCTTTATTTTAAAGACCCATTTACATCCAATGACTTTTACATCATCAAGCAACTCAACAAGATCCCAGACTCGATTAGATACCATAGATTTCATCTTGTCCTTCATGGCATTATACCACAAGTTTGATTCCTTAGAACTTATGGCTTGTGAAAACATTTTAGAATCATTTTCGGCTCCAATGTTATAGTCAGATTCATGTTGATGCATAATATAATCACTAGGAATTACTGATTTCTTTATTCTAGTTGATCTTCTTAATATTGTGTCAATGACCTCCTGAGGAGTATCTTGCACAATTGATTGTTGTTGAACAATAGGATCTTCTAGATTATCATCAGCAGCTTGTAGAATCTCTATGACTGGTTGTCCAACACTTATTTAAGCTTGAGGAGTGCTATGAATGACAACTAATCTCTCACTTGAAGTGAAAGTTGGAATATCTGAATGTTCTTTCTCAGAAGAAGCCAAATACTGATATTGATCACTCCCACTGATCAAGTCATTCTCAAGAAATTTTATATTTCTTGATTTTATAATCCTAATGCTATGAGATGGACAATAAAATCTATAACCCTTAGACTTCTCAGCATATCCAATAAAATATCAACTAATAGTTCTTGGGTCTAGTTTCCTTTCTTGTAGATTATAAACTCTTACTTCAGATCGGCATCCCCAAACACCTGTGTTACAAACTTGATTTTCGACCTTTAAATAACTCAAATGGCATTTTGAAAATAGCTTTGGTTGGAACTCAATTTAATATATACGCGGCAGTTTTAAGAGCTTCAGTCCATAAGGATTTAGGTAGCTTAGAGCTACCAATTATACTCCTCACCATGTCTAATAGTGTTTGGTTCCTTCTTTCAGCTACGTCATTTTGGTCTGAAAACCCTGACATGGCGTATTGTGCAACAATTCTATTTTCTTCAAAAAACAGAGCAAACAGACCAGGTGCTTGCCCATCCTTAGTGTATCTACTATAATATTCTTCACCTTTATCTGACCTCACGGTCATAATTTACTTGTCGCATTGTTTCTCTACTTCTGTCTTGAACACCTTAAAGGCATCTAATGCTTTGTTCTTATTATGAAGCAAGTAGAGATACATATATCGTGAATAGTCATCAATAAATGAGATGAAGTATCTCTGACCATATGAGTCTATATCTGGACTATAGATATATATATGTATGATCTTCAATATTTCTGAACTTCTCTTGGCATCTTTCTTAGACTTGTTGGTTTGCTTTCCCTTTATACAATCCACACAAGTGCCAAAACCAATAAAATCAAGAGTATCAAGTACTCTACCTTTTATTAATCTTTTAATTCTTTCAATGGAGATGTGACTTAATATCCGATGCCACAAAATAGAGAAATTCTTATTCACAACACATCATTTCATACCTGTGTTAGTTTGGGCGTGCATCACATTATCAGAGGTATTATTTTTTAAATTAATTTGAAAAAGATTATCAGACAATGCACCATTCCCAATAAGCTTAGATTTATAAAATAAGTCAACAGAGCTTTTATTAAAATTAAAGAAATATCCTGAGAGTACAAGTCTTGACATTGAAATCAAATTTCTAGAGAAACTTGGAACATAAAAGTCTTTTCTAAATCTAAAACAAAACCAGAATCTAAAATAAGTCTACACGTCCCAATCGCTTCCACATGTGAATCCATCTTGTTTCCTGAATAGATGTTTTGTTTACTTCCCAATGGTTTCCTCTGATTTAGAAAACCCTACAAGGTATTTGAAACATGGATTGTAGAACCAGAATTAATCTACCATGTGTTATGACAAACAGTCATATTGAATTTATAACATATAGATGAGGTTAGAGTACCTTTCTTGTGAAGCCAAGCCTTGAATTTGAGGCAATCCTTATTATATATCCTTTTTTCTTGCAAAAGAAGCACTTCGATTCTTTCTTGTCTTCTGTATGGATGTGTACTTTACCTTTTCCTTTGCGTTTGGCTTTAGCAGCTTTAGTCTTTCTCTGAGTAACTAAATGCGCACTTTCTTCCAGTTCTAGAATCAGCCTTCCTTTCTCTTGAACATACATGGTCAAAAGTTTATTAATTGGCCATTTGTCCTTATGTGTGTTGTAAGATATTTTGAAGGGACTATACTGTTATGGGAGTAAATTCAGAATAAAGTACACTAACTCAATCTTTAGGGATTTTAACTGAGCCGCAATGTCCTTTATCTTCATGATGTACTCACTCGCACCTCCAATAGTAATGAGCTTCATTGATGATAACTTTGCCATTAGGGTGCTAGCCAGTGCCTTATCTAAAGACTCAAACTATGCGTTAATAGCCTTTAGAAGTTTCTTGACATTTTTGCACTCAGGAATTGAATCACGTATACTAGCAAAATGCACTCAGGAATTGAACAACATATACTAGCAGAAATCTTAGTACGTATAAATATCATACTGAGGCGATTAGATCGCTCCTATAGCAATCTCAGCCTGAGTGCTAGTAGATGTAACTGAATGTAGTTCATCCTTTCTGATAGCATAGTCAATGTCCATGCATCCTAACCGAAGGAGAATTCTTTCCTTCCATACTTTATAATTGTCACCACTTAAATCAAAAATATGACATTTCATATCAGAAATATTAATAGGTAAAATAACTGCACAAAATAAAAAAATTATATTCATGTAACTGAATTTGAGGCATATAACTCAATGTCATGTCTTATCAATGTAAGTATGCAATAACATGAATCAATAACATATAATAACTACATATGGGCTAAGTTCTTATACTTAAGTAGATTCATTAACTTAATGATGTGACTAACAAATTATATTTCTTTCTTAATTCCTATGGATAATTAAGAAAATAATTTGTTATCGCATCCTAATTAATTATATTAATGCAATAAAAATTCATATGGGATAACATTCATTGCATTAAATATAATTAATTATGTCATCTAACCTTATATGATCTTTGCAACTCAATATATAATTTTAATTAATTAAAGATGCTATGACTACTTCTCAATTAATCAAAATCATATTGACCATATAACATTTAAACTTTATTATATGCATATAGATTAGCCAATTTAGCATGAGTATTAGGTAGTGGTCTTAATCAACATAGTATTTCCAAATCAAGGTCTGAATCAATCAAATTGGTCAGGCTAGTGAAAGATAGGTGGGGTCTCCCGTTGCTTTTCTTAGACATATTAGTCAACGGAACCAATTAAGTAACCACAATCTCTTCACTTTTCTAGACATCTATTGATCAATCAAACCTTAAAAGGATTTGAATTGTGATTTTTCACACTACCACTAAATATAATTTTGTTCATGTATAATATAAAACCTAATATGTAATACAAGAGCAATAGCATACCAAGCATCTATTTAATGCAATTTCAAAATAATCATCTTAAGTAAAATTTTTTTGTTAATTAAAACACGTTCGGCCGTAGCTCATTATTTTCTTAGATCAATCTATACAAAACACCATAGGCATAGAGGCTCAGGAGGCGTACTTTAATACAAAATATTTTAAACTTAAGAAACAGATGATAAAACAAACTATATGATAAAATAACTCATATCAAAACATTAAATAGATAACATATGCATTTAAAATCCAAGCATATGGATAAGATGCTTTCTTACCTCTTCTTTTTCAAAAAATTGCACGGAAGACCAAAATCACTTGTTTAAATAGGCTAGCTCAACAGATATGCTTACCAATCTCTTATGGATAAGGTATTGGATTTTAACTTATCCGATCATGATTTTAAATTATCATAAACCACTCATCTCCTTTTCCTAAAAATAGGAATTTTTTTATCCTAAAAAATTGGACCTATGTCGCGGGCGTGGACCTTATTGCGCGTCATCTCCTATCTAAGATGGTCCAAGAAAGGGAGAAATCCAAAGACGTAAAGACTAACCACAATGCCATCATCCCTTACCTTAGTTTTTATGAATTTTCTTTTATTTAAACCATATTTAAGAGGGAGAGATAACGGATTCATGCTTCATGGTATAGATCTCGCTGCTTTCTTAAATGAAACTAAATATTAAGAACACAACCAATCTAATGCCCTCTCTGCTGGTAATTCTTGATGACCTATTAACTCTTCCGGTACATAGGTAGTTGGGTCAAACGCACCAAGGTACTATCCATAGCCTTCCTTATTAGTATGTCCCTAATATCCTTACTATACACCTATTAGGTCAAATAGTCCAATGTACTACTAGTAGCCTTCCCTTTTGGACTATCCTTAGATAAAAAAATAGCGACCATGAATGCCTCATCACACGAAAAATGAGAATGAAATAATAAGTTGCTATAGAAGATTTAATTAGATCCCAAAATAATGAAGATTAATGGAAACACTTCCAATAAAACAAGGCAGAGGTATTGAGGCTCTGATACCAACTATTAGAGATTATAAAAAATCTATACACAAATATTGTATAGATTAATTCATGAAATAATAACGGAATCAATGTATTACCTCCATTGTTTATGATCTACCTTCTGAGGATCTGGATCAGGATCTTGATTGAGTTGAGTGCTTCCAATCAACGAGCAATCACACAATGATGATGTATGTTCCCAGGATTTGCTCTTGATCAGGAAACCAATCTCTCTCTGCTGCCATATGATTTTCTCATGTATGATGTGATATCAAAAACCTTAGAAGGGATCTCTATTTAAAGAATTTTCTTAACTCCCTTCCATCACCTACTCCCATCAAAGTAAGTATTTTAAATTTTTAAAAGAGATATGGTTATTACTTAATTAATTAGTAGATGGATATTGTTGAGAGTTATCTTGAGATATATCTTCAAGTGGTTACCAAATAAAATAGAATAAAATA
Source organism: Calamus simplicifolius (assembly GCA_900491605.1). Classification (NCBI taxonomy): domain Eukaryota; kingdom Viridiplantae; phylum Streptophyta; class Magnoliopsida; order Arecales; family Arecaceae; genus Calamus; species Calamus simplicifolius. Next base: position 622,598 of record UESW01004123.1, read on the forward strand.
GGACATCACCAATGAGATACTACAATTGGTCCTCTAGTCTCTAAGCTTGGAAGGCAGGCATGAAATTCTAGAGGTCTTCTAGAGAGAGTGTGCTCGAAAGAAAGCTTCGCCCACGCAGCAGAAGCCCATCGTTCACCCATGTGCTTAGCAAATTCGTAAGAGCAGAACTTAAGGAGCACTGCATTCTCTGCGTGCTCTCTTGATTTTATCTTTCTTTTTAGTGCCATCTTAACCTCTATATAAGCAATGAGCGATGAAAGAGAGAGAATAGAATGAGGGAGATAGATATGGAATCAAAGGGCAATCAGATGGCACCACCGCATGTAAGTTCTGTTTGATGGATAAACCTTTAGAAAGCAAAGTCACTTGCTGAAATACTATATTATGCTACTATATCATCTCCATTGTCATCAAAAGTGGTTGAAAGGTCATTAAATATGTAGACCCATTCAAATTAGAGGATCACTAAGTCAATCCATCACCTAATTAATTTCATTAAAAATGTACAAGATTTTAAAATGAAGCTTTTACATTGATGGAAGCTTATTGCTTCTATTGATACATTAATCTTTCATCGGATAGTCTCTTATACATCTTTTTTTCTTTCATGAGTAGAAGAACCTCTGCATTCCTAAGTTTGATCAAGTATTAAGCAAAATCTTACAAATTATATTTTAATTTTTATTATTTTTAAGTTAAATTATTTTTTAACAATTTTTATATAGAGTAAAAGTATTTTAATTTAATATTTGCTCAACTAAAATTTTATAAAATTCTCTGAATTTATTCTTAATAGAAAATGTTGGCTTTTTATTCTTAAATATTTTTATTTTTTTTAATATTTTTGCTAAATTCATGTGAAGTATTTTTTATTTTTTAAAAAAACTTAATTAAATAGAAAGAAAAAAAGAAAGAGAAGATGATGACATTTAAGTCACATTATGTCCAATGCTATCGATTTAGTAGATTTCATTTGTATAGAGTTGAATATATTTCAATAGTAGAGAGCTTAGGTTCTAATTTGTTTTCTCTTTTTCAATCACTCATGCACTGCACCAATCTTGCAAATCACACTAATCCCATCAAACTTGCTAGAAAAGCTCGCTACTAGAAAAATTTTTGGTAATGGATTTATTTTATGTGCCATTTCTTGTTGAGCTTTTCTTTTTACTTTTACTCATGTGAATTATATTTAAAAAATGTTGGTTTTTTTTTTCCTTTTTGAAATTCATGTCAGTTGGGTGGGATTTTTCAAGGCCAAGATTTCTATTTTGCCTTCTTCCATGCCTAATAAGAATATTTGATTTATGTCCTTGTTGATACAATATGGTATGTACAACATTTTTTATCTTTTAAAGTAAAAGATGGAGGATCTATTAGAATTCCTTTATTTATTTTTTGGAAACTACTATTTGCATCAATTTCTCCATTATCAATAGAATTCCTTCATTTACTTTTTGGAAACTACAATTTGCATCAATTGTTCCATTAATCAATATACTTATTAAATGGTAATTCAATCCCCTTTAGCCATGCACACTACACAAGGTAATTGAGTAGGTATGTACTAGTTATACACATTCAAGCTATAAGGTTCATCCTTAACTATCATGCCCCTGAACCAATGCCCGAGATGGAGCGTGGCATGATCACATACCCTTAGATTGAACCCTATAAGCATGTAAGTCTTGTTAATCTCAACATCCACAATATACATCAATATAGTAATATTAATGAAAGCTAAATCTCATATTCACAATGAATAAAAAAGTTCAAACCATATCACATGTTATATTCAAACATATAAGAATGACTAATAAAGTATATCAACATTCGCAATAACTATAGGACTATATAATATCAAATGCAACAACTAGTCTAATCTCACTCTCTATTTATCCTAAATTCTGGCCTAGCATCTAATCCTCAATATTTGAAACAGATAGTATAGGAGGTGAGCTAAAAGCCCAGTAGCAACCTTACACATACAAATATGGATATGCAGTAGTAAATAAATTATTTATATAATATAAAGAAAATATAGCCAACAAAGTAAATCATGTTGCAACACGTACCAAAAATTAGTGTATCAAGTAAAAGAGAAACTGCCAATATTTTTATCTTTCACGGCATTGAACTGTATCAGCACAATCATTATCAATCAATGTTAAATATCATCAACCAAATCTGACCCTCGACTGGGCTTGCTAGATTGGTTTCACAATAGTAACCTCTAGCCATCACTTTAGACTCTATTATAGAATCTTCTAGCTATCCTAATAGACTTTAACACTAGTAACCTTTAGCCATCACCGTAGACCCTATTACTAGCATCATCTAGCCATCCTGGTAGAATCTGATAGTAGCAACATCTAGTCATCGGCTTATCCCCTGTCATTGATACCACATTACCACATCCACATAACTAGACCGCATGCCCATATATTAAACCATCACAACTTTAATATTCTGATATACAAATCAAGTTTTTCAAGTTCACATCATCAAAACCATGATATGATACCATAAGATATGCCATGATCATATATAATTCGAAATCATACTATAAGAAATATAAGTTATATCCATGTGTAATCAAATATGCTAATAAAATAATGCATATAAATCCACGATGCATGCTGTAAGATAAATAAAATCAAACATATCATATATGAGTAGGTATAAGACTCCTACCTTCAATCACTACTCCATCTCCTCTATAATATCCATCAATAATAGTCAATCATCTACTAAAAGATTACCTATAATTATAATTACAAATAATAATTAATCTACTAAAATTCATTATTAAAAATTTACCTTTATGTCCTTATAACCCTCATATCTAAAATAACCATTATACCCCTCATACCTAGACTAAAAAGGGTTGAATCATGGTTTCATTAGATCAATACCCTTCTAATCCCATCGCCTAATCTAGTTAATTAACTCTAATTAGATCTATACTTATTTAATTAGGTTTTTGAGGCTTAATTAGATCATTAAGTAACTTAATTGTAGCTTAATTATACTAACTAGGGTCTAATTGTATTAAACCTAGCATGAATTGGCTTGAATCCAACTCAAATCATACAAATTTATCAATTGTATTCACTGATTTGGCTTAATAATGATTTCTAGTTCACTAATTTAGTTCAAATTGGGTTATGGTTCACTGAACCAAGCTCAATTGGAAATCCGGTTCATTGATTCAACTTGGTATTGGGTTCTGGCTCACAGATTTGGCTAGAACCAAGTTCTGGTTCAGCAAACCATTTGAATTAGTTCTAATGCCTTGAACCAATTCTATCCTGGTTCATCCACTTTAACCCCTCGAAGGCCTTCTGGCACTCCCTCGTTCACTCAAAGTCATTGACTTTGCGCACACCTTAAAGAAAGGCAGACACCTCTCCGCGGACTTGGATAAAAAAGGGCTCAAGGCCGCCAACCTTCCAGTCAAGTGCTGCACCTCTTTGTTAATCGGAGACCTCATGTCTAAGATAGCTCGGATCTTATCGGGGTTCGCCTCGATCCCACGCTGCATCACCATGAAGCACAGGATTTGCCCGCTATCACCCCAAAGGCGAACTTGGGAGGTTCAGCTCATTTGGTACCGGCGGAGGTTGCCAAAGGTCCCGCCAGGTTGACAACATAGTCAGTGGTATGGATACTTTTGGTTAGCATGTCATCCACGTACACCTTCATGTTGCATCCGATCTGGTCTTCAAAGACTTTATTCATCAGCCTCTAGTAAGTGGCCCCCGCGTTCTTCATCCGAATGGCATCACCTTGTAGCAGTATATCCCCTTCTCAATCACAAACGAGGTAGCTTCCTCGTCTGTCAGGTCCATCTTGATTTAGTTGTACCTCGAGAAGGCATCCATGAAGCTAAGGTCTTGTGACCGGATGTAGTGTCTACCAGCTGGTCAATCCGAGGCAATAGAAAGCTGTCCTTGGGGCATGCTTTGTTGAGGTCAGTGAAATCCACGCACATCCTCTAGCTCCCGTTAGCCTTGTGGACCATCACGACATTGGCCAATCAGTCGGGTAATGGACCTCTGGAATGTGGCCTACAGCCTCCAGCTTGTGGATCTCCTCGTTAATGGCCTTCTACTGGTCTGGGACGAAACTTCTCTTCTTCTGCCGGACAGACAGGCATCCCAATTTGATGTTGAGTTGATGAGCAATTACCTCCTTGGGGATACCCGCATGTCGGACGATGACCATGCAAAGATGTCGGAGTTGGCTCGTAGGAAAGCAAGAAGCTGATCTCGCGCCTCCTTCGGGAGTAGAGCTCCATCCTAGATAGTCTTCGTCGGGTCCTCACCCAATGGGAAAGTCAGCAGGTGCTCGGCTGGCTCCCCTCTCCTCTCCAAGTCTCGAAGGTCGAGCGGCTCGGGTGCTGCTACCGACACGCCCCCTGTGGACTGGGGGCCAAGTGGTAGCAGAGCGGTAGTGGGCTCTGCTCCCCCCTCATCTCCCCAACTTCTCGCTGGTAGAAAACTTTACGAGTAGTCTTTTGGTGGAGATAACAACATCCAGAAGGTTCAAACCGGGTCTCCCAAGGATGTGTTGTAGGCCAATGGGACCCGCACTACTAGAAAGTTCATGAGAACCATGCTCTGACACAGTGAAGTCCCGGCTGTGACAGGGAGAGTGATCTCTCCCTCGACCTTTACAGAATCTCCAGTAAAACCCATCAAGGGCGTGGTGATGGGTCAAAGGAAACTATAAGACAAATTCATCCGAACAAAGGCATCGTAACTCAAAACGTCAACAGAGCTTCCACTATCAACTAAAATTCGTTTTACAGGATGCTTCGCAGTCGTCATAGACACGACGACGCTATCATCATGTTTGTTAACTACCCCTTCTAGATCCCTTTTAGAGAAAGGAATTAGAATCTACCCCATCTTCACACTGTCTTTTGGAATTGTTACCTACCCCCCAGAAGATCATGGCCACCGTCTTCTCCATCGGAGCATTGTCCATGCCGATCTAAGGTGCAGGAGTTGCTGACGGGCCCGGGCAGCAGAGTTCCCTCTCCGGACAAACTTACCTAGGTGGCCCTGCTGAACGAGTTCCTCGATAGCCTTCTTCAGTAGGCGGTAGTCTTGTGTCGTGGCCATAGTCTCTGTGGTATCGGCAGTATAGTTCTTTGCTGCGGAAAACCCTGGGCCTCATGGGGGGTGGACGCTGGAGGTAGGGCTCATCCTCAATCTCTAACAGGATGTGAGATATCGAAACGAGAAGTGGGGTGAAGTGCTCTTTAGGAACTAGAGTCTGGGGTCGGTTATCTGGATAACGAGATGGCTCAGATTTCCTTGACCGCATCCTAGCAAATTCTGGAGGTGTTAGCTTCTAGCTGGGCCCTTTATCGACATCCCTCCTGGAGAAGTCTGCTTTGTCAGCACGGATATACTTCTGCACCCGGCTTAGCAATTTAGCGTAGGAGCTGGGAGGCTTTTTGTCTAAGGAATAGGTGAACCTAGAGGGACGGAGTCCCCGCTTTAGTGCTAGAGTGGCCACGGAATCCTCAAGATTGTAGACCTCGAGTGCTGCCTCCTTGAATTGGGCCACGAAGTCCTTCAAGGTTTCACCGCTCCTCTGTTGGACGGCAAAGAGGCTATCAGCCACCCGAGGGATCTTACGGCATGCATCAAAGTGGGCCAAAAAAGATCGCTCGAGTTGCCTGAAGGAATTAATACTACATGGTGGCGGATGAGAATGCCACGCACGTGTGGCCTTCCGAAGTGTAGCTGGGAAGACGACGTAGAGGAGAGAATATGTTGCCCCATGGACTTGCATGAGGACCTTGTAGCTTTCCAGGTGATCCAGAGGGTCTGCAATGCAGTCATATGGGTCCAGCTGGGGTAGCCGGAACCATGGTGGGACCAGCTCCTCCAAATACGGTGAGATAGCGGGGGGTGGTGGTCGTAATCCGTCCCATGAGGGTTGGTAATTCTACGGCTGAGCTCCTCTAGCCACTGATGGTACTCATCCAATCGTTGCTCGGCCCAGTGAGCGATCTTTCTGTTGGAATTTTCCTTTGAAGATTCAAAAGATGAATAGAGGGAAGGTTGCCGATGTAGGGAATGCACATGCTTAGGTTCCTCCCCACTACACCGCTTGGGAAAGCGGTCAGAGTGATAGGAAGGAGATCGTCGCTGCTTGGAGGTTTCCCGGCGATGAGACTTTGGGAGGCACGATGGAGGTCTTTCGGAGGGGTCCTGCCATGATGAGACTGGCTGGCGCCCATGGCCCTCAGCATGGGGCGGGGAGCGAGGCGGCAATGGCATAGTGGCGGAGCATTGTTCCTATAGCCCCCGAACCACCGCCATTAGGTCTTGAACTTGCTGGATCAGAGCATCGAGCCGGTCAGTCTGAATAGACTGTGGCTGTACGGGGGGCGAAACATGGAGGTTGACCTCCGGCAGCTCAGCTTGCGGGAGGTGTCCCCCAGCCTGACTGGTAGAGGCCTCCTGTGCACGTGTGACCGCCATCTTCTTCCTTGCAAAGGTTGTGGGGTCACAGATGCAACGTCTGTGCTGCCCTGCTGTCCCCCTTCCTAGCGTGCCAATCTGTTGCTGCCAAATTATTTGTCAAGAACGCTGGGTGAGAAAAGAGCTTTACTGTCTTCCGGGAGATGACTAGATTGTCTCCTTTAGCCGGAAACCTGCAAGAAAAGTCTTGGACCGTGGCTCCGACGGGGACCCTCTGACGCTCAAGTTAGCGACTTGGAGAACAAGAATGAAGATGAGATAGTAGAGATTGAGTCCCCCCCTCGTTGTGAGTCAGGGTCCTTATATACCTATTCGGGAGTCCCTCTTACCCTTCGCAGATAACCGTCGAATCCTATCTTCCGTTAAGATCGGCTCCGTAAGCGGTAGGTGGGCGCACGGTTGCTAAGTGCACGCCGTAAATATCGGTAACTACACATAGTATATCGGTACCCACCCATGATCTTGGCAAGAGTGGGTGAGCGGGCTACGCGACAGTCTGGTGTTTTAAATCACTGGGTCCAATATTCGAAATTGGTTCCACGACTATGGGTCGAGAACATGCGAAGCGAGACTCGAGGCCGAGGTCGAAGATAGGCCGAGGCGGGGCTCGAGGCCAATGTTGAAGCTGATATGATCCGTGACCGAGGCCGAGGCCGAGGCCGAAGCCGGAGCCGAAGGCCGATGCTGGGACTAGTTGTCAAATTATTATTGGGCTTCAAGAACTGTGCAGATTGTTACTCTACTACTGGGGGAGTAATCAGCCACATCAAGTTATGTTTTCATCTCAAAGTCACAAAGCATGTTTGTGGTGAGTAATCCAATCTCAACTTGTTCATCAAATGCTTCAGTATTTGGTCATGATCAAGCTAACTCGATCTAGATGAAGCGACTTCTCACAAATATAGATTATGTATTTCCATGGCAGGCATTTCTCTTTTCGTTTCTAGCCTCCTCACATCCTAAGCAGTAATAGGTTCACCATAGGATTTGTTGTAATCTCCACTGGTCTTCTAGCAAATTTCTGACGTCCCTTCAGCTTGTTTTTTTGACAAACTTAATGTTTTTGGGTGCAATTTTTTTATAGTAGGAGAAAAAGTCTTCAATGAAAGAAAGCAGATCAATTAATGAAGTCCAGTTCAACTGTTCATACAAATCAATAATCTCTTATCTGCCACTGGGGCTTAATTGTTGCATGAGGTGTGCTTCCCTCTCTATAGATTCATCAATTGACTTGAGTATGGCTATATGTTGCACAATGTTGATCTGAAGTAGTTGTATGGATGGATTTAGTGTCTGCATTTTTGAAGCCATAGTTTGGAATCTGTCATTTTGATTCTTCTCAAGCTGTGCTTATCCTCCATTCCATGGTGTCCATCAATGTGTGGGCGTGCTTGGTGGGTTACCAATGTTGACTGGGCTTGATAAGAATCCATCACAATTGCAGACTTATATAATTTTCTGAATTTTGACGAGGGTGTCATTCTCTAGTATCCTACAGTATTTGGATATTGCTCTCAGATTAACCTAAACATCTGTTATCAGATGGCCGAAGTGCCATCTTATTCAACGTTTCAAGAAACTGAAGCATGGATCTTGTTGAGGGGTAAAATCGTTACACGTCAATAATCGTATACGCGGCTAAGGTTAGCCCCGATTTCTGCTCGCTGTGTGACATTCGCCAGGGACAAATCAGCCTCGGTAGGTCGGAACGCCCTAGCCCCTCACCGAGCCAGGGATTCTCGAGGTGCGGACCTCATCTTCCGGCTCCTCCAGGACCTATCTGTTCTCGGCCCAGCCGAGCTATCGTCTATCCCTTCCGGCTCCTCCAGCTGACCTATCCTGTTTCTCGGCCCCAGCCGAGCTATCGTCTATCGCCTTCTGGCTCCTCCAGCCGACCTATCTTATTTCTCGGCCCCAGCCGAGCTATCGTCTATCGCCCTCTGGCTCCTCCAGCCGACCTATCTTATTTCTCGACCCCAGCCGAGCTATCGTCTATCGCCTTCCGGCCCCTCCAGCCGACCTATCTTATTTCTCGGCCCCAGCCGAGCTAACGACTATCACCCTCTGTCTCCTTCAGCTGACCTATCTTATTTCTCGGCCCCAGCCGAGCTATTGTCTATCGCCTTCCAGCTCCTCCAGCCGGCCTATCTTGTTTCTCGGCCCTAGCCGAGCTATCTCGCTTCTTGGCCTCGCCCGCCAAGCTGTCCCTATAGCTCGGCCCAGTCCGAGCGATATCAACCCCCTCTGCGGAATTCGGAGCGAGAAAGTGGCCTAGGGCCCTGGGGCCTATGCTCCCACTAAATCCCGAGACATTAACAAGCTCTCCCAGCCATCGATCCTCTAACTAACCGGATATGAATCCTACCTGTCTTATAACAGACTGGATTCGAATCTCAACAGCCTTTGGACCCACGATGCCCCCTAACAACCAGGTGATCCTCTATAAATACCACAGCTCCAGACCCCCTGAGGTAGGCGGTCTCCCCTTGTGCACTTGCTCACACACTCTCTCTCTCCCTCTCTCTGCCTTTGCTTCCGCCATTGCCGCTCCGCTCGGAGCCCTTGGAGGAAACTTTTCGGCGAGAGCCTTCTCCTCATTTCTGTTGACTGTTGATCTCCACTGACTTGAGCATCGGAGGGTCTTCCGCAGAGGGCCACCCCCAATGCCTTCTCGCATGAGGACTGTCTTGCAGGTCCACCCAGGAGGAAGCCCGTCTCGAAGCCCCTTCGCATCCGATTCGGAGGACGATTTTAGCAGCAACAGATTGGCACTAGAGGAAGGGTCTCAAGTCCCATTAAAACTTGAAGAAAGGAGACAAGGATCTCGATCCGAAAGAGAACCTTCCAATGGCTAATCGGAGAAGAGCGACTTCTGAAGCCCAGGACCAGGTTGCCTCCCAGAGACTTGATCCGATGAGTAGCATGGCTCCGCCGCCGCCACCAGCTGAGACTCCATCGCCGCCGGCTGTCCCAGTGACCCAGGACCAGTTCGCCACACTGGTCCAGCAGGTCCAAGCCCTGACCCATCTGGTTCAGGAGCGCCTTGCAGCTGCCCCTGCTCCATGCCACCCTGAGGAGGCCGCAGCCCCTTTTTTCCGGCCACCTCTTCTTCTGGTCCGCATAGAGCTGTGGACCCCCCACACCGATCCAAAGAGGCCAGACCAGTCCCGCAAGGGGGCTGCGACAGGAATCTTCCTAGATCTCGGCGGGCCCGGTCCCCTCTCCGGAGTCCTCCGCCATGATTCGACGCCATCTCCGCGCTCTCCTCGCCTGGCCCCTCCTCTTATGTCTAAGAGGAGATCCACCGACAGCTCCAGGAGATGCGTCAGGAGCTGGACGCCGCCAAGCAGGCTCATCCGCCTCAGCCTAAGGCGGAGCAGGGTATCCCCTTCTCCAAGGGGATCATGGAGGAAGTGATTCCCTCCCATGTTAAGCTGCCCGCCATCGAGCTACCACGGCTCCTCCGATCCCGACGATCACCTCAGCAGTTTTCGGTCGATCATGATGTTTCATGGAGCATCAGATGCGATCCTGTGCTGCCTTTCCCTCTACCCTTAGAGGGTCCGCTCGAACCTGGTTCAACGCTCTGAAACCAGGTTCCATTGATTCGTTTGACGAGCTGAGTCGTCTTTTTATCGGCCAGTTCGTCAGCAGCCGCCGCCACCGATAAGATCCGACTCCCTCTCTGAAGTTAAGCAGAGAGAGGGGGAGTCCTTGAGAAATTACCTTGGCCGCTTCAATAAGGCCATGCTGGAGGTGGACCACCTTAATCATGAGGTGGCTATGTCCGCCCTAGCGGGTGGAGTTTTGAAGGAGAGCGACTTCTACTTGGCGATGGAGGTTAGTTACCCCCCAAACCTCTCCGATATGATGGCCCTGGCAGACAAATACGCCAGAGTCAAAATCACGGAGGGCTGCCCGCGCCGAGCTGGCAAAAAAGAAAGAATCCAAGGGCTCGGACAGGCATTGACCTACTCGCCAGCCAAGCCCACCTCATCGCCAAAGAGCTCCCCCGCCGCCGCCGAGGAATCGCTCCCGGAGCCCACCTAGACAGTTTGACCGATACACCCCACTCACTATTCCTAGGGCGCAAATCCTCCTGGAGATAGAGCGCCAGCTTCCCGACCAGCTCCTCTCCGAGGGAACCCAACCCGGAGAGACCCCACCAGTACTTCCGCTATCACCGGAGCATGGCCATGATACCGAGGAATGCTGGCAGTTGAAGAACGAAATTGAGAGGCTAATTAGCGGGGCCGACTGAACCAATTCAGGAGGGCACCCGAGCCAGGACAAGGGGGTGATCGCCAGCCCGAACTTCAGCAGCCTCCTCCTCCTCCTTCCAAATCCACTCGTGATCGGTCATATCAATGTGATTGAAGAAGCTGGTAGTTCGTCGAACTTCAAGAATGATGAAGAAGGTTTGGCGCCGAAGAAAGCACGAACGGGTGAGCTCTCCTTCTCCGACGATGATCTCCGGGGGATACAATTCCTGCATGATGATGCGTTAGTTGTATCTCTCAATTTAAATAACTATGATGTAAGTCGATTCTTGTTGATAGTGGAAGCTCCGTAAATGTTCTGTACCTCGATGTGTTCGCCAAGATGAAATTGCTCGTGGAAAATCTCCGAGCCGTGGACTCTACCTTGATGGGGTTCACGGCGACGTTATCATCCCAGAAGGGATCGTAACTTTGACGGTTCGGGCAGGAATATGGCCCCTTGTGGCCACTGTTCACATAGACTTCCTAGTGACCAAGCTTCGGTCGCCCTACAATGCGATATTTGGGAGGCCCGACCTAATGTCCCTCAAAGCTGTCGTCTCCATTCCGCACCTGTCTATGAAGTTCCCCACCAGGCGGGGAATCGGTGTTGTCCAAGGAAGCCAAACTATGGCTCGGCAGTATTTTGTCACCAGCCTTCAGTCCAGGATGCCTGAGGTTGATGGGCTGGATGCTTGGGAGGACTTCGCCGAGCAACGAGGAGAACCAGCCGAAGAACTAAAAGAAGTACCGCTGGACGAAGCCCGGCCTGACCGAACTATAAAGATCGGTCACTACTAAAAGGCGAGTCCCGCAAGAACTGGTCGACTTTCTCCGAAGCAATGCTGATGTCTTCGCCTGGTCCCTCCGACATGCCAGGAATCAGCCCTGATGTTCTCGTCCATCGCCTCAACGTGGACGAGATGTACCGTCCCATCAAACAGAAGAAAAGAAGCTTCGCCCCGAGCGACAGAAAGCTATCGAAGAGGAGGTTGATAAGCTTGTCAAGGCAAACTTCATTCGGAAGGTAAATTACCCAAGTTGGCTGTCGAATGTTGTCATGGTAAAGAAGTCGAACGGCAAGTGGTGGATTTGCATCACTTCACCGACCTCAACAAAGCGTGCCCGAAGGACAGTTTTCCTCTCCCCCAAATTGACCAACTTGTAGATGCCACCTCGGGTCATCAGATGCTGACATTCATGGACACTTACTCGGGCTACAACCAGATCCAGATGGCCCCCGAAGATGAAGAGAAGACCGCCTTCATAACCGACCGAGGTACTTACTGTTACTGTGTTATGCCCTTCGGTCTTAAAAATGCAGGTGCCACCTACCAAAGGCTGGTCAACAAAGTTTTCAAAGAGCAAATCGGCCGAACATGGAGGTATATGTCGATGACATGCTGGTCAAGAGCAAAGAAGCATCACAGCACATCGAGGATCTCTCGGAAAGCTTCGCAACGCTCCGCAAATATCGGATGAAGCTCAACCCAACTAAGTGTGCCTTCGGCGTTAATTCTGGGAAGTTCCTTGGCTTTATGGTTTCCCAATGGGGTATCGAAGCTAACCCCCAGAAGATCCAGACTCTTCAGCAGATGGCGCCCCAGCATCTATCAAAGAAGTCCAGCGCCTGACTGGAAGAATAGCAGCCCTCAATCGCTTCGTAGCTCGGTTTGCCGAAAGATGCCTCCCTTTCTTCAAAACTCTTTGGTCGGCTAAGAATTTCCAATGGTCTTCCGAGTGTCAGAAATCATTCGAAGACCTCAAAAAGTACCTCGGCTCTCCCCCTCTCCTCAGCAGTCCGAATCCTGGAGAAACATTGTTCCTGTATCTGGCGGTCTCGGAAGGCACCATTGGCTCGGTGTTGGTCAGAGAAGAAAATAAGACCCAGAAGCCAATTTATTATGTCAGCAAACTGCTCCGAGACGCGGAAACGAGATATACCCGGATTGAGAAGATGGTGTTGGCTTTGATAACCTCGGTCCGAAAGTTGCGGCCATACTTCCAAGCACACTCTGTGACAGTCCTGACCGATCAGCCCATCAAGGCGGTAGTCCATCGTCCGGAGACATCGGGAAGGATGACCAAATGGGCCGTTGAGCTAAGTGAACACGACATTCGGTTTCAACCTCGTCCGGCCATCAAAACTCAGGTGCTAGCTGATTTCCTGCTCGAATGCACTATCCCGGAGGACGGCTCCACTCCCAACTCCCCCGAGCATCCAAAATCTGACGCCCGGTGGCTCCTCCATGTCGACGGGTCATCCAACGCCCATTGCTCTGGTGCCGGCCTAATCCTCACCAGCCCGGAGGGGGCGACTTTTGAATATGGCGTCTGCTTCTCCTTCCCAGCCTCCAATAACGAGGCCGAGTATGAAGCTCTGCTCGCCGGGCTCCGAATCGCCCGCGACCTTAAGGTGGAGAAACTGAATGCCTTCACCGACTCTCAGCTGGTGGCTGATGACGTGCGGGGCGAGTTTGAGGCCCGGGAGTCGAACATGGTTCGATATCTCCGAGAGGTTCGAAGCCTACTCTCCCATTTCCCTGAATTTGAAATCATTCAGATTCGAGATCCGAAAATGTCCGTGCCGACCTATTATCTCGACTGGCAACTGCGGAATTGATGGACGCCGAGCAAAAATTTCATCTGAAGATTTTGGAGAGGCCCAGTATTGCGGAAGCTGACCGAGTGATGCAAATTGAGGCCGAACCATCATGGTTCGACCCGATCCTGAAGTATCTTAAAGAAGGATCGCTCTCGGCCGATCGAAGAGAAGCTAGAAAGCTAAAGCTGCAAGCCACCCACTATGTGCTGATTGACGACCAGCTCTACAAGCGGTCCTTCTCTATGCCGTTGCTCAGATGCCTTCGCCCATCTGAAGCTGATTATGCCCTTCGGGAGGTACATGAAGGAATTTGCGGCAACCATTTGGGGAGCCGGTCTTTATGCCACAAGGTGCTGCGTCAAGGTTACTATTGGCCCACCATGCAAAAGGATGCTGACGACCTTGTCCGAACTTGTGACCCATGCCAAAGACACTCCAGTATTCAGAGGCTCCCCTCGCCAGCCTGGTCCCCGTTTCCTCCGCTTGGCCCTTTGCCAAGTGGGGAATGGACATTCTCGGCCCGTTTCCACTTGCTACATGGACAGCGAAAGTTTTTATTCGTCGCCATCGACTACTTCACCAAATGGGTCGAGGCGGAAGCAGTTGCTCAAATAACTGAGGCTCGGGCCAAGGACTTCGTGTGGAGATCCATCATCTGCCGCTTCGGCCTCCCACACACCATCATTACTGACAACGGAAAATAGTTCGACAATCCGAAGTTTCGTCAGTTCTGCGAGGAGCATGGGATCCATCACCGCCTTACCTCGGTCGGGCATCCGCAAGCTAACGGAGCAGCCGAGGTAACTAACCGAACCTTGCTTCAAGGGATCAAAGCTCGGCTCTCCAGAGCCCGAGGCAGATGGGCAGACGAGTTGCACCATGTCCTATGGGCCTACCGCACCACCCGAGAGTGCCCACGGGCGAGACCCCATTTCGAATGGCCTTCGGCACAGAGGCAGTCATCCCCATGGAGATAGGACTCCCTTCCCTGCGGGTGGAAAGCTACTCGAAGGAAGCCAGTGACGAGCAGCTCCACACCAACCTCGACCTGGTAGAGGAGATCAGAGAAAAAGCACGGATCAGAATAGCTGCCTACCAGCAAAGAGTGGCCCGTTACCATGCCTCCAGGGTCAAAGGGAAAGCTTTCTCGCCTGGCGACCTAGTTCTCCGGAAAACATCTGTCTCCAAACCGCCAGAGCAAGGAAAGCTAGCTCCGAACTGGGAAGGCCCCTACCAAGTAACGAAAGTCATCGGACTTGGCACCTACAAACTACAAGATCTAAGCGGGAGATCCATCCCTCGGACATGGAATTCGGACAACCTCCGCAAGTATCATCAGTAGGGTACGCCTTCTACAGGCCCGCCTTCTTAATTTTTGTCAGCATATTGCTTTCATAATTCTTGACATGATCACCGAAAATCGTAAAGGAAACAGATGCTGCTTACCAATCCTCGGCACAACCGAGTTATCTATTTGAGTAGGAAATCTCCGAACCTTGGCTGGGCCGAGCAACAAATCTCTGAACCTTGGCTGGGCCGAGCAACGAATCTCTGAAACGAATCTCCAAACCTCGGTCGGGCCGAGTAACGAATCTCCGAACCTCGGCAAGCCGAGCAACGAATCTCCGAACCTCGGCTGGGCCGAGCAAAGATCTCTAAAGTCCCGGCCGATTTAATCGGTCCCCAAAACACAAGGCACTACTTGACGAGGATAAACATCTTGGGGACGGCAGCAAAAACAAAAGTTGCCAAAAAGAACCTCCTTTCTGTTCATTATAAAGAAAAAGACAAGGAGAAAAAGAAAAGGTAAAAATAGCCTTCACAGAGGCTTACTGTCTCCCCAGGAGCTGCCAGGTCCTCCCTACACCGAGTTAGCTCGGTGACTTGCTGATGGAGGGACGCTATCACTCCCTCCTGCCGGTCAATGACCCGCGAAGATCCTTGGCCTCCCTCATCGAGACGGCAAGAAATTCCTCGATCGTCTTTTGGAACTGCTCATGGCCCGCTAAAGCTGACGCTAAGGCCATCCCATCGACGGTCATAGAAAAATGACTCCCCCGGGAGTCCCTACGGTCGTTGTTGCCACCGCTCGGCTCTTCAGTCGATTGCCCTTCACCATGGGAGGCCATACCTGCTCTCAGGAGCTATCGAAAGACTAACTGAGAGGATGATAAACACTGGCATCCCTCTCGTCCATATTTATATCGCCCTGGCAAGTATTTCGATCAGTCGAGTCATTAATCCCGACCTGGGGAATTTGCCACGCGTCGTCGCTTCGGCTGGAGCCTACGGGAAGCGAAGAGTCGCACCCCCTCCCGAGGATCGATAAGCATCGGCGGCACGCCCGGAAATTCCCCTCCTTCTCTAGGGACTAGGCTCTCCCCAGTTTTCCGACCCTCATGAAATAAATGTTCTTGAAAATCCGCCAGACTCCCTCGAATTGGGCATCCTCGGAAAGGTGCAAAGAAATAAAGTGCGCCAGCAATCAACATTAACTCGCCTCGCCCGAGGGCGACCGAGTCATAACTCCGAACGCCCCCATGCGTCACTCGTTTACATCAGAATCTATATTCACCACAAGAACCAAACATAATGTCATCATTCTCGGCAATGACCGAGCTATCTGCATCGAATCTCCGTGCCTCGACTGGGCCGAGCTATGAGTCGAAATAGCATGTTGCAGCCGGTCCAAACGGTCTCCAAGATATAGTTCGGATTCAGGCAGCTCACAAGCCCCAGCCGAATCAAGTGGCCTTCAAAACGCCCCTCCGGATTCGGGCAGCTTACAAGCCCCGGCCGGACCGAGCGATGTCTGCATACCTGCTTCGTTCTACGGACAAGATCATGCTTACATCGTGAGCCCGTTGGACCGCCCAGGTCCACTCTCCGACTCAATCATGGACATATTTTTCCTCTGCTAAGGACCGAATATTAGCCTTAGCAAAAGCAAAGCGGCAAGAGCGTTGCCAAAACGTGCTATGACAAGACTTGATATGAGATTAACAACGCGAAAAAAGAAGCAGATGCAAAAGGAAGAGGGAATGAAAATTTTCTTTATTTCCTCATCAATAAAGATTACAACCTCCTGAGAGGAGTTACAAGTGCACCAAAGCACAGGAAATAAAAATGAGTGCATAGTTTGGTCGAACTGCTCCAAGCCAGCTTCGGTTAATAATGACATTTCGGCGTCTGGCCAAAGAAATCAGACAAACCATGAATCAGCTAGCTCGCCCAGATAAATGGCAAGGCCGACCTTCCACGATCCCTCCGGATGAACTAAGAGATCCAAAAGGAGGCATGACCCATGGATGCTGATTCTAAGGAACCGGACAAACTAACCAGCTCCCCTTAGGTGGGATGCTGGGCTGCAGGCCACTGCCTGATTGGGAGAGCTAGGAGACCATCAGCCCCGCGTTGCTCCTAGCTTCTCCTTCCCGTGGCAAGGATTCCCCTCAGAGAAGGGACGAGAATCCAGACCGATGGAGAAGGAAGGCTCCGTGCATGCTACAGGGGTGTCGATGCACTTTCTACCCCGCACCCCCCATAGCGAACCACAAAGGACACACAGGAAGCGCATATATGCGCTCTCCGTGTGATCTCGGCGGCCCTCCTGTGCGCTCTCCATATGATCTCCAAAACTCATTCCCTGAGGATGAGCCACTCTCCAGCGGATCCTTCATCACCCCAACTGTCCGGAGGACAACGACTTGCAAAAGGTAAGCTCGGTCCTCCCACTCTAAGCCCCAGAGAGATAGGCATCATGAAAACCTTCACAATTCATAGGGAAGAAAACTTGGGGATGGCCCAACACGGCCCTCTTTCCCCTTTTTATAGGCAAGGTGAACCGGGAGCGGCTATCAGAGCAGAAAGCCCCGAGATTCAAAACGCCTAACCCACGCCACCACATGGCCTCCCGGGATGAAAACAACGCCCCTCGTTGCGCACCAAGCACGTCGCCCGAACAATGATGCACGCCAAAAGATTTTCTCTGATCCTGGATCATGAGTTTTAAATGCAAAAAATCGCTCGCCGATCTTGCGGATACGGGCAGACCTGGGAGATCGTCCAGTAAAAACGACATCCTCCAATGGCGAATAAGTGCTTGCGTCATACGTCAGAACAACCTGCATTGGAAAAGATCGACCTAATAAAAGCCCCTGGAAAACACTGAGGCAACTTTTTGCTGGATACGGAGCCGTATTATTTACTTCGATGAAAAGAAAATCGACTTGCCTTGGAAAAGACAAGGCACTGACAGGGTAATAAAGTGGTACGGAGGCCATGTACTCCTCGATAATGACCTCTCAATATCCTCTGCTCCGGCCCAGCTGCCTGTGGGACCTAGGCACGGACCTAGGCACCGCCCTATGCTCCCCTCTAAGGACAAAGCTGTTTCTATACTTCGAAACAAACCAAATATCTATTTTCAGTCCAACATGACTGAATGTTATCCCGCGCCCCGATCCAGGCAAGGATGGCTAAAAACCCTCCAAGGAATAGATCGCTTATAAGACTTGCACGATGAAAGCAAGCATCTCAAAACAGCTGCAAACACAAAAGCTACATAAACTGTCCTTTCATTTATCATAAAGGGGCAACGAAAAGAAAGGAAAATACATCAGCCCTTACAGGGGCTTATCATCCTCTCCCGGAGCTACTGAGCCTTCCCCTCGCTCCACTGCCGGGTCGCACACCTATTGCTGGAGGGACGCCACACGTTTTTCTAACTGATCATTGACCGCGCGAAGGTGCATGATCTCCCTAGTAGTGGCAATCATGTATTGCTCGGTCGCCTGTTGGAGTCGCTCACGACTTGCAAACAATGAGGCTAGGACTTCTCCGTCGATGACCGCCTTGGTGCAACCCCTCCAGGTCCCCCAACGAGTGTTGACACCGTCGACTGGTGCTCCGGCTGACCTCCCTCCATCCTTGAAAGCCATCATGCTATCACAAGCTCGGATAGACCAAAGAAGATTGGCGCAGGAAATGGTTAACGATGGCCTACCACCTATTGGTATTTAAACCGCTCCAGGTGAGAGCCCTAGTCGCCCGAACCACCGGCTCCAATGCCACTCACATAAAGCCCTGCCATGCGTTGTCGCTTCAGTGGCCGCTCACAGGAAGCGGGGAATTCAACAAACCCTCCCTCTCATGGAACCAAACTTCCCTTTTTTCATCGAAGGTGCATCCACGATTTTTCCCTTGATAGGATGGACTACCTCAGTCCTGGCCAGGATGCTTCTGTGATTCCTGGTCCTGTCCAGTCGACCTACCACATTTCTCGGCCCTAGCCGAGCTATTTCATCCCTCGGCCCTAGCCCTAGCCGAGCCATTTCGTCCCTTGGCCCTAGCCGAGCCATTTCGTCCCTCGGTCCTAGCCGAGCCATTTCCTCCCTCGGCCCTAGTCGAGCCATTTCATCCCTCGGCCCTAGCCGAGTTATTTCATCTCTCGCCTCCGGCCGAGCCATTGCGCCACTAGTCCTAAGCCGAGCTAGATCGTCTCTCAGCCCCTTTTTACCGAGCTATGTTATATCTCGGCCCCTTCATCGGGGCTATCCCTATGCCTTGGCCTCGACCAATATGTTCCCTCAAATCCGAGCTAAAGCCAACCAAGCGGCACGAATAAGCCACAAGTTGCTCGCGGTCGGGATAAAATTGAGACAGGGGATCATCCAAGAAAGGCAATCAAATAGAGACGGAAGGCTCATTCGTTGAAAACTTCAAACCGAGTTACACGTCAGAAAAACAAAAGCACGAAAATAGCTCTCAAGGGTCAGGAGCTGGATCAGTCCCAGTAGAACCCTCAACTACGCTCGTGGAAGCATGGCTCGACTCCCCCGTCTCAAATGTCTTCGCCTCCTTGGCAACAGGCTGCAAGTGCCCCCCAAGAGCTGCAACCTCACTGGGACCCGGGGTAGTATCAAGGTCGGCGTCCAAAACATCAATGTACTCATCTTCTTCTTCATCCCCGGAGGCGCTGGTGTCAGGAGTCTCGACATCCAAGAAAGAGAGGTCCCATTCCGGATGCTCCTTAGATATCTTACTTCGAATGTCCTCCACTCCGAGTTGGAAAGCGTCAGCGCAAGTTGCATCTTGTTCGCCCTTGAGCATAGCGAGCCGCATTTCGGTTTCAGCCACTTGGCCCCGTAATGAGGCGACCTGCCCCTCAGCTCCAGCGACTTGACTCTGCAATAGGGCGATCTATTCCTCGGTCTCACTGACCCGCCTCTCGAGCTCTGAGCTCCTCCATCGGCTGGATTCCAGTTCCCCTTGCAAGGCTCGCATCTGATCTTGATTCTCCAGCCTCGCCTTTTTCATCTGTAAAAATAGAGTCAGCCGATGACACGATGAGCTAATAAAGAAAGTTAAAAAAGGGGGGCGGTACCGTACCTCCTCCTCCTGCCGAGCCAGCTTCTTGGTCAGCTCCTTGGCCTCGTCAATGGCCCTTAATTTATCAGTTCTAACCAGCTCGATCTTGCTCTTGAGATCATTAATCCTCGATTGCCTATCATCAACTTCTCCCCGGGCTTGGGAGAGCTCACTGCTGAGCTGGATTATCTTCCCCTGATGCCACTTGATATTGTTGTCCATGTCGGCAATATCACGATCACACCGCCGTAACTTCTCCTCCACTTCGCCAAGCATTCCGCTCAGACGATTTCTTTCTTCGGCGACCTCTCTCCTCTGCCTACCTAGATTTTCATTGAACTATTTCTTAACAGCTTCCATTTCTTCGGAATGCTTGGATTTAACTCGTGACAGCTCCAAGCATGCGTCGTCGCACCTCGCTAGGAGCCCCTGTAACTCCTCTACTTTAAGCTTCTGCTTGGATGTGTCATCTAGGGCGGCCTGATACAATACCCTTATTCTCGCCAAACTCTCATTGCTAGCGACCAGAAGTTGTTCAAATGTGTCAGATGCCTCTGCTCGCGATCGAAACTCGGCACTGACTCTCCTGGCCTGGACACCGGCTCCTGTCGCCAAGCTTAGGCGCCAGCACAGCGCCCGAGAGATCAAAGCATTCTACAGAATAAAAACAAGTGAGAAAATGTGGTCAAGTTAGCTGGAAAGCACCCACTGCTCTAAAATGATAACTCACCCAGGAGGCGTAGGCCCTAGCCAACTTCATGAGGGTGGGATTGTCGATATTGGGGAGAAGATGGATGTCCTCTGCCACATTCCGCTGGCCAAATGCGGCATCAACCAATTCTAGATCCATGAATTTATTCGTCGAAGGATCCGTGCCTGGATACAATGCCGACCTCATCAAAGCAGAAAATGTCTCCTCAATGGCCGTGTCTGAGCTACTGGGCTGACCATCCCTGCCCGAAGGACCGATTCGGGCAATCTCCGACTGAGGAGCCTTCAACTTCCTGGCCTCCTCCGACAGAATTCTAGCCTGGCTTTCCTCGGATAACTCGGCCAGCCCAAGCGTCAGTCTTCCCAAAACTTTGGCGGGAGAAGTTCCGACTGGAATGTTGCCCTACCCCTCCTCCGGTTTTCCTCCCTCGGTCACAGACACCTGCGTCTCCTCCACAGGCTTCATCGAAACCTCCATCTGCCCCCCTTCTTGAGCCTCCGCTATGGTCGCCCTAACGTCACCGCCCTAGACTCTTCCACGGGGGGCCCTCCAATAGGAAGCTCACCTTGAGCCTCGCCGATTGCAGCTGTTCCCTCCTGTCCTCCTGCCAAGGCCAGAGATATCTCCTTACTCGGGGAAGGGCCCTCAGAAACGACGACCTCCGCCGAATCAGCCATTGGCTCGTCCTTCAAAAGAGGGGCGTCCTGGCAAGCCAATGGAGTCTCGTCCGAACTGTATGATATCTCCACCACTGGAGGACAGGGGATCTCAGCAGTCCTCTCTAAATCCTCCCTTGCTTTCGACGCTTCCGCCGGGACTGCTCCAACATCTGGCGAGTACCTTTCGGAAAGATGAACCTTCTTCTCAGGTTTACTTTTCTCCCTGCCACTACTCTCCCCTGGGCGCTTGCCCATCTTTTTCTTTATGCGGCCTGATAATTCAGACCTCTTGGCTATGAAAGCAAGGAGCAAACGATGAGACCGAGATACGTTCGCTCAAATAAAACCAGAAGAAAGAGAAGGAGGGCCTACCATGCGGATCGAGATGGCTAAGCCCGGCGGCGAAAAGAGCCTCCTCCGATAGTAAGTCGTTGGCCGAGAACGCCTTGCCATTGCGGAGGACTTCCAAATCCTTTTCCTCCTGCTCAGATAGAATTGGATGTGTTTCCACATCCCGAACAAAGTTTTCCCATCCCCGGGGAAAGTCGGAACCAATGTTCCCTTCATCGATGATGAATCGGTTCTTCCATCCCTTTATGGAGGACGATTTGTCCACAATCGTCTTAAAGGACCTCCAAGGTCCGATATAAGGCCACTCCGATCTCCTCCCCGGTATCAGGTGGTAACAGGCACGAAAAAGGGGAAGAGTAGCTATAACCTGGATCTGGTTGCACATCGAAATAAATCCAATGATGCTTCGCCAGCTGTTGGGAGCCACCATCGTCGGGCAGATGTTGTAAAACATCATGATCTCCTTTATCAGGGGATGGAGAGGAAACCGAAGGCCCGCCTTCAAACTATCTTCATAAAGAAAGACTCCGTGCTCCAAATCTTGCGAAACCCTGTGCTCGGGTTCCAGCAATCGCAGAACAACATCCGGGGGAATGCCATACTTCTAGCAAATTTTCCCCAAATCCTCGGCGGCAATCTCCGAAACTACGTCATCGGGGCTCATCATTCTGCTAGCCGAGAGAGACACCAAACGAAACTACAGAGGAACAGAGAACGAAATCCTCCAAAAGGGGAACGAAGGAGCGTTGCAAACAGAAACGACACTATTTCAGCTTTGCTTCCCCTCGAAGGAAACCGCCTCAAGGGAAGATAAGGCGTCTCGCCCGAGGCATCCAGAACCGCCTCGATAAATGCCGTAAAAATCGGGATCTGCTGCGTGGCAGTCCCCCAACCATCGCTCCAAAGAAGCCTTACCCATGAAGGCACGACGGCCGTGCGGCATTAAAAAGGGCATCATTATGCGGACTGTCCAATCCGGATCCCCCCATTCAAATCGTGCCACCTGGACTTATACTCCCTATGCTTGAACCTACGCTTCGAATTAGAGAGTGGGGGGCATGTGTTGAGGGGTAAAATAGTTACGCGTCAATAATCATGTACGCGGCTAAGGTTAGCCCCGATTTCTGCTCGCTGTGCGACATTCGCCAGGGATAAGTCAGCCTCGGTAGGTTGGAACGCCCTAGCCCCTCACCGAGCCAGGAATTCTCGAGGTGCGGACCTCATCTTCCGGCTCCTCCAGCCAACCTATCCTATTTTTTGGCCCCAGCCGAGCTATCGTCTATCGCCTTTCGGCTCCTCCAGCCGACCTATCCTGTTTCTCGGCCCCAGCCGAGCTATCGTCTATCGCCTTCCGGCTCCTCCAACCGACCTATTTTATTTCTCAGCCCCAGCCGAGCTATCGACTATCACCCTCCGGCTCCTCTAGCCGACCTATCTTGTTTCTCGGCCCCAGCCGTGCTATCGTCTATCGCCTTCCGGCCCCTCCAGCTGACCTATCTTATTTCTCGGCCCCAGCCGAGCTAACGACTATTGCCCTTCGGCTCCTCCAGCCGACCTATCTTGTTTCTCGGCCCCAGCTGAGCTATCGTCTATCACCTTCCAGCTCCTCCAGCCGGCCTTACTTGTTTCTCAACCCTAGCCGAGCTATCTCGCTTCTTGGCCTCGCTCGCCAAGCTGTCCCTATAGCTCAGCCCAGTCCGAGCGATATTAATCCCCTCTGCGGAATTCGGCACGGGAAAGCTTAAATCCTTAAGATTCAAAACAGGAATCATATCTGAAAGTGGCCTAGGGCCCTGGGGCCTATGCTCCCACCAAATCCCGAGACATTAACAAGCTCTCCCAGCCATCGATCCTCTAACTAACCGGATACGAATCCTGCCGGTCTTATAACAGACTGGATTCGAATCTCAACAACCTTCGGACCCACGACGCCCCCTAACAACCAGGTGATCCTCTATAAATACCACAGCTCCAGACCCCATGAGGTAGGCAGTCTCCCCTTGTGCACTTGCTCACTCTCTCTCTCTGTCCCTTTCTCTGCCTTTGCTTCCGCCATTGCCGCTCCGCTCGGAGCCCTTGGAGGAAACTCTCCGGCAAGAGCCTTCTCCTCATTTTTATCGACTGTTGATCTCCACTGACTTGAGCGTCGGAGGGTCTTCCGCAGAGGGCCACCCCCAACGCCTTCTCGCGTGAGGACTGTCTTACAGGTCCTCCCAGGAGGAAGCCCGTCTTGAAGCCCCTTTGCGCCCGATTTGGAGGACGGATTTCAGCAGCAACAGATCTCAATGCAACCAACAATGGTAAATATGGAATCAGAACCATATATACTGGCAGCAATGCAGATATTGGCACCATGTGGTTTTGGCCAAAATAGACTCAGTCGTCACACTGCACATGTGGGATCAGTGTCCCTAAGGTAGTGTTTGAAATAAAAATAGAAGGGAATATTCTCTGAATATCTTCTCTTATTCCCAAAAGTCATAACTATAAGGGAGTGTTTGAAATAGGGGATAAGGGGGAATATCCTTTGGATATCCCTTCTTATTCCCAAAAGCTATAACTAGGAGAAATATGTCTGAAAGAGTTTAACCAGAGAAGATAACCCATGTTTAACCATGGGTTATCCCTTGAACTTATTTCTTTGGGAACCCAAAAATAACTAAAGTTATCCTTTGATGGCAGAGTTGTAATTTTAAAAAGGTACTTATTCCTTCAGCTATCCTCTGGATAAATGCTATCCTGTACATTTATCGAGGAATAGCTTTTGGAAAGTCAAATACTACCTTAATTTATTCTCTAGAAAAAACAGGAATAGCTGGTTATCCCTTCAATAAAAGTAAAAAAAATGTTATCCTATGGATTTACCTTTTTGCTTTTGATATGATCAATGGGATAGCCAAGGGATATCCCTAGGGATAGCCAGGGGATAAACTCTATCCCGTACACTTATCCATAGATAATATTTTTTCTATTAAACACTACCTAAGTCTTGACATTCTCAGGAATCTAATAGTACTGAAAATCACCTTGGATCCTTATGTCTTCAAGAAACTTGGGATTGGTTGGCAGTGACTAGCTAGTGATGGAAAAGAATCCGTGTACGAGCAAATACTAGAAGACCGTAATACGCAGCGGAATAATAAATAAAATGCGCAAACCACACAATCACAGAAACACCAAGATTTACGTGGAAAATCCTTCAAGATAAAGAGAAAAAAACCACGGGCAAGCCAGAGAAGAAGATCCACTATAAAATAATAAATATCCAAGTCTCAAAGTCCCTTGCTAGAACTTGAGAAACAATCACAAGAGAATAATAGGGATATAAGGATTACATCACCGAAAAATACGGTCTCCTGCGTTACCTCCTTATTTTCTTTCCTTCTCTTCTTCTTCTTCTCTTGTTTTTCTTCTGCAGCACCTTCACGTGATTCCTGGAGTGGAAGTCCTCCCACGTAGTTAAGCACCAAGCAGCAGCCCTTCCTTCTCTTCCCCTAGCAATCCATGCTCCTAGAAAAAAGAAATACCTGCTACATGCTTCTCCTCTTTTTCATACGGCTGCTCCTTAAAAATAGAGAAAACCAAAAAGGAAGGCGGCTACTCCTTTTATAAAAGAGAGAGAAGAAACCCTGATGGAAAAAGGAGTAGCGCTCCCTTTTGCCCTAATGGGCTGAATAAGTGGGCCATGGGCCCAACAACCTCCCCCTTCAGCCCATAAGGGAGGCTGTCTCATGCTTCCTTAGTGTGAAATCATGCCGACCAGCTGTCGGCATATCTTTTGCCTTTCTTTTGATAAGGTCTTTGTCAACATGTCTGCCCCATTTTCATCTGTGTGAATTTTCTGAAGCTGTAACTGCTTCTCTTCAAACACATTTCGAATCCAGTGGTATCTCACATCTATATGCTTTGACTTGAAATGAAAAGTTGGGTTCTTGCACAAGTGGATGGCGCTCTGGCTGTTACAATGTACCACATAATTTTTCTGTTTCAATCCCAATTCATGTAAGAATTCTTTCATCCACAGCATCTCCTTACAGACCTCGGTAGTAGCAATATATTCTGCCTCTGTGGTAGAGAGAGCTACACACCTTTGCAATGTGGATTGCCATGACACAGCTCCCCCTGCAAAAGTAAGTATGAAACCTGATGTGGACTTCCTTGTATCAATATCTCTCGCCATATCTGCATCTGTGTAACCAATCAGCATAGCTGGACCACCCCCAAAGCTTAAACAAACTTTGGAGCTTCCTCTGAGATATCTGAAGATCCACTTCACTGCTGCCCAATGCTCTTTCCCTGGATTTGCAAGAAATCTGCTAGCAACACCCACTGCATATGCGATGTCTGGCCTCGTACATACCATCGCGTACATCAAACTTCCAACTGTTGAAGCATAAGGAACCTTCTTCATTTTCTCCTTCTCCTCATCACTTGAAGGACTTTGCTCTGAGCACAACCTGAAGTGACCTGCAAGAGGAGAACCAACTGGCTTTGCATTGATCATACTGAACCTATCCAATACCTTCTCAATGTACTTTTCCTGTGACAACCATATTTTCTTGATTCTTCTATCACGGGAAATCTGCATACCCAGTATTTGCTTTGCTGGTCCCATATCCTTCATTTCAAATGAATTGCTCAGCTCCTTCTTCAACCTGTCAATCATAGACATATCTTTCCCAAGAATAAGCATGTCATCAACATAAAGTAGGAGTATGACAAAATCCTCACTAAACCATTTGATATACACACAATGATCTGAAGCCATTCTTTTGTATCCATTTTCAGCCATAAATGAATCAAATTTCTTGTACCACTGCCTTGGAGCTTGCTTCAGCCCATATAAGCTTTTTTTCAATCTGCAGACAAGATTTTCTTTACCTTTGACTTTGAAGCCTTCTGGTTGCTCCATATAGATTTCCTCCTCCAAATCACCATGAAGAAAAGCTGTCTTCACATCTAACTGCTCAACCTCCAAGTCTAGACTAGCAGCAATACCTAGAGCAACACGAATTGAAGACATTTTAACAACAGGAGAAAAAATCTCTTCAAAGTCAATACCTTTCTTTTGACCAAAGCCTTTCACAACCAATCTGGCCTTGTACTTTGGTTGAGAACAATGCTGTTGAGTCTTTAACCTGAAAACCCACTTGTTCTTTAAAGCCTTCCTTCCTCTTGGTAGTTCCACTAAATCATATGTGTGGTTCTTCTGTAAGGCATCCATTTCTTCCAGCATACCTACTAACCACTCCTTTTTTTGCTCACTTTCAACTGCCTCCTGGTAACATTCTGGTTCACCTGCATCAGTAAGCATTATATATTCATCTGTAGAATACCTTTTGAAAGGTTGACGTTGTCTGATAGATCTTCTCAGCTGAGGCTCTGTAGGAGGTTGCTCCTGATCTCCTTCCTGCTCAACATGTCTTACAGGTGAGTTAATACTTGCTCCTGCACTATTTTCTTGCACATCTCCCCTATCACCCTGATTTACTAGAGGAGTAACTGGATCACAGTCTGTTAATCCTCCTGCAGAAGACTTGACTGACACCTCCTTCTTGAAGTCTTGAAGGGTTTGATCTTCAAAAATACTACATCTCTGCTTCTGAATACCTTCTGCTTTTCTGGATCCCAAAGTCTATAACCAAACTCATCATGTGAGTAACCAAGCAAAGCACATTCTTTTGTCTTACCATCCAGCTTGGACCTCTCAATGTCTGGAACATGTGCAAATGCACGACAACCAAACACTCTCAAGTGCTTATAAGAGACATCTTTTCCTGACATACACGCTCTGCAACATCACCATCTAGAGCTGTACATGGTGACAAGTTTATTACATCAACCGCTGTCTTCAATGCCTCATCCCAAAATCTTTTAGGTAACTTGGACTGTGAAAGCATACATCTGATCTTTTCCATGATGGTGCGGTTCATTCTCTCTGCAATTGCATTATGCTGAGGAGTACCAGGAACTGTCATCTCATGTTGAATGCCATGTGATCTGCAATAATTATCAAATAACCCTGTGTACTCACCACCATTATCTGACCTTATACATTTCAGTTTCTTTCCTGTCTCTCTTTCAACTCTGGCATGAAACTCTTTGAAGACATTAATAACCTGATCTTTAGTCTTCAAACCATAGACCCAAACTTTTCTGAAAAAATCATCTATAAAAGTGACAAAATAAAGTGCACCACTGATGCCTAGAACATTAACTGATCCACTAGGAGTTTTTGTCCTCAGAGGACCACAAACATCTGTATAGATACGATCCAAAACATGCATTTTTCTAGATAAAGCAGGACTAGCAAAAGAAACTCTATGTTGCTTGCCAACCAAACAATCAACACATGGGTTCAGATGTACACCTTTGAAGTCTGGTAGAACTTCTTCCTTGGAAAGAACTTGCAGCCCCTTCTCACTCATGTGTCCCAGTCGTTTATGCCACAACTCCATGCTGAAGTCGTTCTCTGTAACATTCAACTGTTCACCATAAGCTTTAGCCTGCAACCTATATAAAGTGTGACATTTCTTCCCACTGGCTACAACAAGTGAACCTTTACTGAGCTTCCATTGCCCTTTATGAAATCTGCTATCAAAATCTTCATCATCAAGTCTTCCAACTGAGATTAAATTTAGCCTCAAGTCAGCTACATGCCTTACATCCTTGAGCACCAACTTACAGCCAAGATTGGTCTTCATGTGGATGTCACCCATGCCAATGATGTCTGCTGTGCCTTGATTTCCCATCTTGATAACACCAAAATTTCCAGTCTTATATGTAGAAAAAAACTCCCTCCGTGGTGTAGCATGATAAGAAGCACCTGTGTCAATCACCCACTCATGATTCTGACACTCACATGAGAAGATACCATCAGAAGTAGACAAAATCAAATAATCATCACTCTGCACAGTAGCTGTGATATTCTCCTTTGACTCTGTATCCTCCACTTCTTTTCCCTTTTTCTTACTCTTCTTAGGCTTCTTACACTGATTCTTGTAGTGCCTTTCTCACCACAGTTATAGCAAGTAATATCTTTTCTTGACCTTGATTTGCTTCTACCCTTGTATGAATTGTCTCTATTTCTAGACTTTGACCGTCCTCTATTCTCTGAGACAAGTGCCTGTGAATCAATCTGAGAAGTTGCTGAATTTTTTCTTCTTAACTCCTCATTCAACAAACTGCCTGTTACTTGACTCATGGTGATAACACCGTCTGGTGCAGAATTACTGAGGGAAACTACCAGTGTCTCCCAACTTTCTGGCAATGAACTGAGAAGTAACAATGCCTGCAACTCATCATCAAGAGACATTTTCATAGAGGATAACTGGTTATTAATACTCTGCATTTCATTCAAATGCTCAGCAATAGAAACACCCTCTTTATATTTCAGATTCACTAGTTTTCTGATCAAGAAAGCCTTGTTGCCAGCAGTTTTTCTCTCATATAGACTTTCTAACTTTTTCCAAAGAGAGTTTGCAGAAGTCTCAGTGGAAACATGGTGAAAGACACTATCATCCAACCATTACCGAATAAAACCGACTGCCTTCCGATCTAACATGATCCAAGCATCGTCTGTCACTGTAGCGGGCTTTGCTTTGACCCCTTCTAAAGGTCCATATAGATCCTTGCAATATAAGAGGTCCTCCATCCTTGGTTTCCATATCATCCAATTGTTTCTGTTCAGACTGATCATGCGGGAAACATTACCGGCCTCCATGCTCGCACACACAAAAAAAATTCACAGGCTCTGATACCAGTTGATGGGAAAGAATCCGTGTACGAGCAAATACTAGAAGACCGTAATACGCAGCGGAATAATAAATAAAAATGCGCAAACCACACAATCACAGAAACACCAAGATTTACATGGAAAATCCCTTCAAGATAAAGGGAAAAAAACCACGGGCAAGCCAGAGAAGAAGATCCACTATAAAATAATAAATATCCAAGTCTCAAAGTCCCTTGCCAGAACTTGAGAAACAATCACAAGAGAATAATAGGGATATAAGGATTACATCACCGAAAAATACGGTCTCCTGCGTTACCTCCTTATTTTCTTCCCTTCTCTTCTTCTTCTTCTCTTGTTTTTCTTCTGCAGCACCTTCACGTGATTCCTGGAGTGGAAGTCCTCCCACGTAGTTAAGCACCAAGCAGCAGCCCTTCCTTCTCTTCCCCTAGCAATCCATGCTCCTAGAAAAAAGAAATACCTGCTACATGCTTCTCCTCTTTTTCATACGGCTGCTCCTTAAAAATAGAGAAACCAAAAAAGGAAGGCGGCTACTCCTTTTATAAAAGAGAGAACCCTGGTGGAAAAAGGAGTAGCGCTCCCTTTTGCCCTAATGGGCTGAATAAGTGGCCATGGGCCCAACAGCTAGCACCAATTTAGCATATATTATTCTTTCCTCTTGCTAGTTAACATCTGCCACCAAAATCAGAAGCCTTGATTAAACAGCGTAGATGGTGTAAAACAAATTACTTGGTATCTTTTTCCTCTATATTGCTACCTAGATTAACACAATAAGGTTTTAAATCCGATGGATGAATGTGTATACCGGTTCTCTGTGGAAAAGTCAAATGAATGAATGGCCTTAATAATGTGAACTCATCGCATTACATTCAGTACGCCATCCTGGTCCTCCAGAAAATATGTAATAAGTTAAATGATTACAAGTTAGCAAAGAAAATATTGCGAGGAAGAATGAAGAGAAGTTAATGCAGAATCTCATCACCTTCTATAATGCTAATTCTGCCGCTGTGATGCCCGACTTAAACCCAGACCTGGTCCACTTGACCGGTTTCGGTTAAGACAAGCCCAATTTTTTTTTTTTTTTTTAAAAAAGAAGCCCAATGGAAGAACGCTTGTATCCTGGGAGGAGACGAACTCGCCTTCCTCCTCGCCTTCCTCCCAGATTCTAACAGAGGAAGAATAAACTTTTTCTCTAACTTCTCTTCCTCTGTATATGTTCTCCTTGGTCATTAATAAGGAGAAATCAAAGTTTCAGCTAAGGAAACATGGCGCGTTTAGAGGAAGGTGAAGCCGTGATCTTCTTCTTCGTATTTGATCCGAAATTCTTCGGTTTAGAATCAAAGTTTATCTTTGATCCACTAATGTAGTGGTCCAGGATTTATGATGGGATTTCGGTGGGAATTAGATTTCAATCTTAGGTTTTGGGTGTAGGCTGAAAATGGATCGGATAAACTCCGACCGTATTCGTATTCGTATTCGAATTATATCAGATTCGGATATTTATTTTATAGTTTAATCGGATTCGGATACGAATTCGGATATTTAATTCAAAAATTGATCAGATACAAATACAAATACAAATTTATATATATTTTTAAATACGGATACGGATATCCGTTTTTTATATCAGGATTGGTTAATATTTCGAAACAAAGCCCGGGCGCCAAGTGACAACTGTTTTTTAAGTAAAAAAATAAAATCAAAACGCCCGGTGAGAGAGAAGAGACGCATGAAGGCATGATTCATCGACACGTCGGTACGGTTGGCAGAAGGCTTTCCGTTCATTTTGGTTGGCAGAATTGCAGAAGGCTTTCGTTCGTTTTTTTTTGGCACAGCCCGCTCCCTACTTCTTCAGTTCTTTCTTCGTCTTCCACATCCAGACTTCCTAGGAGCGATCCGCGGAGGCAGTGAAGGAGACGGTGCTACGCGACGGTCGAGGAGGAGGTGTCACGAAGCTTCTGTGTTTCCTTCCCCTAATCTTTACCGCATCTGCAATAGCCAACAGGTGAGCTTCCTTGATCCTTCCCAATTCCAGAGAGAGAGAGAGAGAGAGGAAGGGAGGGAGAGAGACTCAGAGAGGGAGAGAGTGGCGGAAGAATCGAACGAGAGAGAGAGAATGAGGCGGAATGGCCACGTCTGCAACAGTCGGTCTTGATCTTGGTTCGGGCCCGGTGGCATGCTCGCCACCTCGCCAGGCCTGAACGGCGGTCGGTGACCTCCACCGGCGCCGGGCGTGCGTCAGGTGGAGGTTCGGCCGGCCATGGTGGCCGGCCGTGCCGCAGGCACTGTAACAGGTCGTGGTAAGGAGAAAGAGAGAAAGAGAGAGAAAAAGAGAGAGAGAGAGAGTGGGTGGGAGTCCGGCCGCGACAGTGGCCGGCTCCTGGTCGGTCGATGCCGGCCGAGCCATCCCGGTGTGTGGCCGGCAGCGGCCGTGGCCGCCGGCTCGATTGTTTCCCTATTTCGGGTGAAACAGGGGAGCAACAGGGAGAACTGGAGTGTTACAAAATTAGATGCAGTTTTTTGGTGGTAATTGTTGCTGGTGAGATCTCGTTTGGGTTTTATGTGGTGTTGTTGTGACGAGAGAGAGAGAGAGAGAGAGAGAGAGAGAGAGTATGTGAGTTTGATGAATCAAAATAATCAACATTCATGTTTCTTTTACATAGTGGGATTGCTTTCGATGATATAAAATCACAATGAGAGTAGGATTTTGCTTTCGGTGATGCACTGTCAATAAAAAATCACCACGAGAACAAGCATCATCTTTCATTTGTCCATACACGGTTTGTATAAAATTACAATGATAACAGAAGCGCAACTGCGCAACTCTACAATCTCAATTATTGGTAATCGTTGATCCACAGGTTCAGTCAAAGATGGCTATAGCGGGAGAAGTCTTGTTTGGTTCTGCTGACTGCTGTTGCTTTGCGTCTATTAATGCTTGATTTGTTGATTTAAGTCTTAGTAGAATTTGTGGATTTTTATGCCTCCATGTTGATATGCATATGTTCTTGCTTCTATATAGTCTTAATACGACCATAGTCTATCTATTACCCTGCTTATTTTTAGTTTATCTAGTTCTCAATAATTTTAAGTTCTTTAGGTAGTTCAAGCAGGTGCTGGAATTAGTTGATATATTAATGGTCTAGATTTAATTGATGCTATCTAATACCAAAGTAATCATGACCTATACATGAAAGGGTAAGGCAATTCTTGCTGACTAGGGTTCTATACATATTAGTTTATTTTCATGCCATATTAAGAATTG
Source organism: Calamus simplicifolius (assembly GCA_900491605.1). Classification (NCBI taxonomy): domain Eukaryota; kingdom Viridiplantae; phylum Streptophyta; class Magnoliopsida; order Arecales; family Arecaceae; genus Calamus; species Calamus simplicifolius. Next base: position 655,074 of record UESW01004123.1, read on the forward strand.
ACTCTTTATTATTGCCAACTTATCTTGTATATGGTTATACCTTGCAGCAAACATGTCTGCTTGTTGTAGTTTGTCTTAGCTGGGTAGGGAAAAATAACTATGCTAACTGGAGAAACATCATGCAATTGTTAATTTCCTCGGTGTAATCATGGATTTTCTTATTATATATTTATTTTTTGTATTTTGAATGCAGTTGTTATATATCATGTCTTCTAGTGGAACTATTAAAGATGCAAATAGCAAATCAGTTGAGCCTACAAATCAAACAGAGAGGAAAAGACAAAAGAAAAAGCTAACATCTAAAATTTGGGATGATTTTATAAAGTATGAATTAGAAAAGGAAGTTGATGGAAAAAATTTTAAAATAGAAGAAGCAAGATATAATCACTGCAAAAAATATTTAATGGAGCTAGTAGGTTGGGGACAACACATTTGAAAAATCATCTTGATAAGTGCCATTCATTTTTGAAGAATACTAATGTCAAAGGCCAACTAATGTTACAAACATCATTGCAAATAGAAGATGGCACATGTTCTTTGAGTACCTATGCATATGATGGAGATGTTAGTCGTAAGAAGCTTATACGGATGTTTGTTATGCATGAATACCCATTTGCTATGGTTGAGCATGAAGGATTTATTGATTTTATTAAGTCTTTAAGACCATCTTTTGAATTAAAGAGTCGCATAACCCTTAGAAAAGGGATTATGGAAACATATTTAGAGGAAAAGAAAAAAGTTTATGATATGTTTGGTCTACTTTCATGTCCGATAAGTGCAACTATGGATTTGTGGACTTCTAGACAAAACAAGTCTTATTTATGTGTGACAGCACATTTCATTGATGATAATTGGAATTTGAAAAAGAAAATAATTAATTTTATGCATATGGAGGAAGACATACTTGAGTCAATTTGTGTAATACATTTATCAAAAATATGATTGATTGGAACATTGATCGTAAGTTATTTGTATTAACATTGGATAATGATCGTGCCAATGATGTGTGTGTCAGAGAAATCGTGGATAGGCTTCAAGGAGCACTTGTATGTAATGGCCAGTTCTTTCATGTGAGATATGCTGCACATATTATTAATTTAGTTGTACAGGATGAACTAAAAAAAAATTAATATGGCAATTAAAAATATCAGAGAAATTGTGAAAACTGTTCGAAGCTCTCCACTACAATTAGAGGAGTTTAAAAATAAGGCTAAAGAATGTAATTTGGATACACGTAGAGGTTTGTCAATTGATGTCCCAACACGGTGGAACTCTACGTACATGATGCTAAGGATGCTTGTTATTATAAAAGGCTTTTAAAAGATTGCAGTGTCTTGATCCATACAAATATAATATGTGCCCAACAAATGATAATTGGATAGAGGTAAAAACATTTTGTCAAGCTTTAAAAAACTTCTATAACATCACCGAGCTCCTTTCAGGCACATTATATCCAATTGCAAATCTCTTTTTTCAAGAATTTTGTGAAATTCAATTGCAAATTATTGAATGGTGCACAAATCCTATGGACCAACTTTTTCTCTTTATGGCATTATCAATGAAGGAGAAGTTTGACAAATATTGGCAACAATCTAATCTCATGCTAGCAGTGGGTTCATTCTTAGATCCTCGTTACAAAATGAAGATGGTAGAATTTTATTACTCACAGATTTACTCTTTAAATGGAGAGAAAAGAGGTCAGTGATGTTCAAAATGTTATTCGAAACCTTTATAGTGAGTATGAAAAAAAATTCCTTCATTTTCTATCCAATTACTCATGATATGGTTCATCGAGAGCTAGCAGATATATTCTGATGAGTTTGATGAGATGGAAGGAAGAAAAAAAAAGTTTGCACAATTTATGAAGAAGAATGCATAATAACAATAAATTAGAACATATTTGGATATATATATATGGAGGAATCTATTTGGCCATGGGTTGAAGGTGATGCTTTTGATATTTTAGGATGGTGGAAATCTAATGGTCCAAAGTATCCTATCTTATCTCGGATTGCAAGAGATATTTTGGTAATTCCAGTATCTACTGTAGCTTCAGAATCAGTATTTAGTACAGGTGGACGAGTGATAGATGCATTTCAAAGTTCATTAGATTCTGATATTATTGAAGCTGTGATTTGTCTTCAAGATTAGCTGAGATCTGAGAAAAAAAGGTAACTTATCGCATTTTTTACAATATTTTATTAGATTTAACTTATTTATATTTAATTAGTTTTTAAAATTTCATTTTAGGTCATATCCTTCCATTGTTCATGATCTCAATTCTCCTGCTATGTTGGATAAGGTAAATGCAAATGTATAGTTTTAAAAAAATAAGTTATTATTTTTATTTATATATTGAACTTTTGTACTAATAATATTCTTAACATGTTTTATTTTAGGATTATTAGAGCATTGAAATTGTCATATGATGTTATTCAATGATTTGTGAACTTTTTACTTAATAGTTTATGAAATACTTCTTATGACATTTGAGTTTATGAGATGCATTTAAGATTTATCGTAAACAAATCTTATTAAATATTTTCATGTTATGACTTAATGCTTTCAGCTATATAATATGAATCATATGATGCAAATAGCCAAATACTATGCATATGCAGGTTGCCAATGTTGCCATATATCAGGGGCAATCGATATCGACCTCAACCTGCCAATTTTGCCATGTTTATTTCATTCCAAAAATTTTGTGCTTGTGTGGGCTGTGATAATATTTTGAGCCTATTCAATTTAATTTGGCAATGATGATAGGGACTTCCAATTTGTTTGACGCTCAATGTGTGGGCTGTGAAATCATGACTTGGAAGGCATTTCTAAATGCAACCGTTGTGATTTGTGAAGCATATGTTTGACACTGAAATCATGACTTGGAGGACATTTCTAAATGCAACCTGTTGCGGCCAAAATCACGTGTGATGAACGTCGGGCAGTCTAGGATCACGGGTGCAAGGAGATCACCGTCTTCCTTCTGGAGCCTGCAAAAAGTCCCGGGCCGGTAGTTCCGGCGGGACCCTCCGACGCCCAAGTAGTTAGTCGTCGAACAGGAATCTTAATCTTTTTCTTATTCTAGTGGAAGTTTTTCTGAGAAAGAGAGTCCCCCTGTATGGAGCTCGGGTCCTCCCTTTATACCTGTTGGGAATCCCGTATATCTTGGCCTGTTGGAACGTCGAATCTGCTTCCTCGAACGGTAAGTTGTTGGACTGATGCGGGATAGGGGGCCGCTTATAGCGGTAACTGTTGATCGGGCTGAGACCTGCCCGCGATTTGGGTAAACAGACTGTTCGGCAGTAGACCTTAAATCGCGGGGTCCTGGCCACTGGTGCCAACGCATAGTGATCTTTTGGGGTCGACGCTAAGGGCCGATGCTGAGGGCCGACGCTGAGGGCCGACGCTGAGGGCATCGCGAGGGCCGTTGTTGAGGGCCGACGCTGAGGGCAATGCTGAGGGCCGACGCTGAGGGCCGACGCTGGGGGCCGACAGAGGGCCTTGCTGAGGGCCGACGCTGGGGCCGACGCAGAGGGCCTTGCTGAGGGCCGACGCTGGGGGCCGACGCTGAGGGCCGACGCTGAGGGCCGACGCTGGGGGCCGACGCAGAGGGCCTTGCTGAGGGCCGACGCTGGGGCCGACGCAGAGGGCCTTGCTAAGGGCCGACGCTGAGGGCTGACGCTGGGGGCCGACGCTGGTGGCTTTGGGTTTCGTTATCACATCATTGCTTTCGAAAGTCGTGCGGAAGATAATACTACCCCGGAGAAACCGTCAGCCGTATCATATGCCCCCCCACCCCTGAGATTGGTGAGCGTTTACTTACCTGCAAAAGGGGGTGTGAATGTCTTCTAGGGGGCCGGTTTCCACGGTCAGCTTGCTTTTGTTGGGATTAGGGAAGATTTTCCTCGGGCAGTGCTACGAAAAGGCGGACGACATCATTGCGGTAAGGTTAGCACCCCCTTTTACATTGGTGGTCTTTTCGATCTTATCGCGTCGGCGGGCCATCGAAATGCCTCCCAACTGAAGACGGACGCGTGGCTGATTCGGACGGTTTGAGGGTGTTCCGAGATGGTGTAATGATGGCGAGTTGCCCTTATCTTCCTATCTTCCCTCTTTCTTCCGCCATTGCCCTCTTTTGAGTCCGTCTGCGTTTCCGTCTTCTGTTCGTTCTCCGCGCTTTGTCCCTGCTCTCGTTTTTCTTCTCAGGTCAGTCCTTATGGCTTCCTCTCCTTCTTGTTCTATTTCTGGTTCTTGGGGGGGTCCCACCATTCTTCTCAGTCTGAGTCCCCGTCCCTCCAATGGTCCACTTCTTCTTCCGATCCTTCACCCGAGCCTCGACCAGTCGGTCGTCCCTCCATTGGGAGTCGTCCGTCCGGTGGACAAACTTCCGTTAGAACCCGGCGGACGGTTGCCGGCCCTTCTAGGGCTACCAAGGAGTCCCCCGAAGGGACTGCGTGACCTGTCTGCTCAGGACATTGCGAACTTAAGGGCTAGGTACGGCTTCCCTCCGGACCTTCACCTGTTTGTTCCTACCTCCAATGATAGGGCAACCTCTCCCGTTCCGGTAGGGTTGCCCTGTACGGGGCCTTTTTTAAGGCCGGGCTTAGGTTACCGATTCATCCCTTTATCCTTAATCTTATGGAAGGTATTCCTTAACCCCGTCTCAACTGGTTCCCAATTCCTTCCGTACCATAGTCGGGTTTTTGGTACTTTGCCATTTGCGGGGTATAGAGGCTAGCATTTCTTTGTTCCGCAGCTTCTATACCTTGCGCAAACAGTCGGGTGGTGGTCTTTTACCCCTAGATCTAATAGGATCCTTAGGTTGTGTCTTCCTTCCTCCGTTAGGGATGGAAGGATAAGTTCTTTTCGCGGACATTAGCGGGGTCCGTGGAAGCTGGGGGGTACCCAATATCGATGCCAACAGGGATGCCTCCATCCTTCCACGGGACCAGATGGCATTTGGGCAGCTCCTAACTGCTGAGATTCCTAAGTGCAATAAGCTGTTAGCCGAGAGAACCTTCGCACGCCGGCTTAATTCCCTCGGGGTGAGCATCAGTCCACTTGCCTCCTTCTCTGTTTTTCTCCTTCTCTCCTTCTTCTTCTTTTTTTTTTTTTTTTTTTTTTAACTATCCCTTGCTTGCGTAGGGATGGCGCCGTCACCGCACAAGCTCAACAGGTGGCCGCTAAAAAGAGGAAGGCCATGGGGACTGTATCCCCTGCTGAAGGGAGGGCTGCCACTAAGGTTCCCAGGAGGGCCGACGCTGGGGGGTTAGTGGCAAGAGACCGCGCGCTGGGATGGCCGACACTGGAGCTATGGCCGTGAAGCCCCACGTGTCAAAGTCCCGAAGAAGGACGGCCCCAAAAGGGCCGTCCTAAAGTAGTCAACGCCCCAGAATCCAAAGCCGTGGGGCCCGTGTGCATAGGTGAGGCAATCCGACCCCGAGTCGAAGAACCCGTCCTGGAAGACACGGCACAGGCCAAGGCTGGCAAGGAGGTGGAGCGAAGCCCGCCGGCAGAAGAATCTCCAGCCCCGGC